>CM070102.1:21311869-21679369 GCA_036178185.1 Liparis tanakae
TCGGCGTTAGAAAAGGAGAAGAAGAAGGGGGGGAATCGATCATTGCAGCCTTTAGAGCTATACAGTGGAGCACCGAGCGGAGAGGCTCGTGCACAAAGCAACCGGACAAGGGCAGAAATCCCGGTTTTGGTGTTGAGTGTTTTCCGGGGCGCGCGCCCCGCTGCGACACGCGGGCGGAGAGAAATGTGATTAGGATTTCTCTCTCTACGTCTGACCTACTTTGAATGAATCACCCAGGCTCCCCCCGCGCACGCGCAAAGACATCCACGGCGGTCATTATTTTAGTGGCGCGTTTTCCATCTTTTATTCTAATCATATTGTCTTCCCCCTGAATGACACCTCAAGGGCCTCCTCGGGGTCTTTTCTCCTCAACATTCCTTAATGAGTGATTCCTCATCCACCTCCTCTCTCTCCCTCTCTCTGCTCGGGATGGAAGCGGGGGATAACTTAGGCCTATTTCTTTCCCACTCATGACATTAATATTCTTCGCTTCACGACCAACCAAGCGAGGTTAAGAGAAAGGCCCTGGGTGTTCGATATCGATCGATAGATTCGTGAATAATTCGTGTGTGAAATTCAGTTCGTCCAATTAATTATGCCTCGGAGGGAGGGGGAGGAGCGGTGAGCCCGCAGAGGAGATTTATGAAGGCGTGGAGAGACGCGAAAAACACGCCATGGCAGGAAGGAAGGAAGGAGTGGAAGCCGTGATGATCACGCAGCTCTCTTTACGCACGAAAATAAATAAACAAATGAATGAAAATCAGAGATGGGTTGGAGAGGAAGATGAGTTAATGATCACCATCTTCACCATCACCTGTTCCACCCGTGTGTCCTGCGTGTTCACTGCTGTCTCGGGCCTTATCATAATACATGTATAATGTATATATGTATGTATGTATGTATGCATGTATGTATATATATATATATATACATCTATTTGTATATGTACATTATATATATATTATAAAGAGCAGACTAATATATATATATATATATATATATATATATATATAGTAATATTATATATATAGTAATATTATATATACATATATAATATAATACATATATATACATCTATTTGTATATGTACATTATATATATATATATATTATAAAGAGCAGACTAATATATATATATATATATAGTAATATTATATATATAGTAATATTATATATACATATATAATATAATACATATATATATATTTTATATATATTGTAAAATCACACGTAATTTAATTAATTTAAAACGTTTTCGGGTAACTGATCCACACCTTTATACTATACACACACACACACACACACACACACACACACACACACACACACACAGAGTCCATTCTCCAGATTGTAAGAAGCATGATTTGGCAACTTGATGTTTTGGCTTCGAGTGCATATATTTATGAAGTCGCGTCTCTGCTGTTTTTCTCACGCTCTGTTGCCTTAAAGATGGATGTGTCGCCGCGCGGCCCTCTCTGGATATAGTGGCATCTATTTCATGCTGCAGGGCAATGCCAAGCCCCCCTCCTCCTCCCACCACCTCTCTCTCGCTCTCTCTCTCTCTCTCTCTCTCTCTCTCTCTCTCTCTCTCTCTCTCTCTGTCGCCAGGGCCGAAACACTTCCGAGCTCGATACCCCTTAATGTAATGAGTGAGAATTGGTGTTAATATACTGATAACGCGACACAATGTGTTTGTTTGTGTTCTCCAGCGACTCAGCTGCGAGGCTTTTCTTCTGCAGCACTCCAATAACACTCCAGGTACACCTTCGCCCACATCCAACCTTTATCATATCCTGTATATATATATATATATCAAAACAGTATTTTCTGTCAGTTTGAGATGCACAACATGCTGATAAATATAATAAGATGCAGCTCTGTTTTCACACCAACGTGTTATTAGCAACCCAGTGGTAAAGCATGTAAGTAAATGCTGCTTCAGAAGAGATTCAATAATCCTTGAGGGCTGCTGCCGATGAGCACGCTCCTTATGAGGTGTTGGATAATTAAATGCACTCAGGCGCATGATTGGGAGAAAACGTGTGACTATATTTTAACGCGCCTTATTATTATAATTATATTTTTTGCTAGTTTAATAGCAGCCTTGGTCCGAGTGGCTCTATTGTTGGAGCAATCCTCTTTTCCTGCGTGCAGCATTGATTTCACTCATTGCTTTGACCAGTTATGCGTGATAATGGTCATGATGCTTTATTTTTGTTTCAATTCACCCACAAACAACAGGCGTCAGTTATGAGTGTATATTAAAATAATATTTAGCGGTTGACTTATGACATGCCCCCCCCTCCAAAAAAAAATGTATTATATATATAATTTGTCAACTAATAAACTATTCAACCGCTGCTTGAAATCACCCCATAAACAATTAATTCCAAGTCATTAACATTTAAAGAAATGCACGCCTCTGTGGGGTCTCGTTTGGAGGATGCGGTGTGTGCATGTGTGTGTGTGTGTGTGGGGGGGGGGTCCTGTGAAACCACCATGTGTGCCAGCTCTCAAACTCCCTTTTAAGCTCATTTTTCATTTAATAAAAAGAGTTTACACACTTAAAAAAAAAAGTGAAACTTTCCTTAATCTGCCTGAAGATCGTTTATATAAAACAAAGAAAACCGGTGAGATGAGTGAACTTGAGCCAATTAACATTTAATCACCAACTTGTGAGTATTTAACGGGATCTGGATACACAGATGTGTGTGTGTGTGTGTGTGTGTGTGTGTGTGTGTGTGTGTGTGTGTGTGTGTGTGTGTGTGTGGGTGTGTGTGGGTGGGTGTGTGTGCATGCGCGCACCGAGTTACATCACGTGATCACGAAAGTGTTAATATTCTCGAAATGTCACGCTGCCACTTCGCTGTTCATTTCTTATTTGTCGCAGGAGAATCTGCAAACTGATCTGCAGTCAGATGATATTGTTTATTCTCCACGGAGGGACGAGACAGCTTTTCAATAGGCAGAATTCTCCAGATTCAATTCAATACAGTTCTCACTCAATCATGTGAAGAGAGTCAACAGGAATATTTCTACACCGACCCTTATTGCGGAGAACTAATTGCATTGATATGATCTATTTTCACACCAAGCATATTAGATTGAAGTAAATTAAGTGTTTTTTTTTATTATTATTCTGTATCACGTTATAGGCTCTTTCGTTTTTTTTCTTCCCGTTTTTATTTTTTATTTTCTCGATGCTTAATTTGTGTCTTTTTTATCTAATCAAAATGTTCCAATTTATTTTCATTCCTCCGTTTATTATTTATGTATTTTAGGGCAAAATCGTTTGAATAAAGAATTCCGTGTGAACACTAATTAAATACAGATGTGGTAAATATTAATAATACAAAATCAAATAGGATTGAAAGATGGGAATGTAAATTATTATAGTATATTTTTGCATTATTAAGACTGCAGTATGTTACTTTGTAATAAATGTAAGTCTATTTAAAAGACCAATGCAATCAACACACACACACACACACACACACACACACAGACACACACTCTGCAGAAAACCTGAGTAACTAACAGAAGAAACAACAGTCAGCGTTTTCATATCGGTTCAGTAAAGCAACAAATTATTAATTTCAGTATAACCCGCAGCCTCTTCGTTACAGGCTATTTAATAACATGAAATATAAAGGCTATATGCGCAGCATCGATTCATTCATCAATTGATTTCACAGTCGTTTTGTTCCTTTGTTGATCTGTGTGGGGTTGCCCAACCAGAGTTTCGGGTTGCATCTGTGGGTACGATAAGCTGTGTGTGTGTGTGTGTGTGTGTGTGTGTTTTTGTGTGTGTGTCCGTGTGTGTGTGTGTGTGTGTGTGTGTGTGCGTGTGTTCGTGTGTGTGGTTGTGGTTTCGTGGAGATCGACCCCGCAGAAAGACTTACGGGTTCCGTACCAACCATCTGCAGGCTCTGGTTTCAAAAAAGGCCCGGAGAGCTGGAGGACGTGACGTGTCATCAGATGGCATCGAATGTATTGTTGTTGTTGTTGTTATTGTTGTTGACATGGCTCAGTCAGAGATGAATGAAAACGAGACACGCCGTGTGTGTGTGATGTGCTTTACAGACTGCGCACGTGTCGATTTATATAACACTTTATTTCATCACGTATATTGACTTATTTTTTTATTTTTAAATCAACGAGTGAAACAAACAAGCGAGATGTGACGTCATTCCTCTTCTCACTTATCGCCCCAAAATATTGCCACTTGTTTAGTTTTAGTTTTTTCAAAATAAAACCAGATGAATCATTGTAGGAAATACGTGGAATAGCCCCCACACACACATACATCTATTTCTCAGTATGAGTTTATATCTAAACACCTAAAGAGAGTAAATAACTTTGTGTTTTAAGAACCCAGCAGTGTTTATGTGACGTCACTCCACTTGAGTCCTTCATAAGCTGTTCATTAAACATCTCGTTATGGGCCCTTTCATACCCGATGGCCTGTCAGGGAGTCGGAGGAGCAGACCGTTTTCGGACAGCGCGCGCTCGACACAACATTTACAACCAACAACAACAACAAAATATTCCATTACTTATGACCAGCCGCATTTGATCAACAACAACAAGAAGGTAAACAAACGTGTTGTTTGGATAATTAGGTCAACTGGCGTCACTAAAAACGTGACAGAGTATTCGTTCTATATGCGCGCAGGAGCACGTAAGACCCGGTATTTGGGGGGGGGGGGGGGGGGGGTCGTCCCCGCGTTACATAACAGCTCCATCGACACAATGTGCTCCGGTCAACATTTTTAATTGCTCAACAGTCTGCTCTTTGGAACCGACGCTTTTTTCTTGCGCCGCTCTTGTGCAAACCGCTGAAGATTGCGGCGGGTCAACAAGCCACGCAGTGGGACGATGACGCATCTTCACCGCGCATCTCCACCGCGCAGACACTTCAGCGCGCGCATAGAGTAATATAGGGAGATTTAATTATAATTATCTAAGGGTTTAGGCCCTATTGTGTGCGTGTGTAAGTGTGTGTGTGTGTGTGTGTGTGTGTGTGTTTTCTTTTGCCTGCATGGGAAGGAGGAGTGCACGCGGTGCCATTAACCCTTTGATGCTAGCCGCGTGCATTCAGTCGACTCTGCCAGCAATTTGATTTAAAGGTCATTCTCTCCTATCGATCCGGTTTGGCGAGGGGGCGACGGAGTAGCGTAGGAATTGATCATCTAAAATAGAAGAGACTGTACCGAGTCCAGACTGCTGCTGCATTTCTAATTGCAGGCACGCCCGCCGTGTGAATTGGAACAGTGCACGTGTGTGTGCCAGTGTGCGTGTGTGTGTGTGGTTGCGTGTGATATGAGAGACTGTGCAGACTCCTATGACATAAAAACAAATAAATAATAATAGTAAGGTCGACTCAGTCAGGATTCCGTGTGGGTGTGGATGTATATGAGCGGGAAGAGTTCACGAGACGGGGAACTTTAAGTCGTATATGTGGAGCTATATACCTCCCAATATTTTAATGTCAGTGTTTTTGTAAAAAAAAAAAATGTTTTCCCAGAGCACGCGCAGCGGTTGTTGCGGCGAGAAGGCGCGAGAGCATGCGTTGTCTTAGTCGTTGTGTGTGTGTGTGTGTGTGTGTGTGTGTGTGTGTGTGTGTGTGTGTGTGTGTGTGTGTGTGTGTGTGTGTGTGTGTGTTTATGTGGGCTATGAAGGGTGAGTCGTTAATGGGAGAAATGGTGTTGCATGGTGGAGATGGAGGGGGTTGCATGGCTGCATGGCGCAGCTCCAGAGATGGAAAGCATGAGGCCGGGGGAATGGAAATCGATACAGATTCAGGGCTCGCCAGATCGGCCTTAACAATGTGGCGCTCAACATCCCGAGTACACACACACACACACACACACACACACACACACACACACACACACACACACACACACACACACACACACACACACACGCATGCACACAGGAGAGAAGAAACCGGGGGAGGCGACACACACACAGGCTGTCTGTATAGCTCGTGCTATGATATTGTCCTCGTGTGATATGCAGTGGTGGATAACAATATGGAGCTTCAGCCTCTTTTTAGATGTCGTCTTCTCAAATACAGCCAGAGTCCCCCCCCCCCCTTCCTATACGACCACTTTCCACGATGCATTCAATTCTGAATATTCATATCAGCCTAGACGACATGAAGATTCAAGTTGTATGTATCAAATGCCCCCTTTCTCTCTCTCTCTCTCTTCCTCCCTTCCTCTCTCCACCACATGCCTTCCTCGTCTGATGCATAATGCCGAGGCGTAAGATGTCATTTCGTCTGGTTAACGCGGGGATTTAAACAAAACAGCCCCGAGGTATAATCTCCAGAAAGTGACTGTTGCTCTCTCCCACCGCAGGATTGTTTTTTTCTCCAAAGGCGTCTCGGGTCCTCGCAGCACACGTCGCCGATGTGCTTAACGAACAACGAGGCTCTGAAACCGCAGCTGCTCTGTTTATTCGTCCCCCACCCCCCGCCCCTATCTTCCCCCCACACATCAATTATTAAAGTACCGATCGATCATTTCGCGGGCTAACATCAAGCCATCTCTTCATGAAAAAGAAGGGAAAATAATGTTTTGGATTAACCCGCATCAATCACATTCTAATGCCCTCCCCAATTAAACCCATTATCCCGGTTTAAATGACCACAACAAAAAGAAGGCTATTTGTTTGTGGTTGTTTGGGTGAGCAACCCCAAAATGAGGACGACCCTCCAGCAGCAACAACGAGAAAGAAGAAGAAGAAGAAGAAGAAGAAGAAGAAGAAGAAGAAGAAGAAGAAGAAGAAGAAGAAGAAGAAGAAGAAGAAGCTGGAGATGTGATTTTAAATGGAGTGGCTTCGAGCTGGACTACACAGGGTGCTGCTGGGTGCTGTGATTGACGCGGTTGTGAATTGTAATATTGATCGATGGGTGGATGCTGTTGGATGAAATAATGGTGTTTGGGGCCGAGAAGAATGCTATTAACCATGTATTGGTACAACTCCAGTTCACCACCTTGAACTGCCCTCAACACGATGGAGGAGAACCTCTTGCATTGCAGCACCCTGGACAGCGCCTTGCAACTGACCTGCGGGAATAAGGAATAAAGTCCCTCATATGATTTGTAGGGAAATAAAAAACAACAGTGTGTATAGCCTCCTTTGGTTTAGCATGCACACCATTAGTTTGCAGAAAAGCAATAACAACTAAAGACCTCTTAAACCATCAACTCCGTGCTTAAAGTTTAAGGCACGTACGGAAAGTAACTCGATACAAATATATGTACCATGCTGGGAAATGAGCGTCGGCATTGCAGAGATACGCGGAAGGGAAGGGGTGCAGTATGGGGGGGGGGGGGGGGTTGCGGGAGGGGGGCTCCTGGATTAGGCCCGTGTAAACTGCGTGTAGTCCATTGAAACGTGAATAGAGGCCTCCCACCCTTAACAATGTTTTTCCTCCGTGGCCCCTGGGTCTTGACCTGCGCACCCTGGCACGTGCTCCAGCCATTCAAATGGTAATAAACCCATGCACTGCGCTTTTCTTTTTCTTTTTTTGAACTAGAGGGGACCATCGCATGCACACACAAAATGAGAAATGGGAAAGCACCATTTCGTGGTATAATGTAGCGGAGGTTTTGGTGATACGGTTGCATACTTTCTGTGGTGCATGTGCAGCACTTGTTTATCGCGTAAATATTTCATAATGATAGCGAAAGACCGCGTAACCCCAAACCCCACAGGACGAATGAGTGAGTGCATTACACACAAACGAAACATGATTACAGGAAAGAAAAAAAGGTGTGCAATAGCGTGTTTTTTCTCTTTCCAACAGCTGTCCCCCCCTCCCCCTTTTTTCGGCTCCCCCCATTTGCTCCGGGGGAGAGACCAATGGGGAGAGAGTGCTGAGGCGGGATAATTGATAGATGCACTGGCTATCCTTATCGATCAGGGCTGTATTGACCCGACCAAATACATTGAGATGGAGTGTGGAATTCAACACAGATGCAAAGACGAATTGTTTTCATCGTTAATGCGATCTTTAAATGCCTCCTCGACCTCACTCAGCCCGCGTCTTTCTTATTTGTGTAGCTTTACAATGAAGTTGCCTATTTATTGGTACAGTATACAGCCGACTGATGCATTTGCTTCGAGACAAGAGGAGTATAGGAGACACCCCACAGGTTAAAGCGCCATGCCTGATGGGTGCAATGAGTCTGCATGGGAAGAACACAATAGATGGCACGCCTGTGGCTCTTTGCCCTCGTTGCATTAGGAGATGTTGAGCGTGAAGGGCACACATTTCCACGGCCCCCCTCCACACACACACACACACACACACACACACACTCACAACCCGGTCCATCTCTGCTCTGCTTCTCGTTTCAGGGCTGGATTGTCATGTGTGCGCGCAGACACTGGCATTTTCACATTAGCTAAGCAGGGCAGCTGCATTGATTTGTGTGACTGTGATGAATTTGGAATAGTAATTTGAATTTATTGATTGATGTGGCCGAGCGAGTATAGGCCCGGCCTCACTTTCAGCACCCCCTCCAACTCCTACTCCCAGCCCACATGCTGCACCGAGGATAATGGTGATTTTAAATGCAATAAGTGAAATGTTGCTCGGAGCATTTGCATAGAAGTCATTTGTCATTTTGGCCTTTTGTGACTGCGGGTTAACGCACCAAAAAAAAGCGCACAACACGTCTGCTGCTACAGCGGGAAATAAAGCACGAGTGGACATAATAAAATGTATTTTTCAATATGATAAAAAATAACAACACATATCGCCACGGGATAATTTTAAGAGCTTATAGCACTAATTTGCATTCTACAACCAAGTATGCACGCACGTACACGCACGCGCCTTATAGGCTGCCCTCTAGGCCCTGACCACACTACAATATGCACGTGGGTGCATGTGTGCTCTCGCAAGACTGTGCCACTCCAACATGTCAATTGAATTGGGGGGAGGGGGGGGGTATCCTGACGCCGGGCGTGGAAGATATAAAACCCCACAGCCCAATTAGCTTTAACAGCAGTGGCACTTAAAGAGACAATTGTGGAGTGTTTAAATCTTTATTTACCAGAACCTGCACTAAATGCGCAAAGGAACAATTTACATGCCATTAAGCGCTTTTCAATAGCGCATTGACTGGAACTAAAATATGCCACTATATCTGCTTAATTGAACCGGTTCGCTGAAATACGATGGAGAGGCGCTGATTGACGTTTGGAAGCGCGCGCACGTCTAAACGGGGCCTTTACACATCAATGAGAGAGGGGACCTCTCACTCGCATCTATTTTAACTCCACTGCGACGCCTCTCATTTTCATTTACGTCCTGTTAATCAGGTGCTAAGTGTTAAAGGATTTAAGGAAGTCGGAGAGGAGGGTGGGGGTGAGGGGTCCAATCACTGCTTCTATAGTGAGATAATCATTGCGCAATATAGTTCCAAACGATGGATGGACATCGTGAACCAGAAAAGAAGCAGAAACAGCAATGTGCATGAGCATAAGGGATGTGCAGACCTTTTTGGAATCATATCAGCCATAATTTCACAAAGCACCATATTTCAAATTGTTCAGACTAAACAGGCCCTGGTCCAACTTCGGAGACCCCCAGAGTGCAGAGGAGACAGCGCAGGCCAAGAGATAGACGCATCTGTTTGTGTCTCTGTCTTTCACATCCAAATCGATCATTTATCAGTGTGCTGCTCTGAAAGGGGACGCCTGGACCTGAAATATTGATCCATAGGAGGTCATGCTCCCCCCGACTCTTTGGCCAGGCCTCAGACGCAGCCTTGTTTGCGGCAAAGCGCTTATATTTGACAGGGGGGAGTGCCAGATTACTACATCAAGTTTGTTTGATACTAATGAGTGCAAAGTAAAATGGAGTATTTGCGTTGCAGTGATCTCTTCGTGGACGTTCAGCTCCAAGTAACAGCTGTGAGATGTAATCAATTTTGATCACATCCTGCTTTGATTTCCTTTGTTTGGCTTCTTTCTGCGTGCGTTTTTTGTTTGTTTGTGTGTGCGCGCGTGCGTGCGCGTGTAGGGGAAGGGGGGGGGAGAGAGAGAGAGAAGGAGAGAACACGAAATAGAAAGCGAGTGCAGACAGTGTGAGAAGGATGGAAGTATACATGCTCGACTCGTGCGTAAAACCGCTGGATGCGTGCGTAAGAAGTAACACATCTGTGCCGACATGCGTTCGCACCTTGTCTGCTTTGGGGAGATGCTTCCTCCCTTTTGTTTATATCACCTCCACTGTTGCAGACAGTCTGTTTATACTGTCATGGATCGTAGCATCAATCAAAATATAGATTTGGCCCAACATTTAACACCCCAACTGTCGTGATGAAGTTTTACTCGATACAATCGACTAATAACTTCTAGTAATGTCTGTTTGAGCAGCTATTGACAGTCTCGCCACATTGACTTCTAATTGATCCCTCCACATCACTCAGGTTGGGAGCTGTCTCCTCACTCACCTGCAAGCCTGAGCGCCGACATCCGCTGGAACTCGGGCTCCTGGAGCCACTTCCACATCCTCCTGAACGTCTCCCGGCCAGACTTGAGTTTACTCCACGGTTTAGGGTTCCGCAGCAGGTCAGACAGAGTTCCCTGGGACCGGCACAAGATCCTCTGAGCAAAGATGGCCTGGGGGATGCTGTAGCGCTTGAGCTCCGCCGTTATTCGCTGTGCCACCTCCTTGGTGTTTATCTCCTCCACCTGCCCTGACCCACCTCCCTGCCCGCCTCCCACCACCGTCTGCCGGTCCCGCTCTGACAGCATGGACCCGTTTGCCTGAGAGTGCGGATGGCTGTGATGGTGCATGCCGTTCAAAGATGTCATGAGTCCGGCCCCGTGGCCCCCGAGACCCCGGGCCAGGTGCTCCTCGCCCCGGGACAGCATGGCTGCGTGGGACTCGAATCCCCCCGAGGAGATCATCTTGTCGTTGGAGAGGTGAGCTCCGGGACCGTAGGCGCTGAGAGACTGCTGGGAGTTGTGCAAAGACCCGAGCCCGTTGGACAGCGGGGACAGAGGCTGCCCCATGCCGGACATATCTTTGGGGTAGTGGCCGTAGAGGTTACTCATGGAGGCGAGGCTCCGGTCGTCCCTCATCAGGGTGAAGCTGCCGCTGACGTTCCCGGCCGCGAGTCGCTGGTGCGCCGGATGATGGTGAGCGTGAGCGTGCGAGTGCGGATGGTGAAATTTCTCCGATACGGTGGATATTGGCGGCAGGTGCTGCAGCGGCGTGAGGGTGGTGTAGGTGCTGCTCAGGCTCATCCCGGAGTCGCACGACATGGTCATCGCCGGATGCAGGGGGCCAGACAACGCGTGGTCCGTGCGGTAGTCCCCTGCCCCCTCCAGTATCGAGGCCATGCTGGACACCATGGCTGACCGTCCGTGCGACACCAAGTTCCGATGCGACGACTGGCGCGCGTGCGGGGAGTTCATTAAGTCGTTCGTTTGATGGGAGTGAGGCACGCCGTGCAGATTCCCAATGTTTTCCATTGTAAGCTCCATCGTTGAAAGGATCTTTATTTCCACCCCTACTCGCCGCGCTCTCGCTCTCTCCCCCTCGCTTCTCCCCCTCTCTCGCCGTCGCTCTATCTCACACTCCTTTCCAATAAATTGTGAACGATTTCAAAGCCGAGCCATTGATTGTAGTTGCCTCTCTTGCAGTCAATCCAGCATGGCTTTAAAAAAAAGATCGGGGTCCCAGCCGCCACACAAACTGCGCCGCAAAACCGCTGCTCCAGTGCGTGCGTGTGTGTGAGCGCGCGTGTGTGTGTGTGTGAAGGTGTCTGCGCCTGCCAGGATTTCTCTCGCTGTAGAGCACCTTCCACTATACCCAAAGCGCCGCTCCGCTCTCTCTCTCTCGCTCCGTGTGTGTGTATATGGACGTGGCCGCGCTCATGTTAAGACGAGCTCGAGCCTGTGCGCATGTGCGCGCACCCGCGGTGCGTCCGCGCTCTCTTGTCTGGGGCCATCCTGACGTCACTGCCCCCCACCCCCCCTTCCCCCCTATATGTCATGGGGGTTGTTCGTGTTGCCCGCTGGACCTCAACACCCCCCCCCCCTCCAAAAAAAAAGAAGATTGCATTAGACAAGTTGTGAAGATAAAACACAGAAGTGCAGTGTGTGCAACGTTTACCCTCCGATGGATAAGATGGGACTTGTTTTCTCTGATAAAGGCGTTTGACACGGCGCCAGCAGCACACGTGACCCCCCCCCCCCCTTCTGGTGAAGGTTAAATATTAATTGACATGTGTCACATGGGGCCACGAGTGTAATGAGAAAACCACAAGTTATCTTGAGGAGGTCACAGCGCTCAGCCCCATTCGCCTTCTATCTGTATTCATTCAGTTTGAAGATGCTGGGTGGAGATGTTTGCTGTATTATGTAAATAACGAATTATTATAAGAGATTCAGATGCACGGTTTAGGACCGTGTGCATGACCTTTGACGCGTTTAAATAAAACCACGTCGCTTCTCTTGAATCTGAACTATAAAGGGCGATACATCATGGCCGATGTCTCGCCGTCAACTTGCACTCATAACTTGTATTATATATGTTGTATTCCTCCAGTAAATGCTACTGAACAAATATGTCGAAGTCTTCGCCTCGAGGCTCTGACCTCTTTCGCATCTTTGCTCTTCGGATTCAGGCCACGATGAAAAAAAAGATTTTTTGAATTTTTGTTTTAACTCCCATAAACTCCCGTAATGTTTTCATGTCTCACAAAACCCATCTCAAAACTTGCACGCTCGCTGACGTCCATCCAGGTCAGCAATCCATCAATGTCACCGTGCGTATGGATCGGGAGATGGATCAGGAGATGCGTCGATATCAGCTGGTGCCTATTGCAGGAGCCGCAATATGGAGGCGACCGCAGCACGTTGAGATCAAGGGTTTGCGTAAAGGCCCGCGTTTTGGAGAGTAAATATACTCACTTCCGGTTATGGGGTGGATGCGTGCGAGCATAACAAGTGTAGTATAATATAGTCAATGTTACATTTGTTAACAGTGGTAAGTCTATAATATAGCACCCGCTTTCAATGACGACTAATAGGTAATATAGTTGAGATTTATTTTATTTCTGGTGTTACATGCTATTTCGTCCCCATAGCATCAAAACAATATTACGCCCATCTAACGCATATAGCTTCACACCATAACGTACATGGCGGGGTTGTTGTATTATTTCCCAGCACGTGCAGCTGTCAATATAGGGTGAGACGTGGGAGTGCTAGAAAATGGGCATGTTTTAGATATGTTTGAACACGAGTGTGTTTGTGTGTTTGTGTGTGTGTTTGTGTGTGTGTTTGTGTGTGTGTGTGTGTGTGTGTGTGTGAGAGAGAGATAGAGAGAGTGTGTGTGTCTGTGTTAGTGTGTGGGTGCATGAGAGAGATATAGAGTGTGCGTGTGTGTGTGTGTGTGTGCGTGCGTGTGTGTGACCACAGCAGCCCTCAGTAGGCCTTAAGTTGCTGTGTGAACTATATATATGCAAACTCGTGGCATTTACACCGATGTTATGTAAAATGAGCCCATTAGGATTTCGACCCGGAGCTGCATTGAGGGGAGAAAGAAGAAGTCCAAGAATCCCGGAAGTGGCATCACTAATCATGTGCAAATTGCATGAAATAATTTCCCTGACCAGTGTTTACCAACAGTTAGGTCAACGCCATCCATAACTTCACTGATGAATTGTGATATCAGAGGCCTTGGATTCTCTCTCTCTCTCTCTCACTCTCTCTTCTCCTCCCAAAAATAATAATGACCCTAAAAAACTGTGTCTTCGCTGATTGCCAACGGGGGGATGGTGGCTTTTGGCTTGTGCCATCAGGAGAACAGCAGTGTCCGCTTGGGTTAATGTCCCTGTATCGATCCCGGCAACCACCGCTATCGAAAATGAATTACCGAAGCCCGCACAGCAGCGAATCCGTCATCTGTGCTCAGCCAGCCGGCCACAGCAGCTTATTGGTCGCGGTGGTGATGGATGTTAACTTTCATTGCTGGCTCCTCGCTCCTAATTCACCGGGGTTTACAACCCAAAAAACAGCGCGCTGAAAAAAAGTTTTATACTTTAGCCAAGAAGTTGTAAAACTTCCTATTAGTATTGTTTTGTTGTTGTTGTTGACTCTCGTGGGCTCCCTGCACCGCGTGAGGTCAAGTTAACACACACAGCATGCGGGGTCAAAAGGGCGTGGGGAACTGATCAGCCTATATTTTTCCCATTTTCAATCAATATTGTTTTTCTTCTATTTAATGCAGCTTGGTCAAATCGTTCATTCAGTCAGATAAAATAAAATACATTGAGAAAAAGAAGAACAAAATGCAGCCATGTCCCCTTCCTCCTCCAAAGAAAAAAGAAAGAAAGAAGTAAATCCATGTTTGCCTCAGAGCTTAGTTTTAATTTATATTTTTAATGTACTGTTCTCTGATACGCAAATACGCAAATATCCTATGGCGAATATGAAATATTAACCGTGTCGATATGTGCGGTGTGACTGGGGCGACGCCGCAGAGAGCCGGTGATTTATTTCATATTAATAGGAGCGCGCGAGGCGTTGGCCTCCGCACCACGTTGGCAACCACTACACACACGCACGCGCACGCACACACACACTGCAGCATGTGTGTTTTTTTAATTATTTTTTTAAGATAAAATCCCATCCTAAAAAGTTAAACTATTATAGTTTCCAAAAGGACTTCCCTCTGTAAGTGGTACATTTCGAGGCTCGCTGTCATACTCTGTATTTACGAGGCCCAGAGCATTTATTTTTTATATATTTAAGCACTGCTGTCGTTTGCTGATCAACTAATCAATGCTGAACCCGGAGCTTCCAATCAATGCATTTCTGAAGGATCGATGGCGCCCAAAATGCATTCTGCTGAAATGGTTTAAGTTATAGGTGCATCCTGTTATGTGTTTGACCTGCAGTGTCAACAGGCAGTTTCATTACAGGAAATGACCACAGAGCACTCAGCTGCAAAGTTTAAGCTGAGCTTTTCATTTGGCTGAGTGCTGCAGACTCTCAATGCAAAAGACACATTACATCCAATCTATATTTACATACGTTTAGTATAGTATACTAATAGAATAAAAAAGTTATGGGTACATTAAAAAACATAATTTAAAAAAAACTCACGTATTTTTATTCTGCAATTGCCCAATGTGTTTGTTGAACCCTTCCCCCTATAAGCCGGTTTGGATTTAATTATATTTATATTAAACACATTGTGTTAATGAGACAACTTCTTTCGTGCCCGCGTGTGTATTTTCCCAGGAATCGCTCGATGGAGACAGACTAATCTTTTCATGACTTCTTGAACGACTCCGTGGCTGATGCATCACGCTTAATGTATTCTAAAGTATATTTACTTGAATCTGGCTATTGGCAAAAGTTAAGCAGCAGTGTTTAGTAATGTCGCATTGATCAGGCTCTCTGTGCGAGTCAGCGGGACAGGGGCGCTGCATGCCCTCATCCACGCACGCACGCACACACACTCACACAGACACACGCACACGCGTGCATACAATGTGGCCTTGTTGAGGGGGGAAAACTCATCACTTGCCTTGTTTGCCTATGGCTCTACTTTAAGTAACTGTGGCGTGTTACACCCGTGTGTGTGTGTGTGTGTGTGTGTGTGTGTGTGTGTACGCGCGTGTGTGTGTTGGGGTATGCGTGTGTGTGCGTGTGTGTGTGTGTGTGTGTGTGTGACAAAGTATACGCTCATAATTTTCATATACATTGCAATATTGACCTCAGCTCAGGTGTTTGTTGTGATGATTCTTTTCCTGTTTGAGAAATATGGCTTTCTTTTAATTTGTGGTGTTACCTTCAAATGTTTCCGACAAACTTTTCAATATCGGTTATGCTATAAATCGATGTCCCCCTGCACGTTGACCCGTGTGTCCTGTTCCATCTCTAAACGGGGAGCATTTACATGTTAAAGCTGCTTGTTTGTATTTTAGAAAGGCTTATTCGATGTTGAAAGGAAGAAAACAAATTAAAAACGAATCGCTTTGTGTTTGTAAAGCGTTTTCCTGCAGTTTGTTAAGGAATTAGTGTGTTGACACAGATTATTATATTTAGGCTACATTTGCATTTGAAAGCAGCAGCAATATAGAGGACTGCTGGTAATCAATATAGCCCTGGTGCCATATCGATCCATCCGCAGTCTGATCGATTGGCACAAAGAATTGGGCGCACATCTCCTCTCTGCTCTCGGTTTCACTCAAAATGAAAGTCAATGTATGTCGAAAGGTTTTTAAAAAACAGCGGCGGGGCCTGTTCGCGTGCTCGCGCGCGTGAGGACTCTGGAAATATTTAGGACAACAGGTGCCAAATAAGCCTGGCATGTCTGTACCCTCGATAATCAACGCGGTAAAATGTCTGTTAATATATATTTTATATTTTCAAATTAATAGTAATACGACGCACGTGTAAATATATTTAAAGAGTTTAGGAGGGAAAATAGCAGAGGCCAAAAAAATAACAAAATAACTAAGGAAGTGAAAAATGGAGATCGTAAGTGTCGCAGCTTTTATTGTGTTAGTTTATTGTGTTTATTGTGCATTTATTTCCTAGTGGATCTAAATCTATTACGCTGGGTTCAATTTGTCCGAGGACAAATGTGTTTAAATAAAGGTTCCCGTCTGTAAGTGTCGTGTAATTTATCGAAAAGAAACGCAATTTAAGACAATAACAATTTGAAGAAGAAAAAAAGAGAAGAAAAAAGTAATCTGTCGGAAAGGTCATAGAAACACTCTCAGATATATTTTCATTCTGACAAGTTGTTTTGCGAAATAACCATCACTCCTGTGTGTTCACATGATGTCACTGCAATCAATAGAGCTACTAATCACGAACACATTCAATAAGGTATTGATCTGATCGGGCTGGATTACTAAATGTTATACGGATTAACTCGTTTTTTTTCAGTTTATCTCGGACACCTCCACCATAAGGCCTCATGTGCTAATGAGACGGCTGCATGTGTATTAATAACACAGCTACAGATAGACGTGATAATCAGCCTTTTATATTGTTTTAATTTGAGTCTGTGCAGAATAAAAAAAAAATACCATGAAGTTAAAATATAACTGTTCATATTTAATTTATTTATATTCATAATACAGCATTTCAAATGGCCAAAATATAGGGAATGCTCTTTTATAAAAAGCATATTTAAAAATGATGGGGAGGGAAATACCAAATATTAAAGTGAGAAGAGGACTACAAAATAAAATATTCTAACATTTTATCAATGTCAAAAAGTTTGAGGACTTTCAATCCTATTATTTATGTATTGTGTGTGTGTGTGTGTGTATATGTGTGTGTGTCAGTCAATCCATATTGTAAACGATAGGATAGTTGTTGCAGACATTGCATTTCATATTTAAATAATAAACTGTATGTCTATGTTTTTGAACACCTATGAATTGTATATGATGGACAGATAGTTATAAATAGAGTACATTTTTTTTTAATTGATAGGAAAAGTCAATTGTCTCTGGCTGAGCAAAATACAAATGATTTAAAGTGCTTTCGGTCCATTTTTAATATTTTGGCTCGTGTTTACAATCCATCACTTGTGTTCAACATAAACGCTGCAGGAATGTGTGTGTGAACGCATTTAAGGGAAAGCTATCACACATTAAAAATAACTTGCAGTACACATGGTAGATCCTTGATTATACACACACACACGGACACACACACACACACACTCACACACTCACACACATTCCCTTGCTTTTAGATTCATGGATTAAAGAGATCAGTTTTAGATGCATGATAGCGTTGATCCGAGGCCCTAATATCTATACGTTTATTCCGCTTCATGGATCGTAGATTAGGATGATTATAGATTGTAATGTGCATGTATTATCTCACAAGCTAGTTAAGAGCATTATTCATTGTTCTCCTCCCACTGCCCTCCTGGTTTTAAACCACAGAGCTTTTGCTCCTCTTAAGTACTGCTAACGCTGGATTTATTAGGCTTAAAGAATAGCCTACACATCTGCCTCAAAGGGGATCAGACATTAAGTGTAGATCAAAAGGATAAGGTCTTAAAAGCAGAACAATGCTTCTTGCTCAATGCTTATTCTTATTCCCATATGGATATTAAGGCGGGGATTTTGCATAAAGCACTTTAAACAGCCTTTTGTCTCAAATTATGTTCACGCAATCAACAACGATTCTCGTGGCCACGGGGGTTTATTTTATTATACTCTGCACATTTTATTGCATTAATTTAGCACCAAAATAACAGTATACCTTGGTATTGAGAGAGAACATGTATTCTAATTCTGCAGCTTTTTAAAGTGACATCATTGGAATCAGGAATACACCAGAAAACAACCAGTAAGAATATACTTTGTGCATGAGCCAAAATATCCTGGAAGTGTTTTTTCCTTCTTCTTTTTCTTCTTTTTCCTTTCTTGTTTTCCCTCTGTGTTGTGGAGACAGAAAACAGGAGGCGTATGGATACATTTAAAGTGCTGTGCTTTTGTCTTTTCACAGAGACGGCTCGCTGTATGAAACGGTGACACACGCTTCAGGGAAAATGATGGAGCGCTTTGTAGCGTCCAAACACACACACACACACACACACACACACACACACACACACACACACACACACACACACACACAGAACAAAACCGGTGACCTACCGCTCGTCATCCTGGCTCTGATATCAAACATTTATTTTTCCCCGTCTGCTACAACTGCAGCACATGTTTTCTTTTAGACGATATATATATAAATAGGTAAACATCTCTCTGCCAGTATCGTTCTCATATCTTGTAAATCTCTTTTTTTAAATGTTTCATCAGCCGAGTAGCGAAACCTCAGTCAGGGTATAAAAGGGGAAGCGTGTATCAGTCAGAATAAATGTGGAATCAAGTACAATTGGCTTTTGCTTACCCCCCCCCCCTCCCCTCCCTCCCTCCCTCACCACCAACCATGCATGCCTCCCCCCGTCCTCCCCCTCTTCCTCCCACCCCTCCCCTACTGAAACTCCCACCCTCCACACCCGATAGAGCACCCGTTGCTAGGCGACAGAGGGAGAGATGGATTGAGGAGACATAGTCGATCAATTCTACAGAGAGGGAGAGAGGAAGGGAGGCAAGGGAGAGAGAGAAAGAGAGAGAGAGGAGGGAGGGAGAAAGTAAGAGAAAGAGGGAGAAAAGAAGGGAGAGGAGGGGAGGACAGAATGCAGAGTGATTGCAGTCGCACCGAGGCTCCGGTTCTGGCTGAAGACGCTCTTTTGAAACATCTATCTTTGTTAACTGTATCGTGCCTCTGAAAATAAATCCATCTCTGCAGCTGTCCACCCTTCCATCTTTGTCCGAGTGCTTTACTTTAATACTTTTATCACTACACATTACAATCTGCACAAGCGGCCCCGTATTTAATATTCCCTCGCTCAAAAGAGAGTTAATTGTATATTGCACGCACTCTTTCTCTCCAGGCTCCCTCTCTTTCTCCATTAGTCGCTGCTGCACACACACACACACACACACACACACACACACACACAGAGGGGCATGTGGTATTGCAGGGCATCTGCATGTTTGTGTGTGTGTGTGTGTGTGTGTGTGTGTGTGTGTGTGTGTGCTGGGTGTTGAGCGCATCGACTGAGTATCGATCCCACCACTCACCTCCCTGCAGTCAGCTCTTGTCCTACATAGCATGCCCTGTCTGATTTCTCCCTTAATGGCTTTTATCCAGCTCCAATCTTTATTTAAACTGAAAAGGAGGAATTAGCACCCACTTCTATCCTAGTCTCTCTTACCTTTTCTTTTCACTGTCATCTCAGAGCAAGTATCGGCAACTATACCGCTCCACTGACCCGGCTCCCTTCCTCCCCCCACGGCTATATGACTGAATTTCCTCTCGGAAATGTGCAGTACAGTATGTCAACTCTACTTCCTCGTGGGGGTTTGGTGCTAATTCTTTATGTGCATCATGTACACGTACGGCATGCAACTATCTCACTGACAACGATTTATAGTGTCGATTCATCCTTCAAATGCCATGGATTAAGAGTGCGGGCTATAGGATGTCAGTATATACAGCCTCAAAGGGACATATTCAGATGTGATGTTTTGTCCGAAACAATATTCCAAACCAAAAGAGGCTTGATTTACAATCATATAAGATAAAGAACACCAGAAACCTTCATGTTCGAGTCCTTTTGCTTGAAGAATGAGGACATGTATACCTATTGTTTGTCCGCGGTGTACTTCTTTTCTAAAGTGTTTCTTAAAACAATAATCCCATATGTATATTGTAGAGATATTGGTGACTTTAATAATTCCTTTTGTTTTATTCTGTCCACAACTAAAGAACTAAAGTGAAGAAACATATGCGATAACATTGGAAATAAGATGGAAGAGAAACCTCTAACACTGAAATAAAAGACAGTTGTATACGCTTTTACAAAGTAACATATTATCTTATACAAAATAATAAAACCCAGATTTTGTATTTAATTATGAATTATAAAGATAAAAAGACCAGGGAAGGAAAATAAATAAGAAATAAGAAATATATGCACTGCTTCTTGTTTCATACCTCAGTGGTGTTCTCATCAAGGGAAGTCCAAATTGGAGGTGAAGAATCTCCTATTATATCAGATATGAAGGATTAGCTGTGTTCCATCCTCCTCCTAACCTTCATTCAAAGACCATATGACCTTCAGCAGTGGATTTTAGTTCAAATGTACAAAGAATCCTTTAATCCTCTGTACTTTATGCACGCGTGAGTATTGTTTTATTGATGCCGAAATAAGAAACAATCGTGAGCTATATATCCTTTGATGGTTGCGGCTCTGCGTGCGTACGCTGTGTCCACGTGGTATTTGAATTCAACTTCATTGATCAATTCTAAACGGGGTCACGAGACACTTCCAAGTTATTTAAGGTGTTTGTATCCTCGTTCTGGATCGTCATGGCAACAGGGCCGACATCTCGGGGCCGCGTTTACTCTGCACGGGCTACTTTTCATATTGACGGCCTTCCCTCATTGTGATCGGCCCGGGGAGGAACCCTCTGCGTGCCGTCACCTCTTTTTTTTCCCGATTTGATTTGATTTGTCGCTCATATGAAGGAAGCGATGGGAGAGACTCTTATCTCGGCCGAGCAGAAACAAGCCATACCGAATCAGACACATCGGACTATCTGTGCTGGCACACACAATGGGGATTAATTGATCCCCTAATACCACAGATAAATCAATTCCTTCCTTCCCCCCCTGAGCTCTCTGGCCGACCGGACGGCCCCCGCCATTTGATCAACGGAGCATCTCTAGCCAATGGGAGGAGGCCCCGCGGGCTGACTGACGGCAGCACAGAGGCGAGCCCAAAATAAACGAGGGTTAGCGGGGAAGAGGGAGTCCATCGGAAAGCCATCGGCAGCGGGAGAGAAGGCGAGGGGCTGCGGCGGATTCCGAGCGTACACACGGAAATCCACCGAGAGCACACGACATGGCAGTTACAGCACCGTTGGGTTGTTGGTCAATAAGTGGGATTCAGCCACTGAAGGAGGATTTGAAATGTGAAAGTCAGACGGAGCAATAAGTGTAAATAAATGAACAATATGTCAAAAGGAGAGTTTTAGATAACATCCGTTTGTTGTTGACGTTGCACATGTAACACACTTAATGGACACGGAGCTCCATCCTTTTGGTCAAGACATCAGCCATTTTCTCAGTTACCCCATCTTATCTTCTCCACCCTGGTTTGATCCATCTCCATTAGACTCTCCCTCTGCACAGCCCATCACCCATCGCTCTCTTTCACTTCTTTTGTATCTCTCCCGCCCAATCTTTCTCTTATCAGCACCTTGGCATTTCTGTATTTCCCACAAACACTGTTTTCCTCATACAAGCTCATATAATAACAGGCTAAAAATATATTTTTTTCCTTCTTTCCAGTATTGATTTTGCCTCGTAGCATTGTCTATGGAGAGAGGGAGGGAGAGAGAGAGAGTGGGGAGAAGGACGGAGGGCAGGGGAGAGAAATGAAGTAGAAACAACTGGAAAAAAAATGACTTTCTACGTATGTGGTAATGCTCTCACCTTTTCCTATTTCACTTGAGTGGAGAAGCACACTCCACTTTACTTCAGTGCAATACACCTTTCAATTGAAAGGTAAACACTCAACCGCACAGGGCAGCGAAGCACTCGCACGCTCTATACGCTTTTAATAATAACCCGCTGAAATTAGAGAAACCTTACCATTGCAAACATGCTCTGGATCAGCTTTTCAGGGAAAATGGTGGGCTCTTTTGGCACTGGTGTGTAATGGGAATGGAGAGAGTTGATCAATAGGCTATTGATCGTAGCTGGCCAGAGTCTGGGGAATTGAGAGTGAGAATAGAGGGGAGTCGGGGTGGGGGTTGGCTCCAGGTTGAATTTTTAAAATGCTCTATTTCAGAGATGACAAATAGTCTATTTGAAAAGGGAGAGACAAAGACAGAGCGTCATAAAGGGATGGAGAACGAGTCTCGGCTCGCCGTGCTCTCCGAGCAGAGAGCCGAGACCTCCCCGTTTCCCAGAAGTTAGTGCTTTTTTGGACGAAAGCCGCCGAACTACAAAGACAAAGGGAGCAGGGACTTCTCGGGCTACAGTACGCTGGTGTGCATTCTGTCTGGAAGAGGAGGAGGAGGAGGAGGAGGAGGAGGAGGAGGAGGAGGAGGAGGAGGGGGGGGGGTTTATTATAAAAAATGAAGAAAAACAAGAAATCCCTCAGATCTCGAATCCCGTGCTGTACAACGCAGCACACAGGCGAACGGACTCAGTCATGTAATGTTATTTCTGGCCGCCTTAAAATCGACACTCAAGCTGTTCACACGTATGCAGATCATGTACTCTTCAGCTCCTGAATTCCTGCCAATATTGGATTTCTCTGGCCGCCATGTTTGAAAAGCATATCTGAAGACTCAAAGTCACCAACGTTAACTTTCCATACAGAACAAGGGCAGTAACATCGTGTCCCTCTTTACACTGGAAAAGGTCAAACGTGTACGAGTATCTTTTTCTACACACGCTTTCTCTGTGCATACATTATTGCCATGTCTTATTGTTTCAAATGTTTTTGATATCCCAGTAACACTTTGAGAACGGTTGCTATTTAAGAGAAACAGGGATCCTAACACAAGTAAAAGAAAAAGTACAAGAATAAAATGTTGTTTTAAGAAAAAAAAACTCAAGTTCTTCCGACGCTATGTTTCATAAGCGAGCAGCATCCCACTGTAATATGAAGCAGGTTATTTTTTACGGATGCCAGTTATAGGCTTGCGTGCAAAAGAGAGTACTTACAAAAAAACTCAGAGAGAGGTGCAGATTATATTCCTGTTTTCCAACTGCTGCTTAAAAATCATGGGTACCACCAACAGCAACCATTAAATAATTCCGAGCTTCATGTTCTCTTAACATACGGGCTCGTAAACATGTGTAAACAAGCTGGAAGTATCAATTTTGAAGGTCGCTCAACTCAACTGCAGGCAATGGAAAGCAGTTAGAGCACCAGTCTGTTAACACCCCCGAGAGAAACCTATACCTCGGTAAAAAATTCAGCTGTAAATAATGTATCGAATGCAAACTTAAGGTCCACGGGGAGACGTGGACGGGCTCATTACTCTTTTAGTTTGCCGGGCTTTTACATCAGCTCTCAACCATCTACTCCAGATGCTCCCTTCTCTGTTTTGATTTAAAGATGCTTTTACCTGCGGATATTGTTATGGATATGGGTATTGTTTTTTCATCCTCCGCACAACGCCCTGAGGTTCGAAGGCTGTTAACTGGTGCACCGACCCACTTGCTCCGTGGCCTGTTAAGGTTAGTGCATGAGTGTGTGTGTGTGTGTGTGTGTGTGTGTGTACATGTGTGTGTGTTATCTGTGCCGGTGGTTGAGGTGAATGTGCGGCCTCCGTCTGTGTGTCCTGTCCGGGGTGCATCGATCTCGAGGCAGGATGTCAAACATTTTAACGCTGATCTCGTCCTTGTTATTGCCTCGCACAGCCGGGTTGTTAATGCATTAAAAATCGTTTGTCCCTATCTTTCCAAACGTATCTCGCCCTACTGCCCCGAGCAACACAAGAATACCCCCTCGGCTGTCACATACACACCACTCCCGGGGCCCCCTCCTCCCTCCCTCCACCCTTCTGTTTCTAACCACGTCCCTCCATCCTCCGTCTCAATCAATCTTTACGACACCCGGTTGCATCTCTCTAATGTTTCCGGACTTGACCGTAGCCCCGTTCAAAAATTCTTAATTAAGCCCGTTCTGTATGTTTACCGTTGGGCAAGTTACAATCTGACAGGGCTAATAAAACAACATGGGAGCGAGAAGGCCGAGAGGAGCATGTGCTACGACCCTCACCTCTTTCCCCTGTGTCTATCTCCACCTCAGCTTATCTCCCTCCATCCCCACGTCGCCATATCTCCCTATTTTCTACCTCACAGGTTTTGAGGAGGAAAGGGAGGGGATGGCAGGAAGAGGCGCCGGTTTGGCACCAGTTGGTCGGGGTCTTATATCCATCGCTGTCGACGGGACTGTTTGTTTTAAACGCTCGCGTGTCGTTACGCTGACACATCTCGGTAATGCCATTCACTCGACTCGCTTCTCTTTGATTATTAAGATTCATGAAGCTGCCTTGCCTGCATGTCAACTATTACAGATATGAGTCATATACCTATGTTCACATCAGCATCTTTCTTCATTTAGGTATTGACTCACAATTTTGCGATCCATAGCCCCCACAGTGTATATGTGTGCACGTGTTACGTCTCTATTCCTGTACAGTAGTGTCCACTCACTCCAGAGCTGCCATTTGCTTTATGCTAAAGCGTGATGGAGAGGGAGGCCGCGTCACAAAGGAGCTCTCCGGCTGCTCGGCCGTAATGTCGGACACGGAGGAACGCAGTCGCACCGGATAAAACGACCGTCGTAATTGTAACGCATACACATAAACAGTATGTAGAACCACGGGAGTGGCGCGAGGAAATCAAATGCCAAATAGAAGAGTTATTACAGCGAGAGCGCCTCTGCGACCGAGATCAATACTGCACACTAATTCTACGCAGGTTTTTTGAGTATGTAGTGTGTTCATAGCAGATGAGTGACGAGAGGAAGTCCTTTAAACTCAAAGCAGACGGGATGCATACTAAACAGGGTGGTGTTTCAGTAAGCTGTCAATGAGTAATAATATCCCGCCGTGCCTTGGTGACATGTTGGGCAAGTCATTTAGAAACCTTTTTTAGTTGTTAATTTATATGCTTAATTCTCCTTACATCCAAACAGTAATCAATAAATCAAATGCTCTGATACAAAAAGATGAAGAAATATCCCGGTATCCGGTAGCAGGATTTTAATAAATCCATCCAGTCATTTTAAATATAGTAAAATGATGTACACATCCCACATGGTCCATGGACTCTGTTATCCCCATATAAAAAGTCTGTTACCCGTACTATATTTGCTTCATATTAAAGTGTACATATATTTTCACTAAACTGCAGTGGTACGGAATCTTTGTTCCCCGGGTCTAAGATGTCCACTTGCTTTACAATTTCATACCGACTTCTGCCCTCTCAGCTGTTGCTGGAGTGGACCGGCGCTCCGCTCCGATCTGAACTCATCCGGCGTTCCCGACTCACGTCGACCTCGTCGTGTTCTACCAGTTTCCCGCCGGGCACAACCTCCTGTTTCCAAAATAGTCTGGTCCTCTCCTAATCGACTGGATTGGCAGCAGCACAATGAAACTAGCTTACTCACTTGTTAGCCGGCTAGGCGACAGGAAACATGTGACACTGAAACTAGCCTACTAGCTTGTTAGCCGGCTAGGCTACAGGACAAAATGTGACAATGGAACTAGCCTACTAGCTTGTTAGACGACTAGACGACAGGAAAAAATATGACAATAAAACTAACTTAGCCAACTGGCTTCTTCGCGGAATAGGCGACAGGAAAAATGTGACACTGAAACTAGCCTACTAGCTTGTTAGCCGGCTAGGCTACAGGACAAAATGTGACAATGGAACTAGCCTATTAGCTTGTTAGCCGACTAGGCGACAGGAAAACATGTGCAAACAAATTTGAAATGTCTACAACACAAAAAGTACACAATCATTTTAGGGACCGTGTTTAACCATCTTGCTTAAATTGTGCTCATATGTGTGTAGAAAACGTGTTTTATTACTTTTAGACTAGTCGATTATAGTTTAAGTTTAGACTTCCGTTTAAATGTCCCTATGAGTCATTATAGTGGTTGTTCAGTTCCCACTGAATATCAACGACTCCAATGTTGTGAGCAGCACCAACTAAATTCCATTCACCTTCATAATATTGGGATGGCCTCATAAATCTCCGAGGCGGACATTTCGAAATCTAACTAAATAAAGCTAAAGCCACCTCGCATGGTACCAGTAGAGCTAAGCGAGACCCCTTTGAGCTCCCCTAAACCAGCCAAACACACCTCACAGAAGTGAACCCAGTCAATGCAAAGCCAACAAAACTCAACAATAGTTCACCTGATTTAACCATAATCTGATCTGTAGAGAAACGTCGTAAACAGAAACGTACATCGGTAAATATGGAACCAAGAAGAAAATACCTTTTTGTAACCAGCGTCACTCTTATTTATTTTTTTTTCCAAACATTTTTTACAAGGAATTCACGATGAAACTTTGAAATGATAATCCACTCGGGGGGCATGCATCTAAACAAAATGTATGATTACATATAGAGTCAATCCCGAATGTGTTTGTGGCTCAAAAGAAGGACACAACTTGCCATTTTGAACAATGTCTACACAAGTGTTGCGTCTCGGTTGTCGTGTTTTAGTGAGCGTCCACCAGAGTGACGATGTCTGCCGGTGTGTGTTCCGCCGGGTTGCATGTTGCACTACACCGCCTGACAGGTGCAAAGCCCTGTGGGATGGCGCTGTTGAATCTTACACTTGGCTGAACATATACAGCACATCAGAGGTGTAACAAATCCATTCCTGACTGCCAGAACCTTTCAGAGAGTTTCTGTGCCTGTAAACAACACATCATCAGGTTTCCACACCTCAGAGTTGATGTACGTCTTACACACAGATGAAGCGGAGCCTCGGACGGATGTGTGTGGCTGTGAGGGGGGAGAAAAGAGGATGGGATTCGCAAAAGTCTGCAATAGATGAATCTGGCAGCGTGTGTTTGAAGTGTCGGCGTCTCAATGGCGTCTTTAGAGGGGTTAATCAGAGGAGAGGTTGAGGAGAGTGTCAGAGTGTCAGGCGGGCTCCGGTGAAGAGTCCTCGAGCCCTCTCTCTCTTTCCGTGTTGACACCTCTTAACCTTAGTCTATCATCTCTCACACTCACACACTCCACTTCTATTGACACTCGCTACCCCGCGGCTCTCCAAAGACCCCGAGGAGAATCCACTACAGCGCTTGTCCGCGAGAGGAGAGCCTCGGAGAAGAAAGGATTATATAATGCGCCCGACATACAAAACAAAATGTGATATCTTGATTGAGCGGTTGTTTCGTCTCCACGGTGCTACCGGATGGATACGAGACCAAATAATAGCGCACAGATTAACAAATTCAACAAATCTGTCGCCACCACCCACGACAGAAAACACTGAAATCTCAACATGCATTTATTTGTGTATTTATGTTTTCCTCTTTTTGTCTCCAGGAGGTGTACAGACGCCGTGTGTCCACCACCGTCACTGGCGAATGTAAGTGGGGTCAGGAGCTCGGGGTCATCTCAGAAGAGGTCAAAGGTCATAGAGCAGTGGGTCTTGTTAAAATACCTTTTAGCCTCCTTCAGGGATATTATGTAATGGCTTATGGGAATAGGTTCGGTTCCAGGTTGACTGTTGTGTGCGGTGGACGCCGGATGATATATGTGTCCTGCTTTATGCCAGGTGTGTATTCACGACCCTTTTTAAGAAATCAGGATGCAAAGGAAGTGCCGGGAGGTCAAGAGGGGTCACATGTAAGAGGTCGCATTTATATGTGTTTTTGGGAACGGGCATCTTCATGGAGGCGATCATCTCGTATAACAAGCTCTGAGGTACCGGGACAAAAAGGTTTTTCTCTTTGTGTGACTAATTAAAATCCTCGTAAGCTCCTCTGAACACGGTTCTCCCTCCTGGCTTGTCGCTCGGGTTGAGGCCGTAGAGGTTTTGCGGGAAAAACTGCAGGGTTGTGCTGATCAATATATTGGAGGCATTTGAATATCAATACAATGAGCGCGCTGTCTTCAATCTTAATTTTTAATACGGTGATAATAACTGTATTAATTTTCATAACTTTCATTCAATAGCTTTGGAATATGAGCGATGATGGCCCGTTTTTTTTCTCGGGCGAATATGCATCTCTCTCCTTTGAGTTGCCATTGATCACCCCCCCCCCCCCTCCCCCCCGGCCGTGCCGATTCTCCCCCTCGCTTTGTCCTCCAGTCCCTCCCTCTTTCCTTGCCTTCACACCATTGCACTGTAATATTCATCCTTATTCCTCGTTTCAGCAAGCTAACTGTGCGCACCACCTTTTATCAGTCCAGAACTGTTAAATTAATAAATTGATATTGACGAGCTATCAGCCGGGGGGATAAATTATTTGGATGCAGAAGGCTAGGGTCACGTGACTTTTAGTACCCACGATTCTGTAATTATTCCCAATGAGAAGAACCCCGGTGTGGTGCATTGCCCTCCCCCCTGGAAATGGACAAACATGCACACACACACATGCACATACACACACACACTATCACATGAATAACTATAAATATCCTCGCATCCACCGGATTGCACGGGCCATGGGACTACTGATGATCATTACTGCTATCATAACCATCATGATGCAGGATGTTAGCGTGTTGCATTTTATCATCACAATTTACACTCAAATCTGAAGTGGGCGATCCCAGAACGCGGAGCAGCATTGAATGCAAATCGTGCGATATTGAGCCTTTTGCATTGCCGTGAGTGCAGAGCGGGCTTTACCTGCTCCGATGTATCAGAGGGGTCATCTTCCTGCAGCTGGGGGTCTTCTTCGGTATCTCTGCAACGAAATGCAAATGAGAGGTGAACGCGGTGGGAGGGAGGGCGAGCGCTGCAGATGAAAGGGCCAGCGAGCGTGTCAGAGTGCCAATCATGGAAGTGCTCTTGTTGCCCTCCGGCCATCGCTGACCTTCTGACCCTGGCCATGGCCTGAGAGGTCAGAGGTCACCAACAAGGGTCAGCGCGGGTCACTGCAAGACCTTGGTCAGGGATGCATCGCCATGGCAACGCTCTGCTCACTTCAGAGGAGGAGAGAGGTGTGTGTGTAGAAGGGGGGGGGGAGGTTGCATTATGTATTCTGATATATTGCATACGGACACACACGTACGCACACATGCCAGATTGAGTGTCACATCTGTTTTATGTTGTTGTTGTTTTCTACACTGGGAATCAAGCCGCCCCCCAGTTGGTTTCCAGTGAAGGGACTCACAGCTGCATGGGCGAAATCCAAAGAACCCCATGAACACTGGTGATGGCCTCATCTAGAGGCCATTTTTGTATATGCTATGGATGCACCACCTTGCCATTCTGCTCCATTATAGGGGTCAACGTGCCGCACACACAGGGAAGTAGTAGGGAAAAATATTATTTTTGGAAACTATTTGTGTAAAGGAACAATAACAGTGAATACGATATTATTTCAAATTTATAAAGTGCACAAATGATAATTATTGTGGTGCTTCATTAGCGTGGTACATATCTTATTTCCAAGAGGACTAACTTGACTTTTGGTTCAATAAAAAATAAAAAAAGTTAAACAAATGTGTGCCCCGTCAATGGTCATAATGGTGCTGGAGATATTCGCGTGCACCTTGCGCCATCAAGTGGCCGAATCAGACCGCCTCCTCGGCGCTGCCGCTCGGCTCTTCGGCGCGGTGAAAGATGGGCGGGCGGTCGGGTTGGTGGGAGAAGGGGGGGGGAGGAAGGGGGGGGGGGGAAACCCCCACTAGTCTGCTTTTGTCTCCGGGGAGCTCCGGTCGATGCCTCGTCCCACCATATGTCTGATCGCAGCTGCCAATCAACAGGTCAACGCGACCCCGGGGAGGCAGACACTGGTGGGGAGAGATCAAACAGTGGACCTCGGGGATGACAGATGCAGATGAAGAAAAAAAAAGGCAATAAAACATTGCTTCAAAGATGGCAACGGTGCACAAGGAGGCAAATTATTGTTAACAGTAATCTGCAGAATAGCGCCTCGCATTCTGATCGATTGACTATTATGGAGCCTTTGAAGCCGCGGTAACGCCGGGCTATTGTTCATGATGGGACACAACCAGAACATAGCAGCTGGTTTTGATTCAACTATGGCGCTTCCTAAGCCCTAAATACTACTTACTCCTACGCAATCATGCTTTATAATAGACATGCAATTTGGACTCCTCCAGGCTTTGGGCCTATTGAGAGTTATTCACACATCCAGTGCAGCTTTCTGAGGGGAAAAGGCAGATTAGGGGAATCAAGTTCAACAAATAGAATATAATGTATAATATATATATATATATATATATATATATATATATATATATATATATATATATATATATGTATTATACATGTGGTTGTAAATGCATTACTTTATACCACCTATACTTTAAATATAACTTTTTTTTTAATTAGTGGACATTTATAGATTTATTTTATTTAATCTGCCTAATAATATTGATAATAATCTTTTCAAATTAATCTTCTTTTTTTTACAGTTTACCTCAAATAAACTGCAACAATCTCAGTCAAACTAAATCAAAATTAAATAACGATATGGATATAAATCCATATTAGTGCTTTCACACAATTGTTAACACTTGATTGGTTAGTATACTTGAATAAAACGGTTTAAAAACAGTTGAACATTATTCATTAATAATTCTGTATTACAATTAGGTGTGTTAAAGCTCTGCAGGTCTCACTAGTCATTGGCCTGAAGACGGGTCTAGATATCAACCAAATACCAAATCAATTAATTATAAAGATGTTGTTTGTAAAGCTAAAAACCTTGGAGACATGTGAATAAAGTATAATAATAATCTTTTAAATGTATTTATTTTTTAATTCAGTTCAGGCTATGCATTTATCTCAAGTTATAGTTATAAGTGCACCAGCCAGAGTCAAATCATCTACAGTAATTAAATATATTCACACAGAAATGAGCTACAAGCTGAAAACCATTATCTTCTTTTTCCCCGTGAATCTCTTTGATTTCTTGCCGGTTCAGGCTTCATTAACTGTTGAGTGTTGAGTCCACATCAAATCAACCAGATACATGTAAGCTAAAGGGAATCGGCTCTGGAATGCCGCTGTGAATGAGTTAAAACAGCCATAATGTGTCATCTTCTTACCTCACTCTCCGCTAATCAGGAACACATCTTTGTGCTTTAATCTACGGGCCCCTGCATCCCTCTGCCATCCCATTAGATTAACAAAATGACACACATATGAGCGCACAAAAACACACACACACACAGCTCATGACCTCAATCTCTTTGAAAGGTAGTTAATTACAATGTTGTGTTAGTTTCATCCATATCAGTGATTATATCTAAAGTATTTATACTCTTTATGGTCCATGTAAATAACAAATATTGCACACTCCACACTGATTTTGTTATTTGGACAAGTGTGTGTGTATCACTGCAAGAGATTTTAGAGTTGTATGTGTGAATAGTTGCACATGTGTATGTGTGTGTGTGTGTGTGTGTGTGTGTGTGTGTGTGTGTGTGTGTGTGTGTGTGTGTGTGTACAGCAAACACATGCAACCAAATTAAAGCCTGGTGAATTAAGGATTTGATGCAGAGAGAAATTCATGGGAAATAAGCAAATTAGGTCTCCAATTAGCTGCATGCCAACATTGAAGAGGAAGATTTGGTGAACACACATTAATTAATAAGATGGATTTGTCATTGTTCTAATGAGCATAGCCAGACAATAACTGTTGTGAATATCTCTCTCTCACTCTCTCTCTCTTTAGCTTCATCCTTCTGACATATTGTTGGTTGGTTTGGAGTCTAATTTCATGTCAAATATTGCCTTATTCAAATATTCAATAATTTGCAAGGAAGCCCACAAGCGCCGAGACAAACAAACTTCAGAAAAGTCAATGTATGACCTAATCCTCTCAGGCTGGAGCACTGTGGATGTAAATGCCAACCTTTGCAAGTCAGAGAGGAATTTCACTATTGATGTGAGAGCCAGACGGGTTTAAATTGACGTTGTTCTTATTATGGGAGTATTTTATCACTCAACTGTTCCTGCTTTAGAGATAGTTCCAGTTATTATTTTCAGAGTGTCCCTTGAGCATATGTGATTTATTTTTCATATATAATATATTTTCATTTATTTTCACAGTAACTTTGTATTTATTTCATTGTTTCAGGCCAAAATGGTTATTTTCCTATACACAAAGATTCCCTAAAAAAGCACACCCACCTCTCCAATAAATTCACATGCCCTCCCCTTTCTATTTCTCTCTCTCTCTCTCTCTCCCCCTGCCTCCCATGGCCCTCCTCCTTCTGCAGCAGAGGTTATGGATTACACTGTGTGATAAGCTTCCTATTTCTTGAAACTATTGGGGATTGCTGAGATTATCTGGCCTCATATCTTTGGGAGTCGGCTTTGGAAAGCCCGATTTTAGTGTCTTAAGGCAGAAGATTTTGCATCCCGACGGCTTTGACTGATTAGCATCCAACACCGGGAGGTATTTTAGCAATGGGCTCACTTTAAGTGATACAGACTCATGCACACACACCCACACACACGCACACACACATGTAAAAAAAACAAGGTGTTGAATTCAATATAATTTAATGAGGTTAACAAAACATTGTGTGCTTTCTAAAAACATTCAGAATACAAATGAAAGAATTTCAAAAGAAATAATTCCATTATCTTGTGGTCATGAGCAAATAATACTCTAAAATGTCAGTAATTCAGGGTCGACCTGTACAGTACACAGTGAGGCGTGAAGCTTGGGTGGACCCCCCCCCCTTGTGACTGCATGCTGGACCAGTGCCAGTACAGTCTGGGAGCCAAGCAGGACAGGGGGAGCCTTTGGGTTTGGGGGAAGCAGCAGTAGGAAAGGGGGATCGGTCCGGCCTCCCTGCGTCCTCTCCGCCGCGCCCTCCGACATTGGTAGTCCCCGTTAGCAAAGTCCTGGTAGTTGATTGTGTGAATCGCCCAGAAGTGGCCATTACCGTAGTGACTGCGGCCTGCTTTGATGAAGCAACCGTTCAGGGACAAGTTGTGGCGCACGCTGTTCCTCCAGTTTTAATCCTGTTGGAGCGAGTACAAATAAAAAGATCAGGCCATAAAAAATGAAATCAGAAACCCGTAAGTGACTGTAAGAGTTCAAAAATGGACGTCCCCAATTGAAAATGAACATTAAGTATCGCTAATCCTCGTCCTGTTTCTGGCAAGACGCGCTACAGCATGTCAAGAACGTATATGATCGCAGCCAAACGCAACACCCTCGGTCAAAACCATGCAATCACCTTTAATCCACCTCCAATCTGTTGCTGCACCTTGTGCACTCAGAGGCGTTTTCAAAACCTAGCAAGGGGATTACTAAATTTACGAATTCGCCAACAAGGCGATCACCTAATTGCCGAACCACTCAGACAGATTACCTGTGCCAAGTAGGTCGCTTCGCTCGTGGAAAATGGCTGCCGGGGTTATTTTTCAGCAACCCAGAGGAAACACGTGGGAAACACTTTGGGCAAACACAAACTCCTTTTACCTGTTACCTTTGACGTGATCGCAAAGTAAAGGATTTTGTTCTAAATGGTAATATACTGTAACACCCTGTTTCTGTGTCTCCTGTCTTCTCTGTCTTGATTGTTTAATTACCCGCACCTGCCCTCAGCCACTCTTGTCTCGTTAGTGTCTGATGTCGTACACCTGTGTTTCACCCCCTATATATTGTGTCAGTCTTGCCCTTGTCTCCTGTCGGATTGTTAACTTCGCATCGAAAATGTTTTGATCGCTGTGTATTTGTATGCGTGCGTGCGTGCGTGTTATTCACATAAGTCAAAGAGTACCTATCGCATGAGATTTGGTGGGATGATTGGTTATTATCCGGGGACCATTTGTTTTGATTTTGGGATCGATCGAGTCAAAGGTCAAGGTCATGAAAGGTCAACATATTATTTTTACCAGTCAATTTGTATCCAATTGGCATGCAACTAATGCCAAAATGTTCATAATTCAATGCCAAATCTTGTGATATGCGAAGGCATGTGCTCTACCGAGTGCCCGTTCTAGTTGTCTATGGTTGTCTCTAGGTCCGTGTGCTTTTCCCATCATCCTGTCTGTGGTGCTGGTTCTACCCGTTGACCCTGCCTGTCCTGAATTTGGATTCTCTGCCTGTCCCTTTTGGACCTTGTTTTTTGTTAACCTTTTTACTCATTAAAGAGTGTGTTTTTTGTTAATTCATATTGCGTCCCAGCCTGTCTCTCTGCGCCTGAGCCTCACCCCATCACAAAGACGTGAACATACCTTACTCTTAAAGTAAGGGAAGTGGTCCATAATCCACTGGTAGATGTCACATAGCAGCAGCTTCTTCTGCTCTGACCCCAGGATCGCTTTGGAGATGAGGGCGACCTCCATTGTCATCTCTGAATTAAGAGTCAACAAAATTAAAGTCGCTCACCCAAAAGTCTTTCTTTTGTGCCTGAGTTTCACAGCATGACACTTTTGAGTAAAGTTCAGGACCCTTCATAAACCGAACGCCTCAATGCCCCTCGCTTCTTTCGATGAAGTCTTCCCGTTGACGAGATCACAGATAAAGATGAGCCTCTCAACTGTTGTTAACCTTGAGGAGCTCACAATCTCAACCTGTGGAAATTACGTCAGCCTGCAAGACTAAATACGGCTACGTTGTTTCGCAACACAGTTTAATTAAATGCGTTTTGCCTCTCCGATAAACCTCACGATCAAAACCACCTTCTCAATATCCAAAGGCCAGATTGCTCCTTGATCAAAGAGTTGTGCCTCACGGTCGTGATGGTGTCATGGCTGTGAATTTATCCCTCACAGAAAGAGGTAAAGAAGGCACACGGGAGGTCGAGGTAGGGGGTCTCAATTGAGGTGGATTATTTGTATTAACTTAAGCAAATCTTTATAATTACGGTTGATTAAACACTCAAGAATTAGCAAGACATGGTGTGCAGAGGATGGATGCTTTACGACCAAAGACCTTTTAGATACCTGATATAGTTGGTTTGTCTCTGGGGATGCTTTCCAAAGAAGTACTTAAATTACCATAGATCAGTAATTAATGGATCATGTTCAATGTTTTGGAACCAGAACACACTCAGTCCATTATGGGAAAAGAGCCCCAATGTGCTGTGAAGAAACAGGCAATAGAACAGTAAACCGCACAGCTGAAACATCTCAATAATTATTTCCCTGTTTTGGACATAATCTGTTTTTCATCTGTGTATTCTGTGAGCCTTATTCCAATTTTACTATTATTTAAAAAAAGACTTGTTCATTGTTAGCCCCCCCAAAAATGTCACAAAACAGCAGGCAAGTCATATCGTTGTCTGTGATTTCAATAAATATAGTTTTTAATTACTCTTAAGATCTACGTGATAAAAAAATGAAATGCCTCTCTGTGATTTCTTTGTATTAAATAATACCGTAATCTTTAATTGTGTCATGCATATTTGACTAACTAACTGTGGTTTATTTTTCAGAAAGTACACTACATTTCAGTCACTAATTTCAATTAGCGCTTTCTAATTGTATGTTAGGACTTCTGACTTTCTGTTTAATGTTGACTTAAACTTTACCTCTATATATGTATCATTTGAATTGTAATTATCCTTCAATGTGAACTGTGAATTTAAGCCATGCTTTTATGTTGTATGGTTTTAGCTGAAATGCAGTAGACTTATGAAATGCAGGGCAAGCATCCTGCGTATTGTATTTTTGAATGTTGCAATTAATTGTGTTTTTTTACCTTTACACTCAGATATTACTCTCTGCATTTTGACAAAGAAGAGAAGCCAAGAGTCCTTTTAGCTTTTGATAGTGTACCTAATCCCCCTTAAAACGTGGTGTCATTCAACAACTTTGTGTACTTTGCCTGTAAGTTCTCCTTAAGTATGGTCAAAGTCATAAACAATTAAAATGTTTTCATCACAGCATACACAACCTGTATCTGCTTCTTGTAGCGCTTAAGTGAAACTGTGTCACGAGTTCAGTGTGTGAAATATTTTAATTCAATGTCCTGTAATACAAGTGTTACATCAAGTGGCAAATGATCAATGTCCATTATTTCAATGTTCATCTGTAAAGTCTCTGGCAGACTTTGGAAGTGTCTGTGTGCATTAGTTTATAGGCTACTGATAGACTTGTTAATGGGGGAGTTATAGAGATTGAAATCTCTAATGATAGGAAAATATTGTCCTACGCCATTTAACCTCAGTCTTCATCACATGAGTGCAGATAACTAATAGTATAGTATCTGCATAGATCTACTTTGTTCTTTGGTTTTAGTGAGGGGATGAATTAAATGACAGTCAGGCCAAATCCTGGACCATATTGCCCTCTTCTGTTTAAATAAAGGAACATGTTATAGCCTATGTACAAAGCAGGGAGAACCAGTCTGCCTTTATATTAGCACGTTTTTGTATTGCATTAGCTTAATGTTTAACTCGTATGCAGACTTATGTTCATTAATAAAAAAATAAGAACCAAAAGGCCTATCAGAATTTACAAAAAAAAAAAAAAATTAGCACGTATTGGAGGGAACAATTATGTAATGTGGGTCTGCATAAATTAAGGAATGTGTTATAAAAAAAAGAATATTACATTTCCTATTTCTTAAATATTTTAATTTATACATCCTAATCATAGATAACCTTTTCAATAAAGCACCATGGTGTCAGCTCTCACTAGCTGTCTCTTTAAACATGGCTTCACTGACGTTAAGCATCCAAAGTAAAGCCAAAACAAAACCATGTTGTTACGACATGATACTGCAACTCCTTCAATTGAGTCGTGTGTGTCCATGAGGCTGTTCTTTGCCTCATATGAGGAGCTTCTAAAAAACCCGGACTGGATCACCAGAGGGAGTTTACATTTGTCCAGAGCATACTTGTTTACATTTAGCAAAAAGCCTAGACTCCACATGGTATTTGTGTTTTGGACATGGGGGGTTTGCTTGTCTATCTTTTGACAGGAAAGTGTACTTATTTAGTTGCTCATTTTAATTACATTATGAACATGCCTCGGACAAAGCATTAACTCCACATCTCACGGCCTGCCACAAAACCAGTAACGGAGTATTTTGTTCGGACCGGACTTGATAGGGACCATGCGACCTGATCCACTTGACACCCCATGCTTTACAACCACGTTGAATTTAAACCACTTTCAAGACCCATGTTCACTATATCTCGATACTATAAAACCGAACTATTATGGATATCAACATGCTTTGACACGTGGGATCACTGATGGAAACTGAGGCCTGTTTTGGAAACGAGACCTGTCTCTTAGTGTTTTTTTTAAAGTTGCACTGTGACTTTAAATCGTGTAGGTCCCGCCTATTTTGTCTATAGATCTTCGGTCGCTGCCCGAACTCGCGCTGTGATTGGTCGACGCTACCCATCCGTCCAAGCGGGTTCCGCGTTTCATTGGACAAAGACTAGCCGTCGTCTCTGACTCTCGCGGTACTGCTGCACGAAGATGGCGGCCGAACTGGTGGAAGCGATGGCAAGTAGAGCTTGGCTAGCTTTGGTTTGACGGGAGAATGGCACATGAGAGCGGTTTGAAACTCAGCCATGTCAAGGGGAAACTGAGGGCTTTCTGTGTATCCAGTCGAGAGTCTGTACTCGTAGAAATGAAGCTTAATACGTTCACGACTCAGCGAACTAGCTTGTGTTGCTAACGCACAGCTAGCATCCTAGCCAATGTTAACGATGCAAGTGCGTTGCTTTAGCTAGCATCACGCTGGCTCTAAAGGAAGACACCGAACATGAATGATGGGACCATCAAAAGCGCTCGGTGGCTTGTTGTAAGCATGCTCCTCGGCTCGGTACTATTCGACGTTATTCGGCTCATAGTGATGTCTCTCTGTCGCGAGCCGGTTAGTTTATGAAGAGCTGTGCACCTGTCAAAATGTCCAGTTGCCATGATTGAATGCCGACAGCCCAGTCTGTCGGGGAGCTAGCCAGACGATTAGCGCAGCCTATATTGTTCAAGTGAGGTTGCTAAAATGGCAACTTTACTGACTTTATGGCTGTATTTCGGCACTGCACGTCCATCGAGAGCCTGACGATCAGTAAAGTAGACGCAGCAATTGTGCAACTGGTTCTCAACTCGACGATGGTACACAAAGCTAAAGCATGCTACGTTTATTAACTCGTTTTTTAAAAATACTTATAGTAACAACAACGAGCCACGTTGTGTCCATTCGAAGAGAAAACATCTGCGCGTATTGTTTGTGTTGTGTATACGGGTTGATTGTCGCTGCTGCGCCAACGAGTTCACCCCGTGGGCGACAGCCGATACAAATGCGATGTAACGGCAGAGTTTGGTTATCATGTCGTCTGTTATTATCCATATTTAAAGTGAAGTTTGGCAGACGATAGTTGGTATTGCATTGAAGTGTTTTCTACCTAATGGGACAATACACGTTGGTATACATCAACATTGTGCAGGCCAATTAAAAAAGAATAATGCAAATATACTTTTATATTAAGATGTATATACTTGGACGCAGTTCATGGTGGACATGCCTTTTTGCTTTTTAGGCTTGCTGGACCTTGTTGTCTGAGTAGTTTCTGTGTGTATGAAATGCAGAGCTGCAGTCATACATTTATCTGCTGCTGCAGTGCAGAGTTTGTTTAATGGCAACTCAAGTTCTTTAAGTGCAGGGTAAATGCAAGTGGTCAGAATAAAGAGCGGTGTGACTTCTACTATATCCAACTAATGACGAGTCAGGTTCAAGCCTCTGTAGAATTAAAGTGACTCAGGACGGAAGTTAATTTTAGCACGAATCAAATAGCCTGTCGTGGGCATCATCGGTTGCTACTGAGGACTGATCTCATACTAGTAGTTAATTAATAAGCCGTGTGCTTCACTGTGGAAGTGACAGATAATTACGTTGATGAAAAATATATCAGGTTTGACTTAACTGTTGCCTATCTTGCATTGTAAAATATTTCTACTGAATTATCATTGAAATAATAAATCGTACAACAACTTAATTACTATTTTAGTATAAAGCCTTTTTAATTTGGCTACAATTTGGTCAAAACTTAAACGAGAATCAAATGTCAATGTTTAATGTATACATTATAAAACAAATAATGTTATTCAACAGATCTATCCCATTGTTATTTACACTTGATCCATCTCTTTCAGTCAATATTGGCCTGATGATATTACCGGTAATATCATCATAATACACCTATAATTCACAGTTTATTACCCCAGATATACTGACATTTATTTTTCACCTCTGGTTATATAGCTGGACAGGGATTTCCCTCTCAGCACATTATACCTTTAGGAGATCTGACTAAATATCTGCAGAAAAGAAGACAGAATTTTGGTTTTGGCTCAAGTATCAATACCCACTGGATTTGGACAGAATGACAGTATTGTGTTTCTAATGTTTTTTGTCTCGTCCTCCCTCTAGAACATGGTCAAAAGTTTCCGGGTCTCAGACCTGCAGACGCTGCTGGCCTCAATGGGCCGCAGCAAAAGTGGGCTGAAACAGGACCTTGTGGGGCGTGCGCTGAGGCTAGTGCAGACCGAATACAGCCCGGAGCTCCTGAAGAACGTCAGGCAGCTCTATGAGTCGCGCTTCCCCAAAACATCTGGCTGGCTTGCGGCACGACGTCCAGACGGCGTTCCGGTGGCCTACTCGAGCCTCAGCTCCTCCCCCACTGCCACCTCTCAGGGTGCAGACTACCTCAACGGCATTTCCAAACCGGCTGCCACAACCGCAGCAGAGGTTAAGCTGGTGCCACTGCCCTTTTACCAAACCTTGGAGACACTGTTGTTACCAACAGAGCTAGGTGAGTGTGTGTATATAGCTTAATGTTTCTGTGTTCTTGTATTTTAAATACATTTTATTATATATGCACATATTCGTTATGTGCACATACTGGGCTGTGGTTGTGATCAATTGTCTCACCATATTTACAGTTGCCCAGAACAATGAGAAGCTGCAGGACAGTCAATGCATATTTGAATTAACACCGAGTCAAGCAGACCAGATCAGAAATGCAAGGTAAGAAAATACAAACTTTCTCCTCGATTTGGAATTGTTAACATTAGCTTTATTTACAAACTGTACCTAATTCTCATTTCTATTTGTGATCTTTTTACTCTCAAAGTGAGCTTCGCCCTGGAATGAGATCAATCCAAGTGGTTCTGAGGTACGTTCCCACTATAACCCATTGAAACATATTCCACTATCCTTTTACCTAGAATGTGCAGGCTCTCTCAGTGACTGTGTTGTTAAAAAGAAGTTCTCTCTCGAATGATCTAGGGAAACGTTTACATTGTTTCACCATGCCAATGGCATTTTAATTTCCCCTTTAATCTACTACAGTTTCTGAATTACCCAAAGACTTGGCAGATATAGATTTAGGCGCGTTGAACAGTCTGGTATTCTCATGATGCTAAACCTTTTTTCTCTGTTGCAGAATCTGTTACACAGACTCCATTGGTGTCCAGGAAGACCAGTATCCTCCCAACATTGCAGTCAAAGTTAACCAGTCATACTGTCACGTCCCGGTGAGTTAATTGAAGCTTGTGTTGAATAATTTCCTCAGTCATGCCTGTACATCATTTATCTTTCAATACAGTCAATAGGACAACACTTTGGGTGTCAACTGCCAGACTGTAGTCACGACCAAACTAGCGTCATGATATATTCTAGTGATGGATTAGCTACAACCTAATGCATTAACCTAATGCAGGTGGATGTTAAATAAAGCAAGAATACATGATATTCAGGTATTGGGGAGCCAGCCTATAGACATCAATTCACTGGCAAAATGTCAGCTGGAAGCTCTCCATCTGGCAGGCTGTTCAAACTCTACGTGTCAGGGGAAACTTAAACGTCCCAGATAAGCGCTCGCTCTTGCATTGCGGTGTTCACGATGTGTGTTGTTATCCAATCGAAACTGGAAATACAACCTAAACGAAAATGTCAGTTGAATACTTGAACCATTTGTTCTAGTCGCTGCAGCATAAAGTTGAGACGCAGAAGAGAGATTAGCCATGGTGTTGATGCTTTATGTTTGTGTAGTAAACCAAGCCAAAAATAAATATCCAAATGTTATTTGCCGTCGGTAAGAAAGCCGTAGCAAGGAGATGGTGTGTCCAACCGGATTAAATATTGTAAATTAAGATAAAATATGGTGTTTTTGAGTCAATTTGTTAAATATTGGACAAAACTGCCACTTATGATAAGCTGTGTAACGGTGCTGAATATAACCGAAGACACGGTCACACCTTTTAACAGGTGTCTATGTTAAGAGTTTTCCTCAGCCATATGTAATCAAGTATTGATATCGGTGGCGTCTTTGTTTGGTATGAATTTGATATACACAAGTAGATAAATTACCACCAAGAAGCACATACTGAGGGGATTACCAAAACACTGAAAGAGTGGCTGTAATTTAATGCTGCGCGCCTTCAGTTTTGCTGCAGTATGAGAATTGAGCTATAACTTTTATTTTAACCATTTGCAATCAAACTGCTTCTTGTCTTTGCCCCTTTTCAATTTTAGTGCTTCATGGTTTAAAAAAGTGACGCCACAACTAACAATCAAGAGCCCAGTTTGTCTTCTACACTGTATCTAAGGCCTTCAGAGGGAATGATGATAATGATGTTATGTTAACACATTGTTTGTGTGTGTGTGTTACAGGGCTATTACCCTTCTAATAAGCCCGGTGTGGAGCCCCGCCGTCCCTGTCGTCCTGTAAACATCACACCCTGGTTGCATCTCTCCAGTGCCACCAACAGAGTCACCGTCACCTGGGGAAACTTTGGCAAGGTCAGAGTCCAATGCGGAGTATTTAATCTATCCCTATTATGACGTAGCTTAGGGTTGTGTTGGTACACCGACTCAAGCTGAGACCTGCAATTATTTCTTGTTTCATTTGCCAGTCGTGCATGGTAGAAATATATTAAAAAGTAGGTAACGCTCCTGAGGTCCAGGAGCTGAACTACTTTTCTTAGCAATGATCTAGATAAGCAGCTGGAGGGCTGCTTCTGCTTCTGTTGGCATTCTTTTCTTTAGATCCCTTGTGTAAACCAATTAGGGATGAGCAACGTGAAAGTAAACACTAAGTTTCAGTTTTTCTCTTGTTAACATTTTATCGCAGACTTTTGTAAATAAACCAGGTCATGATAGCTGACAGTAAACTGAAGTTGCCTCGGAGCTGAAAAGCGTGTGTGTTGAGAAAATAGTCAACATCAAAACTTAAATGTACTTGATTTGTATGGTATAAATTTTGAACTCGTGCTTTATAGAGTTTTGTATAATGGGGGAGAGAGGAGCGTCTTAACAGGTCTGCTATGGCATCAAGGTTTGAGCAGTATTGCGACAGCCTCCTTTTATCCATAACATTATACAGAATACTTGGTTTGTTTTAAGTGGAACACAGTAATCCAGCATTTATTGCTCGGCATACATTATAGATGCAAGGCTAAATGTCTGTTTTATCATGTAATTACCCTAAAATATAGCTAATTTATGGTGCTTTATCACTGGAACCATATTCTACCTCATGTACCGATATTGAAAGCGGTATCTTGACCGGTCTCCCCTCCGCTCTGTTTGTATTGAGAGGATGAGCCCCGCACTCAGACTTGGCCTGATCTATATCTGAAAAAGTATAAATAGAGGGGGGGGGAAAAAGTTGAATGTTATAAACTAAGCCAAACTATTGTTCCATCTCTAAAGTTTTGTTAAATTGGAAATGTGCTGTGTATGTTCTTGTTTTTTTTCTTATGGATGGCTAATGTAGTCCACTGAAGAAATAAATTCCCCTGCAGTCCTCTAGATTGACTGAGTGCTGATATCTCCTGCCGCGGAGCCACGCTGGCTGTGCCTACATGTACCAGGATGCATTGTGCACGAGCAGCATGTTCGACACAAGTTGTCTCTTAGTCTGATAAACAAACTAAATAAACTCTCAAAAGAAATATTCTTTCATCTAAACAAAAAAATATGACCGCACACCTTCTGAATTCAAGTTGTTCGATTCCTCAGTTCCAACAATCGGCAGCTCTAGTTTGGTTGAATAAATCCTTAATTCACTGAATACCTACGTCTCTCTGTGCGTTCTCCCCCCCCACGTCTATTCTCTACCGTGCCCAGCTGAGCAGCTGCTCCGTTGGCGGCTCTTTTTTTTTTGGATCAAATCACAAAAAACGCACCGCTGGTCCTGGTTGCCGTTCTGCAGTTTATCTTTAGATTTCTGGAGCCGGTCTCCAGCTGACTTCTGGAGGGGAAACCTGGAGAGAATCCTTCATGCATAGTAACGCGCACACGGCTCGCTCTCTCCAGGTTCTCGTCGGCATCCAACAAAAACTTCCCACGCTGACAAGTACAGCAGGAGGACTCCTTTCTGTCGGCATCTGGGGTCAATCTGAGCAAAGGCTCTCGGCAGAGCAGGTCCTCCTCAACCGTGTCCTCCAATGCTGCAGCGGCCTCTCGAGCTAAATATCCGAGTCAGCGTAAAAAGTACTCTTTTAAACGATCCCACGCGTTTTCAGTGTGTGAAACAAGCAGCTTGGAGTACAAGTATGTTTTTGATCTGATTCTGATTCACATCTTGCAGCTTTACTGCAGAATCAAAGGCCAGAGACGCAGAACACCTTCAAGAGCTGCAGCAGGCGTTTGTCACACTATCTCCAATAGATGGAGATGCAATTGGAAATATGCAAACTTTCCTTTTTAAGCAATGAGGCATATTTGTACTAACGCCTAAAATGTTCTATTTAATGTGCTCCCAGTGTTTGGGGAATAATAATAAATATCCCAGGGATGGTGAATGTTCTTTAATGGAAAGAATTTGCTGCGTTACGTTTTCTTGCGGTAAATGCAGTTGTATAATCAGGAGGGTCCCGGGGTTGCTTTCGATTCTTCAAAACAAGCTAAGAACGGCGGATGGATTGTGCTCCACCGCTAGAACAGCTGACCTCGCACCTTATGCTCTACATCGGTGTTTGATGACGTCGGTGATGTAGGATCTTAGTCATGATGGGGAGAGAGGAAGGACGTTGTTTTTTGTCATGGCTTTAGTTATCAAAATTGACACTTTTGGAGATTGGTTGCCTTTTTTTTTTTTTTTTTTTTTTTATGCGTGCTCACAACCTGTGACTGTGTTTTCAGCGGTACTCTGTGGCGGTGTATCTCGTGAGGGTGTTCACTGCAGCAGACCTCTTCAGCCAACTCAAACTCTGCTCGGTGGAGAGTGCAGAACGCTGTCGCGAGCGCAGTAAGTGCCTCCTTTGTGCTCTGCCTACACGAACGGAAAGCTACGCTTCAAAAGGAGTCGGTCTCAAACTGTTTGTTGGCACCGTTTTTAGGAGGACTCTCTAATTGAGTATATGATGATATGTTGTCCGGTAAACCGTTATGACACCGCCGTGATGCTTTGTCTCCCGTTCAACAATAGTCCAAGACAAACTACGTTTTGATCCAGAGAGTGAAATTGCGACAACGGGCCTCCGGGTGTCTCTCATCTGTCCCGTGAGTATACCCTCATTTTAGGATGTCGGTCTTCAATGTCCTGCATTTTTTTTTTTTTTTTTTTTGATTCCAGTTGTTCTGCAGTATCAAAGGCCAATTTCACAAATGTGTGTCCTTCTAGGAAGCTTGATGACTGTAAAATACTTCTCTCTCTCTCTCTCTCTCTCTCCAGCTGGTGAAGATGCGGCTCGGTGTGCCATGTCGAGTTTTAACTTGCGCCCATCTCCAGTGTTTCGACGCGGTCTTCTTCCTGCAGATGAACGAGAAGAAGCCCACATGGACTTGCCCCGTCTGTGACAAGCCTGCCCCCTTTGAGCTGCTAACTATTGATGGGTAAGCAGACCGCCGCGTGCGCCGACTTGTCCCGTCTTCCACTCGATAACATGCACAACACTTCCACTTATGTGTAACTCTAGCTCTGTGAGTTGAAGCCCGATCGGGGGAAACTATTCCCTCTGCTCAGACGTTGGCGCAATTTAAGGACTCTTGATCAAAGTCGCAACAGCCTGATGTGTTTTCATTTTCCCGGTTCTGAATGCTTTTGCGTGACATGAGAATAAGTACTTTACGAGTGCCGAGTCCGTGCCAGAATTCCTCAAATGTGACGATACTTGTTTTTCTCCAAGATTGGAGCTCGGATCGAACTACCGTCGTCACGGGGACGATGGATCACGTCTCGAATAATGCTCCGTTGTGAACAGCAAATCCTTTTGATGTCGGCTTCACGGCTAAATAAACGGAGGTTTCATTGAGTTACATTGTCAAATTTAGTAATTGCTGAGAAACATGAGGCGGCTCATTCAGGATTATTAACGAATTGGCAAAAAAACACGATGCAGATGGTAAAAAAGGACGTACGTTGAAGTACATGAACATTATTGTATTGCTTGGTTTCGAGGATAGTGTACGTCCACTGGTGTTGGTATTGACGACTACATTTCTGTTGTTACCAGTCAGTTAAAAGTTTGTACTGTCAAAAAATGTGAATTGCTCTATTACGCTCCAAGTACAACACGTTCATCTATAATCGGCCTGCAGTGTTTCTACTAATGACGACGACACTTAAACACAACAGAATAGCAGAAAGAAATCAAATGAACCCGAAGTTTAATCAATATACAAGAATCATGATAAAACCATTACAACCATTTGGGCGTGTAGCAACTTTCACAGGCACTCCCTCACTTTCACCAACACTGAGCGCATTGTGTTGGTTTGGCCATGAAGTACATTTGCATTCCTTAAATTAAGCTTGTGTGAGAATCCCTTCCTTAACTCATCCGTCTGGGTTTGACTCGTCCGGCGGAGACGTTTACAGAATGAATACACTTCCCTTTTTTATTATAAAACTGGTTCAAGCTTATTTTTTTTTTTTTTTTACTTATTCTCAAACTTTATTTTATATTATATTTAATAACCTGATCTTCACGTGCAGATCTCTGCTTTGCTCCCAGATTTGAGTATTTTGCTTCGTTCTGTTTGGTGAGGCGATTCTAAGCCGCAAAGTGTATTTCTATTACTTTTTGGTACTTTTGTAGTTGTAATGTTACTTTCTGTATTCTTGTTGTCTGAGTTTGTACTCTTGGTTGAATGCACTTATTGTTAGTCACTTTGGATAAAAGTGTCTTCTAAATGACGTGTGATGTAATTTCAGGCTGCTATCCGAGATTCTGAAGGAGACGAGCGAGGACATCGAGGAGATCGAGTACTTAACCGACGGATCCTGGCGACCCATCAGAGATGACAAGGAGCGGGACAGAGAAAGAGAACGCAGCAACACACCAGAGTATCCTGTCGTTGATATATGTAAGATCAAGTCGATTCGACCTCTTGTATCCTCAATGTGTGCCTTTTTAAATTGTCCTCCTGCGTTCTGTTGCTGATGTAAATCTTTACGCGATCCGAGTTAACTTGGCCCCGATGTGTGCAGGCATTCCTGAGGCAAACGGCCACTCGCCGGCCCACAGCAGCACCAGCCTGACGGGCAAATCCGGAAGCGGTTCTGTGGGGATGGCGGGAGGATCGGCGGCACCGGGAGGAGGCGCGGTGGTAGATCTGACTCTTGACTCCTCCTCCGAGGAGGAAGGGGGCGGGGCAGGAGGCGACAGCGAGGACACTGAGGACAGCGCCGACAGTCCGGCCCCGAAGCGGGGCCGATACAACTACGACAAGGACCTGGTCACTGCCTACTGACCCCACGGCTCTGGCCCCTCGTAGACTGACACACACACAGAGACCGAGAGGCAGGGGGCTGAAAGGACAGGAACGCGGGAGTCAATGCAACGACCCTCCCGAACGCCCAAACGTCGGAGCCTTTTAGAGGCTCTCTGGTTTGTATCCAGTCAACACAAACACACTCAACAAGCACTGTTAAATCTTCAATCTAGAGGGATTAGGATTCCTCTCTGTACTGAACACCACTGGAAGCAACTCTAACTCCTTTTGGCCAACAGTCTCCTCGCAGTGAATATCCGCACCGTCTGGCCTCTACTTAAAGAGACTGAGCGGACCGTGCACCACCCACCCCTTCCTTCCTCCTCTCTCTCTCTCCAGACTATTCCCTCTCTCCCACCTCATCTCTCTTTGTATTTGACTTGGAATTACAGGCTCTTTTAGCCGACGCGCGTTTCGATGTGTGCGTCTTTTGATTTTTGTCACATTTGTGATGAACCGGCAAGTTGAAAAATGGAGGCTCCTCTGCGGTTTTTGGTAAAAGGTCAAAAACGACGAACAGGAAAAGGAGCATGGTAAATTTGTGGGAGGACAAGGCAGAGATATCTGGAGTGTGATGCAAATTAAAACCTCTCCCATTGTGTTTCTTTTTTTTTTTTTTTTTTTTCAGAGAATGAATTCAAAGCTTGAAAGGGTTTTTTCAGGAATTTCTCCTTTTTTATTTTTTTATTTTGAAAGGGCGGATCACAATACTGGCCTCATTGTGTGAAGCTTTCCATTTTTATTTTGTCCTTAGCTAAAGAGAACCTACCTCAGTCATAAAATCTTAGCAGACTGACCAGAGAGTAGCTTAGAAAGAAGTGGAAGACAGAAGAATCCATGAGTCTTTCTGAAGCCAATTTTACACTGGATATTTTGTTTTCCTACATTTATCTTTTGATTAATATTTCTCTTTTATTCCATCGTCCCATACAGCCCTGTTCCCTCTGCAGCGACCGAATCTTTGTTAAAGGGTGAGAGTTTGTGGATAACCAAGCTGGGTGCCAGTGATAGAAACGGTTGTGGGCGGAGTCTGTAAATCATAATTGCAGTTAAAGGATTTGCGATGAGTGTATCGGCATTGCGTATTGACGAAATGAAGTTACTGTGCGGCGTCTGTGCCAAAGCAGATCTGTTTTAAGAATTTACAGACGGGAATATAAGATTTTGGTGCCTTTTTTTTTTTTTTTTTTTTTTTTTTTGTTGAGTTGTGAAGATTGGAGCCTGTAGTTTTAGGGCAGAAGGGCGTTTATTTAATGGATTTCTATTATGTTTTTCAAGTTGGAGACGGGGGCAGAATACAATCTGTGGTAAAACGACCGTTGCGGAGCAGGAATCAGAAGTGCCGTCGTCCTTTTGTTCCTCCCCCCCACATTTTGATGTCCTCTGGAAGTATCGTATTTATTTAATAGCTTCACATTCTCTTCACCGTCGTGTGTGTGATCGATTGACTTTTGCATTTGGCTGTGCCGTGCAGACGGGAGCTGTCGCTTCCGGAGAGCGGGACGCCCTCTGCTGCCGTGGTTGGAGTGTTTTTAGTGAAAGTCGGTCCGGGCTCACGGCTGTGCAGGTTGATGAACGCTCCCCCTTTTTTTTTTTTTTTTCTTTTTTTTCCTCCGCGTCAAAGCGCCGGTCCGAGTTCTTTGTGACGATGGGTTCAACAAGCCAGACACAAAGAAACCTAATCAAGTGTCAATAAGTGCGGCCCGACCACGCTTAAAGTAATTGATTGGATTACAAACGGTCTTGTCTGGAACAAGTGGCGCTGCTTCAACCAATAATCCCCCCCGGCCGCCTTTCTATGTAGATAAGGTCACATCTATTCGCTGGAAAAGAATCCGCCTTTAATTGCTACATGCTGTAGGCTTCCGACTAATATTCCTCTGCACTAGTATCGTCAGTACGTGATGGCCGCTCCACAAAGAAGGATACCCGGGCTGCGTGTGGAGGCTTCAGGTTTTTTTGTCTGCAGGAAGGCCATCAGTGTTTTGCTTGAAGAGGAGAAAAAGATGTTGCTGTGGTGCAAAGAGCTGTTTGCACTTTCATCTATAACGTCGTCCCGACTTTCAGGCTTATTTATTTTCAAAGCCCTCGTTGTAGTGCGTATTAATCCAGGAGCCCGTTGTGATCAGTTCCCCCTCAACCGCCTCCTGGGGTCAAGAGCAGAAGTGACTCTGATGAACTCCTCATTGTACCCCCCCCCTTATCTCCATCATCCCCTTTTTTTTGCGGTTTGATCAGCACAGAATCTGGTTTTCTTTCGCCTCGCTCAAAAGCGACATATACACATCGACCCGGGCCTCGCCGCTGCAGGTGCGTCCTCCGACAAGGCGGATGATTGGAAAAGTAGGGAGAGTCGAATCTGGTCTTCCATTTTTCCTCCTCCTTTTGACACTTTGACATGGTTTACAGAATCAATACACCGTTGACTTTTTTCTCTTTTTTTTTTTCTTTTTTTTTTGATAGTCCCCACAAAATTTGATTGACGGCACGTTGCCCGTAATCCATCAGTCTGTCCCCGAAAAGGAAAAATTCTATAGAAAGCGCTTTGAAGCTATATAATGTAAAGAACTCTAATACCTTTCTTTAACTAGGTAATTTGTAAGTAACTGCTATACATATAAAAATTCCATTGTTCACTTGTCTCTGTATAAAAGGTCATTATTTGAGTGGATCCCCCTAAAGTTTCTTTGCCTTATGGTTAAAGATGAGAGGTGAAGCAGGTTGCTTCTGTGGAACTGAGCCAGATATGTTCGCGGGTTGTTTGGGAGCCAGAGAGCTGAGGGTCTGTTCCTTTTGTAGTGGCATCTCTTCTTATAATAATGCATAAGGTAGCATGGTCAGAGGCTTACAATCCATGATGTAAATGTTTTGTTTGTTGTGTTTTTTTATATGTTCATATTAAAAGACAATAAAATTAAAATAATATTTTATTACGCCTTGAATCGCCTCCAGTTGTTCCTACAGGCAAACAGACAATAAGAATGCTGTTGGGAGGGGCAGCAGCACCTGAAGCTGATGCCACAGGGCACTGGGAGGACTGGTTTTAAGGTGGCGATTGTTATGTCCTGTACCAAATGCTCAGACCTGGGGACACATTTGATGCCTGTTGAGGATAAAACTGTAAAATGATCGTATTCTAACAGCTGTTATTGACGTGTGGAATTAATTAAAATCAGTTCTTAAAAAAACCAAACATGTCTGCCAATGTTTTATTTTGAAAATAGTCTTGTCTTCAGCCAGAGAGACACTTTATTTTCAGCTTTGACGTCTTTGCGTGCTCAATTTTTTTTTTGGATCAACCTCCAGGTGAAGCAAGCAAGGCTGATTTATAAATGTCGTCTTTTGTGAAATGGAGTTCTAAAAGTCTTCTCAGGGTCATAATGCAATTTTAGTAGTTTGATTTGGTTGCTGCATAATTAATTGTATGTCAATTGGAGTGAAATAAAATTGCAAAGTTACCTGTGCTGTCACCTCTCAGTCTGCATCACATGTAGGATGACTGCACAAAGCTGTGGGCAGTTAGTCCTCAGTATTAAATCTAATATAAATTAATCATTTTCCATTTGTAATACTGAAACTAATGTTCATTGATTGTATCTTTCCTCTAGACCTCAAACACAGTGAGACAACATGCTCAGAACCAGGAGCTTGAAACTGCAGCAGCTTAACTGGCCCTCAATGCTTCATTTGCTTGTTTAATAAAACTTATTGTTACGGCATTGTATCGCTTGAAATGCCTGTTTGTTTAATACTACTGTGGTCTCTTTATAGAGAGGGGGGGGGGGGGAACAACACACACTTGAACTGTCTTCTGTACACTGAATGCTAGAGGGATTTACTAATGATTAGCAATTTCAAACAATGTTGAAGCTACGGCTCTAGCATATAAAGTTTTGCATGCTTTTATGCTGTAATGGCTGTGGTATGTTGGTCTTACTAGATGGTTTATTTAGGGTTTGGTGATAGTCTATTACAGACTTATTATAGGAGTTGAAGTTGAACTTTAAATGAAAAATAAGGAACAAAACTATGTATGCTGTAGCATTAACACACAAAATGATTTGCAAAGTAAATAATTTGTTGAACAAGGCAGGTTTAAATAAGTAATTAAATACAGCTGCAAGTATTTTCCTTTGAAGATTTAAACATAAAATATTCAATATTAATTCACTAATCTATAATGTATTGTAAATATGCAGTTCTCTCTTCTCACCGCTGGGTGGCAGTAATGCACTTCGCAGCTTGTTTACCAACTGCCATTAAACAAGTAAGAAAGCAGCGGCGTGGACAACAAATGGTTAAACTGGACTTTTTATCTCATTTAAAAACAGAATCCCGCAGACCTTATCACAGACTCATCTCCCATGAGATTCCTCCGTCCCTCCTATCAACTTGTCGGACGGCCCCGGTCTCGCGCTACTTCTACTTGAAGGGCTCTCCCTGTGGGTGTCACACGGGTCTGATGCTGCCGCTGCAGCTGCTGCTTCCTGTATCGAGGCGCTACCGCGGAACCGAAGCCCTTTTTTTCCGCTTCAGAGCCCCGCGAACAGAAATACGCCAGGAATCTGTTGCTCGGACGCGGCCCGTCCTGCGGAAGGGAAGCAAACCCGAGTCGGTCTCCCGGTGTTCGCTGCCGGTAAACCGCTGCAGCCCCGTTTTCTTGCGTGAAGCTGAGAACCAAAAGGGGCTCGCACGAGACGCAGGGCACGGTTTTTTTTCTCCTCTCCCTGGTGCTAGCTGGTAGCGGCTAGTAGCAGCTAATGGCTAGTAGCAGCAGGTAGACAAACCTAGAAAGAAGCAGGAACAATAATATAAATGTGATGCATCGGAAACCAACCTGCATGTTTTAGATAACACCGGTAGGATACGATTCACCCCAACAAGTAGCTGGCTTACTTATTAGTCTACTAACTTGGCTAACGTTAGTTAGCTAAGTTACTAGCCACCAATAGCTGATCCTGTTGCTTTTTCTGAGTTTTAAACGAGTAGAATAGCAGATTGTTAGCTCTCGGATACGCCACTGTTTTATCGGAGAAAAGTAATTTCGGGTTATTATTGTAAATATTATAAAAATGGCTCCGAAAAGAAGACCCGTTCCCCTGAACATAACGCCCATCGGGGAGGGACAGGCCACCTCCAACAGCATCGATTCTGCATCCGAGTGAGTAACGCTAGATTTGTTGTAGCTGTGTTTTAAAAAGCGAGATTTCTAATTGCTATGCGTGTGCAAGTCCTCGTTTATAACTCCATTATGTTCCCGTCTTATCGCCTATCTCCCCCACCGCCACCCTTGTTGTTACGACCCTGTTGATCTCGCGGTGTCCTCCGAGCAGAGCCAACCTCGAGGCCTTACAGAAGAAGCTGGGCGAGCTGGACCTGGACGAGCAGCAGAGGAAACGACTGGAGGCCTTCTTGACCCAGAAAGCCCAGGTCGGGGAGCTGAAGGATGAGGATTTTGACCCCATATGCGAGCTGGGTGCTGGGAACGGGGGAGTGGTCAACAAGGTCCGCCACAAACCATCTGGTCTGGTCATGGCCCGGAAGGTGAATATGAACACGTGCTAATGTGTTTGTTGTTGCAGGTGAAGTGACAGTTGAGTCGAACTGAACCGAAACACGTTGAGAGGTGGAGTTGTTTTTAAATCTGGCTGGCTATTGACTTTCTTCTTACTTACTTTTGACAGGAGAACATTGCTGCCCACTGCTATTAGACTTTATAATAAATCACCTCTGGCCACATCCTCTTTAAATGTACATCAATAAACCTTGCACTGCTGTTACTATATACTTTAGATACACTGCATACTTTTACATTTACTTTATAATTTAGATTCTTCAATGTTGTATGCCCTGCTATTTTATTTTACTGTATTGTATATTTGTAAACATTATTATTTTGCAATCTTCCCCATGGGATGAATAAAGTCTAATCAAATTATTTTTCATCACCTATACATATCCAAAATATAAATATGTCTCCTTAAATTATGTGTGTAGAAATATAGTTTGCCTTTTTGTCTCGTCGGTGCACAACCTGGTCCTAAAGTTTACCAAAAAGTATTTTTCTATTGCATCTTTTTATTTGTTCTTTTATTTGAAAGATTTGTTGTACAATTCAATGTATCGGAAGTTATTAGGACTCCAGCAGCAATGCAAGCAAGCGCATGCTTTTGTAGAATGGCGAGCCTTTTAACTGTGTTGATGCGCAAATTCCCTCAAAGTTCTGCAAATTCCGGGTGGGAAAGGGAAACAGCCAGGTCTATATTCGCCTGTTTTAGCAATTACTTTTTAAAACTATTTTTAATTTATACCCTCAACAATTTGTGCTCAGTCTTTCTGCACACAGATGAATAGGAAAGTGTTGATACGCTCGCCACCGCCTCCTGAAGTGTGTTTGAATATATCGCATATTAGGGGTCTGTGAATGATGAAACTGCACTCGTTGCCTGTGTTGCTGTCAGAACAGGAGTTGACGTTCTCATCCTTTCCCCCCTCAGTTGATCCACCTCGAAATCAAGCCTGCCATCAGAAACCAGATTATCAGAGAGCTGCAGGTGCTGCATGAATGCAACTCTCCCTACATTGTGGGCTTTTATGGGGCCTTTTACAGCGATGGGGAGATCAGCATCTGTATGGAACACATGGTGAGACACGGACTGCTAGAAGGGCCTCCTACTAATGGATACCAGTATTTTGTCTTTAAATTACAAGATATTTGTTCAACAGATGTACTTAAACATTTTTATCATATTATAATTTTCAGGATGGTGGATCCTTGGACCAGGTCTTGAAGGAAGCCAGAAGAATTCCAGAAGAAATCCTGGGGAAAGTCAGCATTGCTGTATGTAGTTCACTTACTCTTTTCCATGCCTTTTTTATGAGGCTTTAGTCACATAAAATCTTTGCCGTTTGAATGGACTGTTTGAATCCTAAAAGCTTGTTATTGTCCATGTTTTCTTCAAAAGCGCTGCTCATTGTGGGCGTGTTTGTGTGGTGTTGCTTAACAAGCTGACGATGGTCCTGTAATGCATGAGTCACTGCTGTATTTTACTCAATTTAAACTGCAACTCCCAACAAAGTGTTTTAATAGATTACCTAAATAATGTTGGCTTTTTTAATGTATGTATTGATCTTCATCGGGAAAGCTTATTTCTCTATATGTGATGAGAGATTTGACCCTAGTTTGTGCACTGTTGAATGTTTCGCTGTCTTGTTTACAGGTGTTGAGGGGATTAGCCTACCTGCGGGAGAAGCACCAGATCATGCACAGAGGTGAGCGTGTTCTTTAGTCGCACTAAAGTACTTTTGCTCTCAAAATCCCTTCTGCAACATTTCCAAATCACTGCAGTACAAGCGATACAGAGTGTGCAGTTGGCAAGAAATATCACACGTGATTAAACAATTTCTGGGTTATGATTGTCGAGGAGCGTGTGGACATTAAGGTGGGGAGCGTTGCGTAGAACTTTTACTGAACTAGCACATTACTGAGTTTTACTCTAAGCATTATATTTAATATTCATCACACAATCCTGTCAGTTGCTCCCATCATGACGAATGCTAAAACAATACAAAAAAGTGCTTTTTAGAACCTGAGCAGTGTTTTACTTCAGATATCCCACAAGCAAGATTATTAAAACATTTATGGATTCATTATTTGTATTCCCATCAGGGTTAATTACATATCGTTGTTCACGAAAGTGTAACTACTCTTTAATGTATGGACGAGGAAGACCATTAGGTGTTAGACTATAATTTATTGTAATTTGCAGCATTCATTCTCTAAGTTGACATTTTTTTTCCCCTCCAAAAATGTAATGAACATTTTGACCTTTTAGAATCTTACAACAACGAGGTGGGAGACTAAAATATGATTTCTTTAAATAGTTTTTAATCATGGATATATTTTTGATAGGAAATGCAGTTTTGTAGCCAACATATAGCTGAAGACAGATATTTATCTAAAACAAAAATAACAATAAAAAATATATATATATATGTTTTGTTTTTGTACAATAAAATGTAAATAAATGCAGTATGTGTAAAGCGTTGCACCCTCGACTCGCCCTTGTTTCCAGATTGGGAAAAGGGCAGTATTATTTAGAAATTATACACGGTAGATTTTTAAAAACAATGTATGGCCTTTTTGTTGTGGTCCCATCCCTTCAGTGTTAGCAACAGCTATATTTTTGTTCATGCTTGTGAGGAAACCAGATGAGACCCATACCCTGAAAATGTTACCGTCTAAACATCACATACAAAAAAGAAAACGGGTATATCCCGTAATTTTCCACTAACATTATCCTTCCTGCTCTGAAATGCACTAACTGAAAGAATTCAGGAATGATGGCCTTTTCCAAACGTCTTCGAACTTGGTTTGTCTGTGAAGACGCTTTAACGAAACCGTCTCCAGACGTCCTCGTACTTTAAATATTATTTTATTATTTTTTTTAATTGTCTCCCTTCTTTTTTCTCCTCGTAATCACTGTATCAACATGACGCTACTGTTGAAGCGTAATATAAGTTCCTCATCGTTGACATTTGAAGCGTGACGGAGAGAAGAAAGACAATTATCTTTGCATTCAAACAAGACGACAAGTCCCAGCGTAGCGAAGTGTACGGCGGACGCGTTTTCCCACGGCACGCCAGCGAGGAAGCGGGCGTGTTGTCGGGGAAAAGCACACGGAAGCCTCGCGGTGCTCGAGGGTCGGTGGGACGCGAGGACAGTTGTCTGTGAGCTCAGGCGGTAATTACAGCCTCTCCGATGTGATTACACAGCAGCCGCGCCCTGTTGACCCCTCCCACCGTGTCTCCCCCCCCCCCCATCGGTCTCCCGCTCTTACATACCACCTCTTTCCCAGTCTTTCGTATTTTTGGTTGGTGAGAGGGGGGGGGGGGGACACACACCACAGACGACGGATTGAAGGGCTCAGTCTTGTCCCATTATTTTTGCAGGTTGTTTTTCAGCGACGAGCGTGAAATGTGAAGGAATGGGCCTATTTATAACCGGGGGGTGTTGGGGCTCAGCTTGAGTGTAGCTACGTTTCTCCCTTGCTCAATGTGTGTGTGTGTGTGTGTGTGTGTGTGTGTGTGTGTGTGTGTGTGTGTGTGTGTGTGTGTGTGTGTGTGTGTGTGTGTGTGTGTGTGTGTGTGTGTGTGTGTGTGTGTGTGTGTGTGTGTGTGTGTGTGTGTGTGTGTGTGTGTGTGTGTGTGTGTGTGTGTGTGTGTGTGTGTGTGTGTGTGTGTGTGTGTGTGTGTGTGTGTGTGTGTGTGTGTGTGTGTGTGTGTGTGTGTGTGTGTGTGTGTGTGTGTGTGTGTGTGTGTGTGTGTGTGATCGCTGACAGGAGCTCTTGTCTAAATATTTAGTTTCTTAAGTAATATTGAGTTAATGTAATTCTATATGGCAAGAAAGAAACGGATGGACAAAACGTCCGTCGGTCTGAAAGCATCCGTTATGTTCAGTTTTTTGCAGACGTTGATGTCGGCTTGGGACCGTAGATGCACGTATCCTCATACATCGTCAGATATGCATTCATGCATGCATGCATATGCACAAATATATATCTATATCTATTCATGCCCCTACTACTATATGTATAAACGTACGCCTCTGTGTGTAGCAGTGTTCTCTTCAGCCATCTGTTTTGTCAATTCTAAGCACTAACTGCTTACATCCTGATGGCTGAAAAAAATAAATGTTGAGCTCAAATGCTAGACAGTAATTTGCCGGGTATGGACGCGCAAAGACGGGTCTCATTAATCAGAACTCACTTCACATTGTTTGCCTGCATCCCCTCTGGCACATAGATGTCAAGCCCTCCAACATCCTGGTCAACTCTCGCGGGGAGATCAAGCTGTGCGACTTCGGCGTGAGCGGGCAGCTCATAGATTCCATGGCCAACTCCTTTGTTGGAACACGCTCCTACATGTCGGTGAGTCAGCGCCGCACGGCTGCGCCCCCACCCCTTTTCCTCTGGCCCTATCCCCACTTTCCTTCTCCTCCTCTTCTCTCTCGCGTTGCTCTTGTTCACTGGCCCCGCCCTCCCCGCCTTCCCTTCCTCTGGCCCTCCCTCACTCCCCTGCCAAGAGGCGAGGGCTGTGCTCAGGAAAGGGTTCGCTGGCAACGAGCGAGGCGACTGTGCTCGCTCTTTCTCGTCCTTCTCACTCTTGGGCACCTGGTGGAGTGCACTGGAGAAAGTCTGTCCCGTCGCTTACCCACAAAGCAACAGTGGTGTAGAGATTATCGCTCTTTCGTCATAATTCACAACACACACACACACACACACACACACACACACACACACACACACCTGTCCTTGCTCACCGTTCTAACCGACGCACTCCGAGGCTCTGCTCTTCACTTCCTGCCAAACTCTCCCATCCTCTGTCCTCTTGCCCTCACCACACCCCAACTCTCTTTGCCATAACACCCCCCCCCCCCCCTCCCATTATCCTCTCCACCACTTCCTGTGCTTTTCCCCCACCCAGCCGTCTGCGCTACCCTCTCTCCTGCCTGGCATCTTGGCTCTACCCGCTCCTTCTGACGTAGATTGTGTGTTCCTCAACAGCCGGAGAGACTGCAGGGCACCCACTACTCTGTTCAGTCCGACGTGTGGAGCATGGGTCTGTCCCTGGTGGAGCTGGCGATTGGCCGCTACCCCATCCCCCCACCAGACGCCAAAGAGCTGGAGTCCATCTTTGGACGGCACATCATGGACGGGGCCGAGGGAGAGGCTCACAACAACCTGCAGAGGCCCAAACCCCCGGGCAGACCCGTGAGCGGTGAGCCACTGAGAAACATTTCCAAACGTGTCGACTTGAACAGGGACACGTTTTTACCTTCATGGTTTTTTTTTGTTATTATTTTGTTACGTGAATAATTCTAATTCTTATGCAACTTTTTCCCCCAGGGCATGGGATGGACAGTAGACCTGCCATGGCCATCTTTGAGCTGTTGGACTACATTGTGAATGAGGTATGAGGGAGAGCTGATTTGCATTAACACAAAATGTTTGTTTGCATTCATTATTCCATTTTTTTATTTCCGTTTCCCCCTCAGCCTCCTCCTAAACTGCCACTTGGGGTCTACACCAATGACTTCCAGGACTTTGTGACAAAATGGTGAGCATGGCACTGACATTTTGAGCAGTGAGCTTCAACAAGGGGGGAAAATCACACTGTTCTCAGCTTTTACACTTAAGTGAATCAGAAATAAATAATGTAGAGGTTGTTTATTTTCCCTACTGGTGTATTTAATGCCATGTGACACGAAGACAGCAGTTGGTGTTGACTGAAATGCAGTTGCGTGTGTGTGTGTTACGTACCAGGTGATGGTTTGGAACAATAAACTCTAGCTTAATCCTTTATTGACCCGAGCCGTAACTTCTTTAATGTCATTTGTGTTCGCAGTTTGATCAAAAACCCAGCTGAGAGGGCCGATCTGAAGATGTTGATGGTGGGTACCCAAACTTCACATATATTTATCTGATACTCTGATTTCCACTCTATTATGTTTTTGGTTTAATCACGCTAGCAGAATAAAGACTGGTTTCCTTTTCGTTTGTTTGTTCCAGAGTCACACCTTCATCAAACGATCCGAAGTGGAGGAAGTGGACTTTGCCGGCTGGTTGTGCAAAACCATGGGCCTCAACCAGCCCAGTACTCCCACCCGCGGCACCGAGTGACAAGGCCCCAAAACTGCCCCGACGCGCACCTGTGTCTCGCTTGCATTCACATAAATATACTGCACATACACGTACACAAGCCACCACACACACACACATTGGCACTTTTGTTCCCCCCACCATCTTGCTCTTGGGTACGGTTTTGTCCCCCCTTCCCCCGCCCAGCCCATGTGTCTCTTTACCAGCATCAGAGTCGTGGTGCAGTGAGACCACAGGTCCGCCATGCCGGTGTCGAGAGTCGCCACAGCTCACTCGCCCACACCGCTCCAGAGGATGTGAAGAGCTGCAGGGCTGCTCGTGTGTGTGTGTGTGTGTGTTTGTCGGCTGAATTCGGATTGATTGACTGAAACTGATTGATTGAAACTTATTTTGTATTGTTGATTGTTCGAGTATACAAATATTTTGTATGGCAACGGTTGATGGCTTGCGGGACTTGTATTTTAATAAAGTGCCCCGCTGTAGAAATGTCCAAACGGAGTAATACAAACGCATCACCTACTTGCAAATTCTAAATAGTTTTTTTTTTTTGGGTGACTGCAGCTATTTTGATTTCAAGTTCCTTTTGTCAAAGTTGTTATGCATAAATGTTCTCAGCAGAGATTTTGCAATTACCTCCACTGTAATTGTTAAATGTGTCAGTGCAGGACAAATAAGCATATACGGAGTCGTTTTCACACATTTGGTGAATGAGCGATCACTTTGTGAACAAGGTCACAAACCAAAGAGGGTACTCGTGACACCGTTTTTCAAACGCCTGAGAAATTTTATTTCGTATGCAAGTTCACAAACAGTATATCGGTGTATTTAAAATGTTTAGATTTTTTCTTTCATCCAGTGATCTGCGCTGTGTTGACGTTGTTTCCGCGACGTGCATTTCAATGCTCATCCCACACGGTCTCACATGGGAGGAGGCATATGCTGTGGAGGCCTGGTAAATGCCAGAATGTCCTTATTGACATTTAGAAAACAATGATCAAAGTGTATTCCCAGGCTGACATAGCATGGTTTATTATCCAATACTATTTATGTGTATTTTATTTCCTGAGATCATGACGGGGATGTTTTGCCAGTGTTTTTAATCAAAAGCCTGAATCTCTGCGCTGTCGATATGAAATTCCAATCACGTTGACAAATTTGAGGATTTTTCTTTTTCGCTCTGTCGGTCTGTACTTTCCCCCCTGAAGTGTATTCGGTTGTGTTTTCACTGTACTGCTTCGTGTGGCGCTCCAAGCGTTCTATTGGGACACAACCAGCCGAGGGGCGTGCTTTTCGAAAAAAAAAAAAAGACTTGGGTTGAAAGGCATTGACGACATTTTCTCTGGGATGTAACCCAATTAATTGTGGTTGTAAAAAAAGAAAAGAAAAATACAACCCAACATTGAATGAAACTTCGGATGTTTCAAAAGGGTTTGACTAAACATTTGATCCCAGGTCAGTGTTGGTCACGTGGTGGGGGTGGTGGGGGTGGTGGGGGTGGTGGGGATGTTACTAGCTGGCTTGCCGTCTCGCTGGAGCTGTTGTCTCCTCTGCTTAAGGCTGCCCTTTCTTATCCCCCTCCCAATGTGCATTTGTTTGGAGCAAAATGAATGCGTTGTCACTTGTATGTGTACAAAGCGTTATACAAAAATTACAGGAGTACTATTTTGCAGTCTTAATATACAAATTTTTGATTTATGTAAATGACAAGGGAGAAGAGTCATTTTATTATAATATAAAAATGTGTTGGATATGGTTATAATGTATAAAAAAAGATTAAAATAAAACTTATTTGTCAATGTACTGTAAGGAGTTTTTTGTTTATGGCAGCCATTGCTATTTATGTCTAACGGACTTACCGGAAATTGTTTAGTTTTAAGCATACAGAGGGCAATAATCAATAAATAAATACGTAGATGTACAGTAGCTGCCGCAAGTAAATTGTTCTTGAATGTTTTAATTAATTCATGATTATATGGTTGTTGTCAGGGCCCTTGCTAAAGCATACCAATTAAGTTTGTATAACCTTGATATTTGTTTACGACTTTTTGATTAATTTAAATTGGGTTAATTTGGGGCAATGCAATAACATAAAATACAACAGCTTAATGCATTGTTGCTTTATATCATGTAGAGAAATCCAATTAATAAAAAAATATATTTAGTATGGGGACTTGACCGCTGTTTGTCATTTATATTTATTGATGTCTTTTCTGGACATTTTAACATTCAGAATCACTCACTGATGTGGATGGATTATTCAACGGGCCTACTGGGCACAGGCTCTGGGGCCCATATTGTCATTCCCCCCTGGCCTTTACTCAACAAGCCACATACCAACCAGGAAAGATAATTTAAAAAACAGACCAAAGCGACTCCAAACAGATGCAAAACAGCGACAAAAAAACTTTATTTTCTAACTACTTTCAAATGGGGAAAAACAACCACAAAGAGACACAAGAGTACTACAAAGATCCAGAGCTACTTTAAAAGAAACTCACGAGAATAGAAAGAGACACATATCCACAAATAGACACAACAAAATTGACAGAAAAAACATCCACAGACAAGAAAATAACTATGTAAACACCAACACAGTTACGATGACACTAAACAAAAGCAAAGAAACACGAAGCAACTTCAAAGTGACAAGAAAGAGACGTGCACAAAAGGGGCAAAACTCCCATTATTAAGCAAATAACAATACAAATACCAAAACAAAGAGATATATGTGTATGCATATATGTGGCAGGGTTTATTTGCATGTCTGTGCCCAGGGGGCCCATTGTCTCATCATAATCCCCCAATGTTCTCATTCATAACAACCTGGATGACCTTGATATTACCCAGCTGCCCTCCACCATGTTTTACCCGGATACTCAGAGGATTTTACCGTTGACGAGTCGATACTCGTTTCTGATTGGCTGACAGGTCTCCGGTAAATTTACATGAAGACAACGAACGTCAGAAAGAAAATCTGCCACATTTTCGGGAGATATATTACCACCTTTTTTAACTCTATACTTGGTAAGTGTTCATTTTAATACTTCTTCTACATATTTAGAACATTATGAGTATTATATTTTTACTTAAGTGCCAGTGCAACAGCGAACGGCTAGCTAGCTAACATATATTATGTATGGAAATAATGTTAAAAGTTCCCGTGAACTTCAAAAAGTAACTGAACTTTAGTTTTGCCACTACAACCAAAAACATCCAGGGATTGCTGTGAACTTCCTTTTTGTTTTGTTTGCCTAGCTTTAAGTTAAACACATAATTCAGACGACAGTGATGACACGTGGGGCCAGTTCATATTACACCGGGAGGCGACAGTGCCATAACATCATCCCAGCCACGGGCTCCACGGACATTTAAAGAGGGCTCCACTAATTTTGACTGTAATTAAGCCAACACTGAATAGAAGGCGAGTTGTGTAAATATTATGTATTTATGTGACAGTCTATCCTGCGGGTTTTTCACTCCACTCAGGCTGCAACTTATCCACCTGCATCCTCCTCTTCACTTAGCCTCGCAAATTATAGCGAGGGCCCCGGCACCGTTCGTCCAACTGCAATTCATGTGTGTTTGTTAAGTTTAAAAAGCTGCCATTTCCCTGTGCTTAAGCAGAGACGGGGCTTAACAGTGCCCTCTAGGCAGAGGGCGTGTCACTACCTCGCCCTGCCAAATGGCCCCTTGACTCGTCTTGATGGTGGTCTTGTGCAGTGCCAAGCCAGTGTCGAGCCCCGCTGCATTGTGGGACGCGGCTCCTGTGCGACTGGAGCTGGGCGACACTGTAAAAAGGTATGTTTTCAATAGTTTGCGCGTGTAATAAGCGACTCGACGGCGCGTCGGGGTGATTTATGGTGCATGAGAATCGTCGAATACATCTTGTGCTCCATTCCACTCCGTGGTACAGTGGCTGGCTTGCAGTCGCTGAGGGGGCGTGCAGGGTGGGCGGTTGCAAGTGGTGCAACATCAAGTGCAATAGCTTTAAATTCACACGTGGGATCTTGCCATTTTCCCATTGTGGAATAAGACATTTCAACTTGGTAATGTCTCCCTGTGATGCCTCACCTGTTGGAGCTTGGCAGGTATTGTGTACGGAGACTGGGCCGAGCCAGAAAGTGTATCAAGGGGGTTGCTGGCAGCCCCTACTGTATGTGCTGGAATGTGCCATGGCTTGCTATTGGGGTGGGACACCATGACCTCAGGCAAAAGAAAGGGTGGGTGCGACTCGACTCGCATAGAAAAGGGAAAGGAGCAGTGAGAGATGAGTTGGGTGAGAATTGACAAGAGTTACAGTTCATCTACCCTTAAACCAAACATCTGAGTGTCCACAGATGGAAACATTGGCGGACATTCACGGTAAAACCACCGGGCGGGAAGGCATGGGTTAATGATTTGTGTCATCTCCAAATGATTTTTACGATCTTTCACAACTGACCACGTTGGGAGCGCACATACATTTCCACTTTACTTTTTGTTTCACAGCGTGTAGAAGGATAGGAGGGGAATGCTGTTTCTTTAAGAGAGAGGGAGCGAGAGTGAGTGAGAGAGAGAGAGAGAGAGAAAGGGAGGGACCTCTTTGCCCTCCAGAAACCAGGAAGGGAATTGAGTTGATCTGCTGCTGCTTGGTTAGCGCATACGGGGCTTTAAGCTGCACAACAGTGAGAGGGAGAGGAGGAGAGGAGAGGGCTGAGCTAACCCACAACAAGCTTCACCACGGCCATCGCAGGTGAGCTAAAGGCAGCCTGCCATCCCCCCCCCCCCACCCCCCCCCCCCCCCCCGCCGCCTGCCCTGGGCCTGACGACCAGAGGGGAGCAGGGCAGAGGAGGAGAGGAGAGAAGGAGGAATGAGGGAGGGGGGGACAGAAAGAAGAGCAGGGTGGGGGGGTTGGCCGGAGAGGAGAGGTGGGTCGCAGAAGTATTCCCTATAGTCAAGGTTCCTCTTTTTTAATCCTCCTAAAGTACTTCCTCTGTGCTGCTCTTTACCTCTGGGGGATCTCGAGATAAAGTTTATAGGATGTGTTCAAGGCATTAACTTTTCAGGCAGGTGGAAACACTTAAAGGAGGAGGGGGTGGAGGGGGGGGGGGTACTCTCTCTCTCTCTCTCTCTCTCTCTCTCTCTCTCTCGTGGGGTGGGGTGGGGGCACTGAACGAGGGGAAGGAGTAACCCAAAAAATAATTGTATTGAATAAGGTGTAAGCAACTTTTTGTGACAGCGAATGAAATGCTCAGCGCGGGGTGAATAGTGTGTTGTGTGCGCAGGGCATGTTGTAGTGGCACTAGACGTCGTAATTTAGGTCTGAAATGTTTGAGCAGATGAAATAATCTGACGCCGGTGTCACCGCTCTGACAGCCGAGGCTGAGATGTGTTCATCTTTTTCATTGCGAGCGCGACCCTGTTCGATGGCTGCTCTGTACTTTAATACCTGGCAGCGTGCTAGCAACATACTGTAGTGTATAATTCAGCCCTGAGTGGTTGCGTTAGAGCAGGCTTGGAGATAGTGGGGGTGGTGAGGGCAGAGGGGAGCTGGGACTCGTAGTCCACAGCGGGGGCTGCGAAGCGAGTCAAATCGGGTCTCGGGACTCTATATCCCAGAGTGCTTTGCCCTCGGCCATCCAGGAAAGAGAACGACCGGCAGCCTATCCCGACGAGGAGGTGTGGTGAGTGAGCAGCTGTCCGACCAATGAGAGCGGGGGATGCGGAGCCGAGTTGTGGGCTGAAAACCGGAGGGGGGGGGCGGCGGCGGCGGCGGCAGCGGTGGTGGTGGTGCTTGGGGAAGGGGGGGGAGGCGGGTGTGTGTGTGTGTGTGTGTGTGTGAGGGGGGGGGGGGGGTGAGGTGTCTGTTTGTGTGGGATCAGGCAAGGGCTTGCCTGTATGACTAGGGCCACTCGCAAGTTTCCTCTCTGGTAAAGCGCGAGCCCTGCCCAGAGACGGAGGTAGCGGAGCTGGCCGGCAGGCAGGGGAGGCAAGTAGGGCTCAGGAAACATTTTCTGCCTATTTGGTAAGCACTCCAAAGACACACACACACACACACACACACACACACACATACTCGCACAAACACACTTGCACATGCACGCACGCAATGTGTGTATAGACTGTGGCTGAAAGGAGAAAAGAGGCCAGCAGAGGAAATAAATACCATATTGTGCGTGTGTGTGTGTGTGTGTGTGTGTGTAAAGGAGAGTGAGAGAGACGGGGGCTCGATAGAGTTCAGAGTTCTTGACCCACTTGCAGAGAAAGGAGGGGATGGCATATAGGTCAGTGCCGAGCGCAAGGTGCCGCACAGAACGCTGCCACACACACACACACACACACACACACACACACACACACACACACACACACACAGAGTTTGTGTCGCAAAGTCATCAGGCTAACTTCGGTTGCGCATCAGTGTTGTTTCCATCTGTGATTAAATGGCACCGCCGCTATTATTAGGGTGAAAAGACGACGACAGTTGCACATCCTGCGCTGCCGCTTCTTTAGGGGGGTGTTAAAAGTAATTCCACTAGAAAAACTCACTGCATTAAATGCCTGTGAGAAACTGTGGCGGAGCGACCGTGTTGATGGCTGACGGAGTACAGGTGAGGTGTTGAGTCATAGTTTATTTGAGAAAACCTTCTCGCTGAAGGGAAGAAGGCATCGCACGTCTTTTTGACAACCGGTAGTGTTGCATGCGTGCGATATTAAAATGCAATGTAAACACTGGTGTCAATGTGGAGAACTTGTGTACTTTCTGAATGATTTTAAAAAGTTTCATTTGACACATGTCCCTCCCTGTCCACTCGACCTCTTTCCGTCTTGTTAAAAAGCAGATTCTAATCTCACCCTTCCTGTTGCGCTCGCTTGTGGCTCGTGGTTGAAAGGCTTCACGGAGGAGCCCTGACTGCCTTGCTCGATAACCAGATGCATATTTTTTTGGCTTTCGCATACTCGCACAACCCGTTTTTTTTTTTTTTTTTTATAAACGTGTGGGCACGGAGAAGGGTACAAGTGGAGCGCGGTACATGAAGACGCCCAAATGCTGGGAAAGTGTTAGGAATGCTTTTAAGAAGGCGGGAGCGGAGAGGTTGACATTATTTAAAAATGTGGTTCAATGTCACACACAATATTAGTCGCATTAGTCTTGATTCTACTCTCTCTACGCCACCGTAGAAGATTAGTATAGTTGGCTCAAGTAGATTCCAGCAAGAGGTTAAACTAGGACGCCATATGTGTTTGTGTCTGTGAGTGTGTGTGTGTGTGTGTGTGTGCGCGTCTGTGTTACCAACAATAGACTGCAGGGGAATTGCAGGGGACTTCAGTGGCTGTGGGCAGGTCCAAGACACCACCCATCAATTTGGCGGTGAGGCTGAATACAGTTTGATATTCCTGTATGTTTGTGCCTCCACCACTACGGCCCGAAACGAGCAGGTTGGGGCAGACGGAGGAGGACAGGTTGCGTGATGTCGCCGTGGCAGTTTGAGGCTTTTATTTCAGAGTGAAATGTTGGCTGTATACAATGCAAAACACGCCACGGTCATTACGCTTTGTTTACACGCTTAAATTACGTATTGGGGCTCCGTGTTGTGGAATCAAAACGTAAGTTGTTTTGTACTTCGTACCAAACCGCATCGTTTCCGCGCCGCTGTTCTCTCTCTCTCTCTCTCTCTCTCTCTCTCTCTTTCTCCATGTCACGTTTGTAAAAAGTTGAAACGTTTTGAATACTTTCATCTGCCTCTTCCTCGGCGACGGCAGCTTCACTTCCCCTTAATGTTCGGTTCCCCTCGTCAGCTGCTCGGTGCACCACAGCTTCCAGTCTGGCTGGGGCGGACAGACAGACCCCTCTCTGTTGTTCTTCTGTTGTTGTGCTGACGTCTGGGGGTATAAAGGGGCTTCTTCTGTTCTCTTCTGGGACATTTATTACGGAGAGGCTAACACAACCTGATCAAATTAGCGCGTGAGAGGAAAGAGGCTGGGATGGGTTTTTTTTCAGATTGGGGGTAAAGCTCGACTTGGATGTTGACACTTTTGGCGTCGGGTGGTGTTCAATACGCTGTGAAAACAACAACCTTGACACAGAGAGGGGGGGGGGGGGTCTGCTATGCTTTGCCCTCTTAGCAGTGGAAAGGGGAAGTGGGCGCTGTGGTGGGTACTGTGCAGAGTCTGAGACGGAGATGGAGCAATGATGAGACGAGAGAGAAAGAGAGGGTCAGACGGTAGAGAGAGAGAGAGAGAGAGAGGGAGGGAAAGAGAGAGCACAAGCAGAGAGCTGGTCATCTGATAACAGAGCGGGTTCTGTTACACGCCTGTCACAGACTCGCAGGAAGTCCTCTGCTGCGCACGCACAAAGCGGCGCGGGGCGCCACGGCCCCGCGGGCCGGCGGGCTGTGAAGCGCCGCTCCTGGAGCCATGTGCTAGATTCGGTCGCACTTCCTGGTTGGCAGCATGGCCGCGTCGGAGCGCCTTACTCCAGCCAGAGGGACCTCCGGCTCCCTGGATGTGGTTTTGCTTTACGCCGCCGCTTGTGAAAGGCTACCGTCCCGAGACGTGTCACGAGCCGCGTTTGAACTGACATGAAGCAGAAAAGGGTTGAAGATTTATTGGAGAAATAATGCTAGGATTTAACAATATTTGCCGTGCAAAAACTGACATGATGAATAAAGCGGTTAAGTTGTATTGTTAAGAACGCTGGTCTGCACAGATTCCTACTTTAGTTATTTACATGTCGTCTCAACTGTATTGTTATTCTGTGATGCTGTACATTTGTTGCATCATATATATTATTTCTGATATTTTGTCTGTTTACATCTGGAGGAGCAAAGTATGTCAGATGAATGAAAACCAACACCACAAACTACAGACTCAGAAATGACCCGAGAGTTTGTCCACCATATTTCTGTTATTGTGTCAAAGCTAAGTAGTAAGTTACAGCTGTTGTTCTGGATTGAATTAGTGTTTTTCTTTTACTGGCCTGTGGCTATAAAAACAAGAAAGAAAACACAATACTGACACCTTTTCGTTATTACAGTGTTACAGTTTCCACCAGCAATTAGCAGCAGCTACGGGTTTCATTCCTCCACTTCCTTTGCTATCTGGCAGTGTAAACATCGACCTTCTTCTTCTTTTTTATAACATCATAAACCCCCCTGCCGGCTTCCTCACATTAAACTTTGCCCAACTTGTGGGTGGTGACCTTGCAGGTTACACCAGGTGACAAAACTTAAGATTTCTCCGAGTTTATCATTGACATCGGAGCCGGATTCCTGGGCCGCCACACTCTGCGCTCCAGAGTTATTATGACCGAGCCCGTGAGCTTTAACGCCCTGCCTCGCCCACTACCTTTTCACTGGCATTGTGTCCGCGTTTGGGCTCCACTTGGGCAACACACAACGTCGGTTTCATCAGGCGCTTTGCCCTCTTCCGGCTTCTCCTCCAATCAGGTTTCCCTCCACCACTGGAAGCAGCGGCGAATCCCTTTTCCTTAAAATCCTCATTTCCAAGGAAACTCCTCCCCCCTCCCCCCCCCCCCCCCCCACCCCACCCCTACTCCCTCCTCCCCTTTTACGATTATCTCGTCCCCGACCTTGAACCGCTTTGACCCGAGGAGGTGATTCTCCCGCAGAAGGGTGGGGTAGACAGGTTGTGTTGCCTTCAAGGCCAATTGAGATAGTCTGGGAAGCGATAATGAGAGGCTCGGGCTCAATTCTTCAACTTCTTTTTTTTATGTTCCGATGTTTTCAGTCCAGCCTCTGCGTCTGCGTTGCGCTCTAATCGTAATTCAAACACTTGCATTTAAGTTCTCGCATGAGTAAAATTGGGAGTGTCCTGATATAATTGTTCTCTTGTAAAAGCACCACGCTAATAACGATTCATACGGTGTTATAAAATGAATGAACTGTGCTGTTTTTTTAGTGCAAAACGGTGCCCATCTGTGCTCCATCAACATTTAAGGTTCAATGGTTCAGCTGTGTTGGCTCTGATTGCTCCCACTAAAGGTTTAGTTTCCCAGTCGTTTGGGATTGTGTATTATTTTTTTACGAGGCAATCACTTTTTTTGCAACTGAAAATGTTTAATGAGAAGAAACCAAAGGGAGGATGTTTTGTGTTTTGCTTTCCAATTCAGTAGGGTTGACTCAAAAAAGGTTCTCGCAAAATATAAATCATAAAGAGCAGCAGCCGTTTGAATAGCCGATGTTTCTTTTTCGTGCATGCGTCCGATCATCTTTACCTTCTGCTTTTTTCGCGAGTTCAATAAAACACTTCGCGGCGGCAGTTAGGTATTCCTTCTTTGTCGATCAAAGAAACATGTGAGGTTACACAGGGTTAACAGTGTGTTCCTTTGTATTTAGGAATGACTGGTATGAGTCAGCCAAAGGCAGAGATACTTTTGAGAGTGGAAATTCTGCAGTCCTTAGATGATACATCTCTGGCATGATCCGAACACTTTTACTAACTGCTACAACAGCCTGATGTCAACGTGTTTGTCAGTGAATGACGAGACAATTGGGTGTGACTGCCTTGGCATGGATAGTGAGAACACACACACACACACACACTGTCTTCTGAAGTAACAGTAAAATGGAAACTGGTTTCCAGAAGACCGGTGTGGGTTGTTTTGTTCCTGAAGTGTTACTTGGATATGTGTCCTCGCTGTGTGCAGATATATGGGAGGGGGGTAGAGTAAAGGGACGTTACGGACGAGATGAAGGGTGACGAGGGCGGAGATGGGTTGGCCCTGTGTTGAAGCAGTTGTTTGACTTGCAAAGCAGACCTGGGTGTTCCAGCAGTGGGCGCTGAGAGAAGGTCCTCTTCCTGAAAGCGGAGCGCCGGCGACTCGAGGGGAAAAGCTGCCGCTGCCGCGGCGCTGTGTGCTCGGTTGCCGGCCTCGTCACCCACGGGCATGAATTAGTGATCGGGAATGTTTCAAGCCACGAGGAGGTGTCGGGATCAGGTTTGTGGCACCCCGTTTCCTCTTTCTTAGTGCTCTTTGCGGCGGGGGGTCATTCGGGGACAGGTGGCTGCAGAGTAGTCCCTCCATGCGTCGCATCTGTGTGTGTGTGTGTGTGTGTGTGTGTGTGTGTTTGCGTTACTGTGTTTTTATCTCCTCAGCTCAGCTCAGCGTCTTACTCCCCGACAAAGCCGTGACCCTGGGTCAGCAAAGCCGGGTCTAGCGCAGGTGCCGCGTGTGTCCGTCGGAGCCGAGCAGGTCGCCTCGGGTCTCTGGACGGGCTCACCGGGATCTATTTCCACCTGTGAAGGACGTGACCAGTAGCCAATGCGGTTGCCCTTTTTGTCTCTCTCTTTCTTCCAGCTCATCTCACTCTCTGCTCTCTCTCTCTCTCTCTCCCTCCCGTGCCATCTCTCTTTGTCCGTGCACTCGCCTCCCTCTCCTCAGCATATTCAGATGAGGGCTTGGATGAGACAACTTGGCGTGTCGGACTGTCTTGTTTTTTTTTTTTTATCGGCGGAGCTTTGTGTGTGTGTGAGAGACGTTGGCAGTGTTTGCAGAGGCTTTGTGGTCAGCTGCCCATCGACGGCTAATTGAATTAAGGGGGAGGGGATGGGGGGGGGGGGGGTGTACAGTAAGGAGCAAGAAACGGAGGAGCCGTTAAACATTTGACCACGAATCAAACAAAGCAGTCTTCTTAAAAAAAAATAAAAAAAAGATCCGTGTTTGAGTGAATGAATTTGATCATAAATTTAAAAAAAACCTCGCTGACCCATTTAGAGGATCGTGATGAGTTCAAAGAAACGCCGGCTCTCCTGCCCGCCTCCCTCGAGATGTGCTTTAAAAAAAATAAAAAAAAAAAAAAAGGCTTTACCTTATCCTCACTGTGGGGAAGAACTGACAGGCTGCCAGGTCTCAAGGTGCGGAGATGGGCGTTTCTCTTCTACGAGGGTAAAAAAGGTATCGGGGTTGAGAAAAGGAGAGGTGAGCACAGGTAGGAAAGAGGAGAGGCGGCCAGGTTAGGCAGGTTTGGTAGTGGGGTGTAGCGTACAAACATACCAGGAGGGCTGATCTGAAGGAATGTCATCTGAAAGCCTCGCAGGGAGCGACGCGCTCGATGCACCCTCCAACCCTCCCCGGCCTCCACCCCTTGCTGGGTCGCCCTGACAGATGGAGGAGGGTGGAGGCGAGGGCTTCGGATCAGTCGGATGCCCTATACGTGTGCGTTTTGTGTTTTGTGCGTTTACAGTATTTGCGCGTGCGAGAGTGTTTAATGGAGGAGTTGAGGATGGCGTGTGCGGCTGAAACCCCTCTCCCACTGCGCAGGCTTCAGTCGATCGTTTTAATCCCCCCACCCCACCCCTCCCACACACACACACACACACACACTCACACACACGTGAGGGAGGGGACAGCCTTTCCTGAAACTTGGCACACAGTACAGGGTGGGGTAACCAGCTCAGACCGGATTGACAACCTCGCTTTTTAATACCGTTCCCTCGCAGCTCGTTGCGTGTCCTCTTCCTCCTCCTGTGGAGTTTTTCCACAGGGTCTGCTCTGGCAGCAACCCCCCCCACCCCCCCTCTCCTTTTTTCCTCCACCTCATTTGCTCCCAACTCTTGAATGACAGGCTGCACAGGCCAGCTCCCAGCATGCACTCTGATCCCCGCCGCCCTGCGCCTGTGCGTCCTTCACGTCCTCTTATTTGGTTTCTTGCATGCAAAATGTGGGCGTGTCCAAGGAAACGGCCACCTGCCGACACTTATTTAGTAAGTAAACATCCTCACTTAGTCATTCATCCCCTCGTGGTGTTTGAGCACCATGCATTCACGACTGCTGTGAGTAACCAGAAGCTCCCGTTATCGTCACACTTGATGGAGTAAATCTGTAAATACACCTGTTGTGCAAGGCGATTGTGAGTCCGCTCCATGCAGTTGTGATCGTGAGCTGTGGTGTTGTTGGGTAGCTTATCTACGCTCAAGGCTCTTGAGTCCAGGGAAATATTTGTGATCCATCAGTCCAGTATATATGAGTTTTACCCCCACTCTGGGTTTTCTAATCAAATCATTACCTGAGCTAAAAAAAGATCAATGCAAAGTTAATACGGGGAAGTTCAGTTTCGGGCCGGGTACTCACAGAGCACAAAACGATTAAATGTCCTAACTTTAATAAGTCCTTTTTTGGGTGTAAGTGAGGAATCGTGGTGAAGTATTTTGATGTGAATGTCTGTGGTATAACAAAACATTTTCATGAAACTGTCAGTGTGAAAAGTCAGATTAGAGTTTTTTTTTTGTTGCTTTTCCGATGTACTAAAGAATTTTAAGTCAGTGACAGTTTATTCGATTTAAAAGTAATTTACATACGATACGTAGGAATGAGGAAAAATACATTTCAGTTTGCACGTGTTTTCCAGATGTCGCCATTGTTTGAAAACAGTTTTTCTAGACATCTATCTTTGAAAGCTCATCCATCAAAACACTGATTACCGAGCCTGTTTGACTGCTGATAACGACACTAACCGACATGCAACCTTATATGACCCGACTCGTAGATCTCACGGAAAAACATACATCATATACTTACACCGCATCCTGTCAGCATACATACATCAGGGTTCGTACGCTCATGGAAATCCTGGAAAAGTCATGGAATTTTAAAATGGTCATTTCCCGGCCTGGAAAAGTCATGGAAAAAACTTAAATCATAAAAGTTTTGGAAAAGTCATGGAAATTTGTTATAATCACATGTTCATTTACTCCAAGTTTGAAATAATGAATGTTTTTTAAAGAAAGACGCCCAGAATATAAGCCGGTGTTCTATCATTTCATGCTACTTGTCAAGAACTGCTACCTCGTGGTATTGCGCATGCGCCGAGTCGATTTTCCGAGCTTGTTTGACACGCCCATAATGTTTTGCAACCCCGTCGATGCACGTCTGATAACGGGGAGTGACATCCTCAAAATCCCGATTTACTTTTGGCCTAATTAAAAGTACATTCAACATGTATATTGTACAGGTAGTAATAATATGTAGTAATGACATGTAGATTAATGAGTGATAAGCAGTTGCTATTTCTTTTGTGTCAACAAATTATTGTAAACATGAGTTTGTTCACATTATCATAATAAAGCACTGGTTTATTATTAGGGTATTTAGTGTTGAAGATAAACACTTTAACAGTGAAAAGTGAAACATTGAACTTTGAAAGAAAAGCATATTTTGATAGTACAATAACATGCATTCATGTAAGAATGCTACATTGAATTATATCAGGGGTAGCATATTGTGATAGTACAATAACATCCTATTATTAGTTAGGGTAGCATGAATCGATAGACTAACCTATCGGTTTATGCAGCGGTAGCAAATTCTGACAAGGCAGCAAAAACTGACAGAACACCGGCGTACACTCTCGATACGCAACATTTTCAGAATTCTTCAGTTTGCTCATGGAAATTTGGTTTAAAGTCTTGGAAAAGTCATGAAAATTCCCTCGGTCAAAATGTGTAAGAACCCTGAAACACACTGGACCGCTTCCAGGCGGCGAAGAAGAACCGATCTTGGGTTTGCATCAATTGGCTCCGGCGTTCTTTTTAATCATCACAATTGATGTAAACACGACACTCGCGCTCCATTTTTAAGATTGAACATTTCGACTGCGTCCGCACGGAGTTGCGTCCAGGAGTATCCCGGCGTGACCGCGGCCAATCAATACGTCGATACTCCTCTCCCTCCCCTTAATCCGCATTAAGAATGTCGTGAACTGATCTATTATTTCCTCTTCCGTCTCCCCCCTCCCCTCCCCTCCCCCACTCAGACAGGCAGACGGACAGACGGCAGGACGGATACGCGGGTGGGGGCTGTGCTCGGCGGCTCGGCGGCAGGCTGGTGGAAGATGTCGTCCGGAGCCGGTGGGAGGGGCGGAAGGCGGCTCAGGGGGACGGCGGGCGGCGGCGGCGGCGGGGGCAGGGGGGCGCCGGGCGAGGCGGAGGAGGGCCCCGTGGGGATCCCGTTCCCCGAGCACAGCGCCGACATCCTGGGCGGCCTGAACAAGCAGCGGCTCAGCGGCCTGCTGTGCGACGTGCTCCTGGTCGCCGAGGAGCGCGAGTTCCCGGCCCACCGCTCCGTGCTGGCGTCCTGCAGCTCCTACTTCCACAAGCTCTTCACGTCGGGCCCCGCCGCCGACCAGCAGAACGTGTACAGCATCGACTTCGTGGCGGCGGAGGCCCTGGGGGCGCTGCTGGACTTCGCCTACACGGCCACGCTGACGGTCAGCCACGGCAGCGTGGCCGACATCCTCGCCGCCGCGCGCCTCCTGGAAGTCCCGCCCGTGCAGGAAGTCTGTACGCACCTGCTGGACACCAAAGTGCTCTCCCCGCCGGTACGAGGCCCTCACAGGGGCACAGAAGTGACGTGTTTTTAGTTTTTACCTTTAAGCTTTGAGGTGATGTTTGACCTGCTCCGCCTCTTTATGAATTAGTGACGCCATAAGATAAGATAAGATATTCATGTATTAGTCCCACAGTGGGGAAATGCAAGGATCACAGCAGTGGATGTACATAGAGCATTAATTCAAAATAAAAAGATACAAATAAAAACATAAAACACAATACTAAATACTAAATACTAATACTACTAATAAAGCGCAAATACAACATACTAATACTAAATTACTAATACTAAATACTAAAAATACTAAATACTAATACTACTAATAAAGCGCAAATACAACATACTAATACTAAATTACTAATACTAAAAATACTAAATACTAATACTACTAATAAAGCGCAAATACAACATACTAAATTACTAATACTAAATACAAAAAATACTAAATACTAATAAAGTGCAAATACAACATACTAATACTAAATTACTAATGCTAAATACTAAAAGTACTAAATACTAAAAGGGGAAAACAAAGTAAAGTGTTGAGTAAAGGGTTTAGTAAAGTGTTGAAAAAAAGTGTTTAAGCAACTGGTTGTAATGTTGAATGGATTCAAAGCAAAGCAACCTCTAACCCGTTGAGGAAGTTCTCCTGCCCCCCCCCCACCCCTCCATTAACTAGCCAGCATAGTCAAGCTTACGCTTACATCATGACCTTTATTAGTCCCACAGCCTTTGGGGTTCGACGCGTACTCATTCTGAGACAACAGACGCGCGTGGAGGGGCGGCGTCCTATTTCCCCGACTCCGGACGCCGCATCTCGCAGCTACGCTTCGACATGATCAAGCGTAGCTGCGAGATGCACATGCGTGTGCTCATGGGTATGATAAACCGCTGGGTGTGCGTCCCAGATACCCAGATAGGAATCTTGCCTGATAGGCTTTACAGCTGTAGAGTTCTCGTCAGGCTTCACCCGATGTGCTTTTACGGGAAGTTACTTTGAATTTTATTTTCATTTCTACATTACTCCTGTGCCGTCTTTTTATTTCCCCTTTTTCATTTTTATCACTGACTTTAAATGTCTCCTGCACTCTCTTTGTTTCCCCCGTCGTGTTTCACTAGGCGGGCAGTGAGCGAAGAGATGAAGACGAGGAGAGCAAGGGCAGAGGACGCAGGGAGCCGGGGAACCGGCTGCGGGCCCAGGAGTACCTGGACTACTTCCAGAGAGGGGCGCACTGGAGCAGCAGCTGCAGCACGCCGGAGCTCAGGGACCTGCCCACACACCTGCACTTTAACCACGGCAACGGCGGGGTCCCCAGCAACGGGGCTCCCGCCGGCCCCGGTGAGTACTACTCCCCTCTGGCCCTCGCCTTGGCCCAGGCCCCCGCACAGGAGCCGGAGGACGAGGACGACGAGGACGACGAAGACGAGGACATGGAGGCGGCGCAGGGGAACGGAGGGAGCCTGGGCTCGTCCTACTTCCCGCCGTCCCAGAACGGGCACCTCTACCTCCCGCCCGAGTCTCGGCTCGGTCAGGAGCCCGAGGCGGAAGACGGAAGCAGGGAGGCGATGGCCACGGCGAGGGAGAGGGGCTCCGCCAGCGCCCTCCTGCAGCAGATGATGGACTCCATCGAGAGGCAGAAGGAGCGCGCCACAACCGGGGAGGAGCAGGGAGACGGGGACGACCCCGACATGGAATTTTACTTGAATTACTTTAACAGCACTCAGCACGAGGATCCAGCTTCTGCGGCTGTGGCACAGGGAGTGCCGCCGCTCTGGTTGTCACGGGGCAGAGCGGGCCCAGACCGAGGAGGAGGAGGAGGAGGAGGAGGAGGAGGAGGAGGCGGAGGAGGAGGAGAGGGGGGAGCGGGGGAGAGAGGCAGCGGGGCCGGAGGAGGAGGAGGTGGCGAGAGGAAGATGCGCTCTAAGGCCTTCCAGAAATGCCCCATATGCTCCAAGGTCATTCAAGGAGCGGGCAAGCTACCCCGCCACATCCGAACACACACGGGAGAGAAACCTTACGAGTGCGCCATCTGCAAAGTACGCTTTACCAGGTAAGCCTAATTAATGAAGCGACTCCCCCATGTCACATGTACTAATAGTCCTGCACTTGGCACTGCAGAGGGGAAACACCCCGGCCAGGAGTATTAGCACTAACCAACTTAGCGTCGCATTACGGAGGGGGGGGCGGCGCAGTTTTGTGGATCTAAATGTTTTAACTTTGGTCCGATCGACGTCACATTGTAGCAAAAATGCACGTAAAAAGAAATATTCCCACCGTGAGAGAGAGGGGCGGATTTTAAACGCGATAAAGGTCCGTTTTATTGTGACAGTCTTCATAGCAAAGTCCTGGATTTGTAACCAAGGGGTCCTATAAAAGAAGGCCACGCTGGTGTTATCTAGTGGAGGGCTGCTGTAAAGTGCTGTGTTCTGATACTGAGGGGGATTACAGGTCCTGGATGGTACTCGGTGTGCTCCAAAGCAATAATTTGAACTTTTGATCTCTGGTTATGTTGATTATTGCCCACGGCAGAGTAGTTACACCCACACACACACACACACACACACACACACACACACACTCTGCCTCTCACTCCTTTTACCTCTCTAATGTAATCTGCCATGTGCCACTCAGTTAAATGGAGCTAGTCTCCAGCAGTGGGCTTGAGTGCGAGTGGTTTCCCTGTATTTCAGGGGGCATCCTGCCTTCTTCTTTGAAATCATTATTTTTAATGAATTAATCAGTGGACTTAGAAATAGATGCAGTCGGCTGGAAATACCCACAACCTGCGTTGGCACGGCGGGTATAAGGGGAGAGCGATCTGAATTTGCCTTCTAGCTAAATTCGAGCGGCAGTGGGATGGGGGTATTGTAATCTTAATCCGGTTTGATCAGGGTTAAGAGTGTGCCTCGCACGATAATAAATCACTCCCGTCCTTTAAATAATTCACCTCTATCAGTGTGGCACTTTTCTTTTTTTTTCCAAGGCTTCGACCCTGTGTGCGTGCGTGTGTGCGTGTCCTCACGTTGTGTACACGTTTCTTTATGATTGTTTTATATTTGGGGAGCCGTGTGTTCCGACCGGGATGTGTTGCACCAGGTTTATTTGTCGCTCGTATGACAGATAATCCACTTACATGGCGTGTGTGTGTGTGTGTCTGTCTTTGTGTGTGCGTGTCTTCTGTGTGTGTGTGTGTGTGTGTGTGTGTGTTTTCAAAAGCACTTGTCTTATGCTTGTTTGTTTAGAAGCCCTCTGCCCCGAGTGCAGAAGGGTTAGACGATTAAAGAGCTCGAGAGATAGTCGGGGCTAAAGGGGGGAGGGCGGTGCAGGAGCCAGATGAAGGCTACGGCAGCCTGATAAAGTTCAGTGGGCGACGGCGTACCATCACAAAGTAAAGAAACGCTCCAGGATGTCACGTGACGTTGAAGCCATAGTTTGGTCTTCGAGGAATTAAGTCTTCCATATGAGCTATTTCATCATCTTTGAAGTGACAACTGCTCCAATCAGATGACAGCTCATGGGGTTAGAAGTAGGCTGCAATAAATGCTGACGTTTTACAGACTCATCTATTTTTCAGCACGACTCGACGCTCAATGTCAAGTTCTCCAAAAATGAGTCAGAATTATTATTTTTACATTCACCAAATATTTGCATTTTGTTTAATTTTTTTCGGCCATGCGTCAATCCTCAAAGGAAAGTTGAACGGGAATCGTAAACAAAACAAAAAAAAAGTAGCAACCGACGCAGTGGACGTTGAGCTTTCTCGTCAGCCCACAGTTGCGCTCTCGTGTGCAATTACACAGATTAAGATGTGCAGTTTATGGCTTCTCCTCAGTTGGCCCGGCTGCCCTCACAGAATAATCTCATTGGAAGAGATCCAAAAGATGGCTGTTAAATGGGAAATAAAACTCTACGGCATATTAAGCTGACCACTGTACATATGAGAATTAATAATGCATTTCGAGTTAATTAAATATTGGTGCACGGCGTTACGAAGGAGAACCCGAAGCTGGCTGCTTTTTGCGCCGAGTGGATTCGGATCGCTGTGGGTTGATCCTCGATGGCATTTCTCATTTTTTCTTTCTTTCTTCCAGGCAGGACAAGCTCAAGGTTCACATGCGGAAGCATACAGGAGAGAAGCCTTACCTTTGTACTCAATGCGGAGCCGCCTTTGCTCACAACTACGACCTGAAGAACCACATGCGCGTGCACACCGGCCTGCGCCCCTACCAGTGCTCCAGCTGCTTTAAGACTTTCGTGCGCTCGGACCACCTGCACCGCCACCTCAAGAAGGACGGCTGCAACGGCATCCCGTCCCGCCGGGGCCGGAAGCCCCGGGTGCGGGAGCAAGGCCTCCTGGACGCCCCCCTGGGCCTGCTGGACCCCGACTCCGACACGGGCCCCGGGCCTCGCGCCATCAAGGGGCGGCGGCGCTCGGAGGCGTCGTCGGCCGCCGAGATGGAGGGCGCCGCCAGAGCCCACGCACACAGTCCTCTACTGCAGGAGTACGCAGGGGAGACGGGGCCCTGAGACTGCAAAATGGGGGGGGGGGGGGGGGGCGCCATGGGACACTGCTGGAGCACCGTAGTCACTCTGCACCGCCTGTGAGACAGGCCATCAGAGAGGAGAGACACAAAAACACACACAAAGGCAAACTTTTAAAAACAACAACAACTAACTATTCCTCTATAAACCAAATCAGGGTGTCACACAAAAAAAAATCTAATCTTTATATTTCTTTTTTTTTTCCGTTTAGGAAATGGAGCAGACATGCAAAGCACTTGAGTCGATTTATCTGTTAAAGAGCAAAGAACGCTTCAAATCACGTACCCGCGACGTCCACTTTCTGGGCCATTTCTTTCTTTATAATATTGGGGTGTTTTATACATTGGCAGATGTGCTGAGGCAAATGTATGATAGACACAAAGAAACGCAGGAGCAACTATGCAGTTGATTTTAGATTTGTATTGGTTTTGTCCTCACAGCCTTCAAGCTCTAAGCAAGGTGTCTATCGAGCACCTTCTGGCTGCTGTACGGGTGAAGCGAGGACAAATCCTCCCAGTGAAAACAACTCTTTTTCTATTCTTTTGCAGGCCTGAAATGTACAGTTACCATAGAAACAACATTGCCACAATTTGGCATATGCAAGGAAAAAGCTCACCACAATTTTTTGATGCAACAGTTTCTTCTCTTCTAAATGTTCCAGAAAGAATCAGACGAGGGGTTTGATTGAAGTGTTACTTACTCTATAAAAATGCATATATTGGTTTGTCTTATTGTAAAAAAAACAAATTCAACGTCGAGTCAAATCCACTTTAACGGGGGCTCTTCGAGTGCAGGACTCTGGGGGGAATCTGAGGGGTGGAGGGTTTGTGTTTTTAAAGCACTACCATCGTCAATGTACCTGTCGGCTTGACTACGTTGCCTCTTAACCCTGCAAATTTCTTCTTTTTTTTTATTTTCCCTTTTTGGATTCAGTCTTAATTTTCGTTGTCGTCGTCGTCGTTCCTTTTTTGTTGACTGCTTCGGGTACTTGACACTTTATAATTGTATACATGTATATACAGCGGGTGGGGATATGACATTGGTTCCAACTTAATGCTGAGGTGTCCTTATGGGGTTTTCCTCCTGGGCTACATGTCATATTTCTCACAGAGTGAAGCTTGTGGGTGAACAAAAAAAACAACAACCTGTGTGAGTGATCGATGAAAAAGAAAGACAAAAAAGACCAAAAAAAAACCCATTGAGTCACCCATTTGCCCTAAACTTAACACTTAACTTGTATAGTTCCTACCCAAAGGAGGAGGAGGTCGAATGAATGAATGTGCTTAACTTTGTGCAGTTTTTTTTCGGAATCTGTCCTTGTGTGACAAGGCGCGGGTAGCATTTAACCAACCGCAGGTTAAAGGAATGGCAGGGAGCTCGAGAGAGGGAGAGAGTGACAAAGAGTACGAAGAAGAGATAGATGAGCACCTTTTTATTTCTATGTTTGCACAGCTTTACTAAAGATATCCAACAGAGCGAGCGAGAGAGAGAGAGAGGTGTATTTAAAGGAAGTGGGCTGGTGTTGGAGCGAGCGAGAGGAGGTTTATGTATCGTGCTTATTCCAATCTTTTTTCTTGCCCCAGGGACCACACAACCGTGAGGCAACCTGTACGATGAGGAGAGCAATAAATACCTGTCCACGTCGGGAGGCCAAAATAGGAGCGTGGCTGCAGCTGGTTGATGGGGGAGGGGAACAAGGGAAGGGGAGGGGGATCTCACAATGTCTGTTGCATTCCAAAAAAATAATCTCCCCCAGCTCAGCCACGTTTCCAGGCAGGAGGGGATCAAATCAGGCCTTTTTCTCTCCCTCTGTAGTCCTCTAATGCCCCCAAACTAGCCTGGAGGGGATATTATTATATTAGAGCCTAGTGTTACTGCGGGTAGGACGCCTGGTGCAGGCAGTTTAGTGTGCGAGCGTGTGTTTGTGCACATGTGTGTGTGTGTGTGTGCGTGGCAGCCGGGGTCGCTCTGGCCACATCATCACTGTGTGAGTCAGCCACGGCCTGTTCAAACATGCACCCTGAGCTGCCAGCCCCAATGCACTTTCTCTGTCTCTCAGACACACATGCTCACACACGCACACACTCACTCACACACACACTCTCTCTGCTCACTGGATCCAGGCATCCTGCAGAGAAGAGGGAGACACCAGGTATATAGATATGTTGTCGGGGACTCTGGATGTGTGGGTCTGTCCGAGTTGTGTCATCGTGCTGCAAATCCAAGTGTTGCTTTCCAAACTAGCACATTTTGAGTTGAGAGAACATGCCCCGCCCCCTCCTTGGCCCCGCCCCCCCCTCTTAGTTCAACCATCAGTCCTTTGCATCTTAATTGGAAAGCGGCAGGTTATGAATGCACTTCCACAAAACGGGTACTTGGAGACAAACCGGTCGCAGATGAGAGCAGAGTCCTTCCTTCTGGCTCCTCCGCTGGTTTCGTTCAGGTTTTTAAGACGAAAGCTGCCAAAAAAACACACATCTGAAAACTGATATATCTTAACTTCAGATCTCTGAAAGAGACGCCCTGGAGGCTCTGGTCCGTGGAACTGATGGCACTTGAAGTTTAGTTGTTGCTGGAGTCCAGAGAGTTTGTCTTTGTGTCTTAATGGAGGAGGAGGATATGGACGAGGAGAGAGGACGCCGTGTGCTAGCGCGTGCGCGTTTGTGTCCGTGTGTGTGCGTGTGCGCGTTTCCTTTTTGGTGCGTGTGTTGCTGGCTGGCAGGCGGGGAGGGTCTCGTGGACGAGCTCGGATAAACAAACGCTGCGTCTGCCCCCATCTGTTCGCCAGCTCCTCTCGCAATAACCGCACGTGTTCTCCGAGGGAGCCGCGGCGCTAATGGAGCGGCGCCGCGCGCGCAGAGCGAGCGGCGCCGCGAAACGACGCGTCGGACTGCCGCGCGTTTTCTTCACGACTCTCTCGGCGAACATTTGCATAACTCTTTTGTTTACCCCCGTCGGTCGTTGGCTTCGGCCTCGAGAGTTTTCGGTTCTATTTTCTGCTCCTCCGATATGATAAAGACGTTTTATACATTTATAAATGCACAGTTTGACGCACCGATGCGAGCTGGGGATGCGAGATTTACGCTTAAGCCAATTTTGTCTTCACGCGGCAGAAGGTCAGACCTCTCGGCCGTCTTAAACGTTGTTTGGACCTTAATATTTGTCCCCCCTAAAAGTCTTGTGTTATTGTTGACGAACCAAAGCTTGTTGCCCTCAATCTTAGTCGACGGTAGAGATGTTGATAGTATGTCTATAATTTATCCAGACTTGGCCTACCTGAGTAAACCACACACACAGATGCCCTCCTCTTGAATACATATGCAGACGTGTGTGTGTGTGCGTGTGTGCGTGAGTGTGTGTGTGTGTGTGTGTGTTCATACAGATATTAACTTTGCTTTCTCTTGCTCTTTCTATCCCTGTGGACAATAGAATCAGAGGTTTATGGATGTGTAGTTTTTTTTCTTGTCTGTCTACACTCGTTTTTTTATGCTACTTTTTTTCTATTTGTTTCTAACAATCTTTCATGGCTGTGAGTGTGTGAGTGTGTATGTAGGGGTTGTTGTGGGTGGGGTGGGGTGGGGGAGGGGGGTCATGGTTTTGGGTTGCTGTGCCAGGAGGGTGGGGTAAATGGGTGCTTGGGTGGGGTTATGGATACAAAGCCTGATAGCACTGGAAGTGGTGCTTTAGCTGAGAGAGCAAACGTTTGCACTAATGTTAAATGTCCTTGTCCTGCTTATGGGAGAAGGGCAGGAGACCTCAGAAAGGCCGGCGAGTTTCCACGAGCACAGAGCGGCGCGCTCGATGCTCACCGGCCTCCAAAAGAGTCCATCCAACCCCTCCGTAGAAATAATCATGTACAGTATATTAAGAAATATACAGACGTCCAACAAACGGCAAATACCAAAGGAGAAGAAATGGCTCGCGTCGAAGTCATTGGACATTTTTAAGCTATGCCAATCTCACGTTGGATTAATAAAGAGTTTTATTGTTAAATCGGAAGGCTCTTGAAAAGAGGACTTTTGATGGACGCTAGAGGAAAATGTATTTGCTCTTCTTGTAAAGAAATATTCCAAATATACAACATGTGAGGCACTCAGAAAGTAGCGACGCCTCTCCCGGAAAAAAATCTGTAGAGACATTTAATCCTTGTCCCGGTTCGGTGGCCGAGGTGCGAACTGTGTGCAGGTGCCAGAGATATTGAATCCACTTCTTTTAAAATTCTACATGATGATGATGCTGATGATGGGATTTTATCAACGTTTGTCTCGTATGACGTCAACTGATGAATAATGATATGCCATGATAATGAAAACTGTTGGTATTGTTGAACACTGTTATATTGATCATTGCCGAGCTGGATGGATTCGGTTTACTTTCCGAAGAAGGTTTAATTTAATTTAAAAAATGTTCTCTAGTTGAAGCAGACTGGGACTTTGTGGCCTTGTCTAAGCTTGGTTTTCTTTTCTTTTCTTTTTTTTGTTGTCGTATGTTTCCAGACAGTTGTATTGTGTGCAGTGTGGGGCTGAGGCTGCCTCCCACCAGGTGGACAATACGAACATCAAGGGCCACATTGTGCCTTCTTACGTGGGCAGGAACAGACCAAAACTCACCGTTTAATTTCCCTTTTTATTTCTTCCGTTTGACCGTAAACATTTTCAAAAGAAATTGTAAAAGCTGATTGGCTTGGTACTTAAAAAAACCCACACAAAAACAATAATCATTGAGCAGTTTAAGTTTTTCTTGACTGAATTGATACCGACGTGTCTGTACCAGGCGCCCTCTCTCTCTCTCTCTCTCTCTCTCTCTCTCTGGATCCACCGGTGTGTCCCCAGCCTCAGCCCCAGACCAAGGTTACTCTGACCCCGGCTCCACGGAGACAGTCTCGGAACTTCATCGCAAGTGTTTTTTCCAAATTGACCTTGATATGTTGTTGTTCCCCCCCCCCCCCAACCCCTCCTCTTTCCTATGCTGTTATCAAAGAGTTTGGGTAAATCTATCTGAGAAGGCCGTAAAACAAAGACGACCAACAACTAACGATAACAATGTGTAACTGTAAATAACGCGGCAGGACGGGGTGACTGTTCATATGGAGATTGGCGTCGGGCGGCGGACTATTTTGCTTTGCTTCGTCATTTTCCCGCACACCTGATTTTTATTTTCTGTGTGTATGTGTGTGTGTTTTGTTTGTGAGTTTTCCATCAGGCGCTTGATGCACAGCAAGCGGAGTGCAGCATATGCAGTACAGCAGTATGCGCAGCGTGGCTCTGGCACTTACACAGACAGCCCCGGGTCCTTCAGAGAGGCAGGCTGCTGTCTGTTGGCTGCTCTCAGCCAAGTGGGGACAGTTTGCACTCGGAGTCTCTCTCTCTCTCTCTCTCTCTCTCTCTCTCTGGCTCCGGGAGAGAGGGAGGCAAAGGTCGTCGTGCAGGGAGGGGGATCAAATACGGGTAGGAGGGGAAAGCTTAGTTTTTCAGGGACGGAAAGCCCAGGTGATCCAGGTGACTCTCGGAGCAGCCGGTTAGGAGTCTCATGGCCGCGATCCGATAAGAACTACAACGCAAACGAGGTCGCCACAGAGTTCACGTTGTGGGAACCCGAGTGTGAGTACTACTCAGGTGGAAAATACACTGCTATGCATTGTTAAGTTTACGCCATGTCTCATCACCCCCCGAGCAAATCCTCCTTTTCTTGCTCATTACCAATATTTAAAAAAACCACGGCTCCGAGAAAAGATGGAACAGTTCCCTCTTTTCCGAGGCAGAGCGGCCGGCCGATTCCTCCTCCGTCTGATATTGATCCGGTGGATTGTTTGTTGGAGGGAAGGAAGCCACTGGAGATGCAGTCTTATTAGTCGGACTGTAAACATTTTTTTTAAAGGAGACGGGGGGGGGGGGGGGTTCATCTCACTCTCCTCTCCCCATCACTCTCTCCGGACTCGGAGCCTACATCTCTGGCCTTTTGATCAAAGATCACACACACACACTCGGCAGGGGAATCTGCAGGAGGGAGGGGGGGGGGGGGGGGCTTGATGTGCGGAGGAAGACGACTTTTCAGTTTTCTCAGTCCCCTCAACTCGTTTTTGTTATGATACATTCCATAGCTTCATACTGTGATTCCCACTTTGGAGTTTTATGGTTGTTTGTGTACCGGGGGAAACGGGGGATGGAGACGGTCGATGTTTTTGCTGTCGAGCCCCCCCCCCCCCCCTACCGCGTGACGGACAGACGTGTAGACGGACCGCTTTACCCAGCAGCCTTTTTTTCTCAGCTTCTGCGATTGTAACAAAAGCACTTTGCGAAAAGGCCATCCTGAATATTGTGTGCTTTTAAAAAATTGTTATGGTTGTCACTATTGTTGTTGTTTTGTTGTTGTTCCTGTCGATGTTTCTTTTTGTTTGTTTTTTTCTCAGTGCAGATCATTATTTAAAAGGAGCGGGGGGGGGGGGGAGAAAACGATTTGATGGAAAGAAAAAAAAACACTTGAATATTTGTTTGCTATCTGGATTTAAAGGTGGTTCTGGACATAAACACATCTCTGTTGTATTTCCACCGTACCTGTTATATGCAGCTTGTTGCATAGTCACACAAAGACAGCTCTCTGCTTACTGTCTCAGATCTTGTTGGGAGAAAGGTCATTTGATCTCATTTTTGGGAGACTCCTTTTCTTGAAAAAAGAAACCTGTATACCAGTTGCAAAGCTTTCTGAGAAGGCTCTAGCTGTGCTGAATGTTAAACACGCGGTGTTGTGTCCACTGCAGAATCTATTGTGTGTTTTGTTTTGTTTGCAATATTGCCCCGTCTGTGGTTAAAGGCTGGATCTGGTATCCATATAGAGCTTAAATGATTTATGAAAGACGGATGAAATGGCCAAACGACCATCATGCACTTTTCGCAAATCAGTACGGACATTTTGTTGGCCTTAACATCTTTGTCCAATCAAGGTTATCGCATTTAGAATGGAAATAATAATAATAGTGATAAACATTCGGTAGATCCATGGTTAAATGGTTTGAGGTGGGAGAGAAAGCAATAGTCTAGTATTTATAATAGATTGATTTGTGACTGTAAATTGATTATTATGATAATCCTTTTGCAGTTTTTTTTCTTTCTTTTTATTCTTTTTATGATGTACATTTTAAATTGGCAGAATCTGTCCCAGTTGTCAAACGTGGACAAGCGTCACTCCACGTGTGTGTGTGTGTGTGTGTATGCGTGTGCGTGTGTGTGTGTGCGCGCGTGTAAACACGTCCTTCCCTGTTGCGCCTCACTGCGCGCGTCACCCCGCGCGTTGTCCCAGTGGAGGAGCGCGCGCTGCGGCGTCACTCCCGGAAGTTGAGTTTGGACCGGAAGTGCAACGCCATCGGACGTGTTTGACCCGCAGAGTGCGGCCGCTGTTTCCTTCCCCCTTGCGAGGCAGCGCGGGTTTACTCTTTTGTACATTAAATAACCTCTTTGGTTTAGTTTTCTTAGCGTAGCAGTCTGTCGGTGCGTGTCTGTTGGAAGCTGCAGGAGGAGGGGAAGGGGGGGGGGATAGGTGATTTGTTTGTTTTTGTTTTGGAGAATTTGCACTTTTTGGCGATGAAAATAAATTGTATTGTATATGAGACCACTAAATCCACACAGTCTAAAAAAACATATAATTCCATTTTGTGTCATTTTCTTTTTTTTCCCTGTTCTTTTTCTGTTCTTTTTTTTATATATCCAAAAATGTCTGGCATCTGGTTGTCTGGTTTAAAGAATATAAACATCTTTCTATTAAAAACAATGGTTGCAAAAACGTTTGCGTGTATAACTTGTGTCACTTATTCTAACTTGTCAAACAAACATGAATTTGATACAGTATTAAACAATGTTTGTTTTCTGTAGGCGGCGCATCAGGACTAAGCTTAGTACTCGTATTGTACCATGTTTACGTTATTACATTATTTATAGAGTTACAAAAGCTGCCAAAATAACAGTAAACAGGTGTGTTGTCCTTTTTATATAAAAAGCAGGACTGCTGCATGTAATATATATTATATACATATATATTATATACATATTTATTATATATATAATATATATAGACATGTGTTTTTTGTTATATTGTGTTTTTTGTTATATTGTTCTCGTTCACAGTGCGAGTCAGTTCCCTCCACCAACCAGCAGGTGGCAGTGTTATCACTGTTATGCTTTGAGGACGCGGCAACGCTCGCCGTGCAGCAGCCACACACCACTGCTGTGTGTGTGCGTGTGTCTCATTCGCTCTCTCTTTCTCTCTCTCTCTTTGCATTATATCCGGTTCTCGAGCCCTCAACGTCTTTGCAAACCGTGACAACACAGATGAAGTTCGTATCCCACATTTTATTGAACGGCCTTGAGCGTGGACGCGCGCGCGCGCACGGCACAAATAACCTCCATCCATATCTACAGACGCGGTGTGTTTGGGCCTGACTTGCAGAGAGAGCCCTCTAGTTGGTTCCAAAGAAGGTTTTTTTTTTTTAGGACTTATCTTCTCGAGGTTAGGCCACCAATAGGGTTATTAAATGTGATTCGTCCCAGAGGTCCAACAAGCCGACCGCAACCACGGGCTTGTTGTCACCCTGTCTTCCTGTTTGTCTCGGCCTGTCTCCCTGAGGCGGTCCTGTGGGGTGACAGAGGTCACAGAACAGCTCATTAACCCCACCCCGACAGCCCACACATTGCTGCAGTCCTCAGGCCCTGGCTGCACACTCACACACACACACACACACGTACACACACATTTGATAATGCTCCACTAATAGCACTTAAGTCGACTTAAGCCCACTCTGTAAGCAGTGTGTTTTCTGGGAAGGCACCGGGAGACACACGTATGTGCCTTGCATGTTGAATGTGGCATTAAAAAAAGATGTTCCATCATAAATGTGACACGCTCACATTTTCCTTTTTTTGTGTGAAAAATCGTAAAAGTTGATGCATTCTTTTTTCAAATTGAACATCTAATCTGATCCAAAGCCACACCGAGTAGTTTATTGGCGTCTGAGATGTTTTATTCTGTCACGTTGAACCTGTTGGCCAGATGTCTCGGGGCTCCAAGTCATTAATTGTTATGTTTGTAAGGTATCTAGCAACACAGTGGGATATGGTGTTATTTTCCATGTTCAGACATCAGCGTTGCAGTCAAAACATATTGGATAAGAAGAACAGCAGCACTTCAGGGGCTCGGAGATGCCTGGGAGCTGTTGTCTGGCGTCTCTAGTGGTATTATTCCCCCAATTGTGTGCACGTGAATGTGCGAGCAAGTGTACGTATGTGTGTGTGTACCTGTGTGCCTGCAAATGTTTCTGTTGACATGTTTGTCTATATGCTTCTGCGCAAAAGGTGTGGCTCTGATAATCCCCCTTGCTCGTGCACATGTGTATGCATGCATACCCGCCGTCATTAAGGCTGAGGGTAAACGAGCCTCCTCATTGTCCTCTCGATGAACACTTCCAGACGGGCTGGAACGTAAAGGAAAACAGCAACACACACACACACACTTACACGTGCACGCGCACTAGCCTCATTTTCACCGGTACACACCTTTCTCCAGGGATATAAAATGCCCCTGCCTCTGCACACTGTGGGACATGAGTTTCATCCAAACTAGCTGGCGTCCTCAATAAAAAGCCCACGTGAGTAATGTCTCTGCAGTGTGGGGCTCTAGTTTCTCTGAGGGGATGTTTTGTTCGGATCAGGTGTTTAAATTGCTCAATATGACAATAATTAGGCAGCGCTGGAGACATGTGTTCTTTCTTATGTTGATCAGGGACATTGACCTTTAACCTTTGCACCCCTGTCGTCATCCCCCCCCCCCCCCTGCCACCACCGCACACCACCGGTCCCACATGCCCCCGGCCAACAACAACCCCCCCTCACCCAACGCCCCCCCCCCCCCTTTTCGCCATGTCCATCGCCCATCAGGAAGGATAGTGTGTGTGTGTGTGTGTGTGTGGGGGGGGGGGGGGGGGGGGTGGACAGGCTTGGAGCTTTGCCTCTGGCCATCTCCCCATCTCCTCCTCCTCCTCCTCCTCCTCCTCCCCGGAGAACAGAGGACTGAGGTGCCTTTAAACCACTGCGGCAAAAAAGCCTACCAAAACCCTGCAGTCATTAATATGCAAAAATGCAAATGAGTAGGTAATTAAGAGCTGGAGCTCTCTGGAGGCTCTTTGATTGCTAATGAATTCTAATCTGCAAAGAAAGGGGGGAGGGGAGTTGAAAAAAAAGAGAGATGAAAAAAAAAGAGAAAACAATGAGAAAAAAAGAGAGAAGCCTCCAACCCGGAAAAGATTTGTCATATCCATAAGTTTTCATATCGCATTTTTTCTTTTCTTTTTTCACCTGCGAGCTGGAGCCTGAATCACTGGCTCGTACATGATATGCATACAGGCCGAGAGTATGGGGAGGGGGGGGGGGGGGGGTATAAATGTGTAATGAACAGCCTTCAAAACACATTTAGATCAAGAGAGGAGATTTATTTGTCGTAGATTTGTATGAAAATAAGAAATCACGTTGTCCAATGCAGATTATATCGGCGTCGGTGGGCAGGCGGGGATCTTTTTTTCTCTTTTTGTGTGTGTGTGTGTGCGATGGACACAGTGGGGCCATTGTGTGGATATAGCTAATTAGAGGTGAACATGACAGGCGGGCAGACACTTCTGACCGGCGGCTACCAAAGAAAATAGAAGGTCAGATATCTCAACTGTGTGTTATTTGCTGCAATAGCAGCTGTGTGCCGAAGTAAAGGAGATGTCATTTCATCACTTTTGTGAGCCATAACACATCCCCACTTCCACTCTAACTCATTCACTCTGTCACTCACTCTCACACACACACACACACACACATACACACACACACACACTCACACTGCTGTTATTGTTGTTGCAGTGCTCCCACGACACCAACAATCTCTGCTTCCCTCCCCCACACAGGCTCACATCTATCTCCCTTTCACTCCCTCTCTTCCCCCTCCTGTCCTGGGCAGACCTGACATGCCTACTTCAATTGATTTAGAGTCAATTCAGCTTCTGATCCGATTATTATCATGTGACTTTTCGCACATGTCCCCCCCCGCAATATATATATATATATATATATATATATATATATATATATATATATATATATATATATATATATATATATGACTACTGTATTATTTTCAGATTGGGGGTAGAGATATCTATTTGTTTGTTTTTTGCAGGCCTCAGGTAGGAATGCTTCTCTCTCTCCTTTACACTTTCTCTCCAACGTAACCATGGCCACGGTGTCCCCCCTCGGCTCTCGATTGCCACGGCCGTACACCTGGAGCGTGGGTGGCAGAACAAGGGGAACCCGTACAAGTGCACAGTAATGGGAATCCAAGATGGCAGGGAGGGGCCCCCATAAAAAAAAACAGAGAGAGCGGAGGAAGGTGGCATCCGAAGGGGGAAGGAAGGTGGGGAGGGGTGTTTTTTTTTTGACATGCAGAAGTCAAAAGGATTGTTGATTGTGTTTGTCCTTTAGTACATATATGGTTGTGTTGTGTTTCTGTGTAATTGATCCAGTGTTAGAAATCGTGGTGTTTGGGGAGGATTAATCCAACAATCCCCTCAAACTCATTTTCTCTCTCACTGTGGAGCTCTGGAATTACAGTTCCGGGATAAGGGAGGGCGACGCTGCATGTTCCGCTGGCGATGGTCCCACAGAGTCATGAAAGTAAGATCCGGGTTCATTGTGTCCCCTTTGTGTGTGTGTGTGTGTGTGTATGTGTGTGTGTTTGTGTGTGTGTGAGTTTGGCTTGTTTTGAATACTTGTCCTAAACTCAAGAAGATAATGCCGTCCTCGCTTGTTCCAAAACAACCGCCCTCGCTCATGTTCTCCAACTCCAGCTGAAAAAAAAAGGGGGGGGGGGCGATGGCGTTAACCTTGTGGGTCGCTGCCCTGCTTCAAACCGCTCGCTGCACACACTTTTTTTGTTTTGTTGTTGAACGCGTTGGAAGTCGGTGGAAGTTTAGGTGTGTGTTTTTACTGCCAAGGCGAGCTGAGCTGTAATAGGGGGGAAGAAGCTTGACGGGAGTCAGTTTATCACGAGCAGAGAGAAGCACAACAGATAGATCCCCCCCCCCACACACACACACACACACAAACACACACACACACACACACACATACACACACATCTCCTCCCCTTCAGCACAGATAGACTCAGAGCACGGGCACTCAGCCAACACTATCAATCTATCCGCTCCTACCCCCAGCCTCTAACTCTTATTGGAGGACGGCTTCCAAAGGGGCAAGGAAGCATGAATCATAGCCCGGCTATGAGAAGCTGTTATGCCTCTAAATACACGTGTCGTGGCTCAACAAAAAAAATCGACTCCGCCGCCTTCGCCATTAGTGACAAAGTGATATCGCCTCAGCCCCTTTAAACATAGTTGTGTAGCATCTATATATATATATATATATATATATATATATATATATATATATATATATATATATATATATATATAGATGAGGCTGTTCGGGGGAGAGGGATCGTTGGTCTTGGCCTAGTTTTCCTGTCTGATCAGAAACCTGTGCACCTCTGCCCTTCCCCCACCCAGACCTAAGCCTCTACTATTACAGGCTGCGAGGGGCTCAGTGTGGAACGAGGTGAGCAGCTCGCCTCGCCACCGAGCTCCGAGTGCGTTATGCGTGGTGCTGCCGCCTATGCTGTGTGTGTGTGTGTGTGTGTGTGTGTGTGTGTGTGTGTGTGTGTGTGTGTGTGTGTGTGTGTGTGTGTGTGTGTGTGTGATGTAACCTGGTGATGGGGTTTGGCTTGCATGACTGGCTTCCTATACGAGCTGGGCAGGATGGCGATGAGGGTTAAAGGTGAATAACACAAGAGTGTTGACGCAGGTAGCTAGAAGCGAACCCAGCTTCCAAAGAGTGTGTGTGTGCGTGTGTGTGTGTGTGTGTGTGTGAAAAAAATAAAAACGTCGCGTTTTGATTGGATAATAAAGCAGCCAGAATCTGAGGTGCCATCTTTACTCTGATGTGGGATTGCCCTCTATTTGTTCTCCGTGCAGCATTATTGATTTAATAAAAATATATATTCAGAGAGGATTAAGCACACGTTGTTATTATACATTTTTTTGAAGAGAACTCAAAATATGTGCACAAATATATGTCATTAATATTCATAAATATATGACAGATTAGCACCAATGTGCCAGACATATGCTAATTTTCCATGTGCATCTGTTGTTAATTACACATATGAGGCTGGGAATGGCTAGAAGGAATCATTGAGGGCATGTGGGACAGCGTCCCCCCCCCCCACACACACACACACCCACACCCCCCTTCTGCTTTTAACTGTCCATTGTACTGTGAATATACTTTGAGATTACACATGACATGTTTGTGTTTTTTTGTTTGTTTTGGTCCTCCCTGTATAATGACGCTTTAAGCTTCTCGGTTGCCATGCGGTAGATTACCCATAGTTAATGAGCATAATGGAACGTGATTTTCGCATAAAAGAGGTCATTATCTGTTCTTTTATACCCGTCTTAATTGTGAAACAAACAAAATAGTGGACAGCAACATCATAATGTTCATATATTCCAGGCGGCGCTAATTATTTTGTAACCGCTGAATGGTAAAATTGCTTTGCTCGATATCAGGAATAACATATTTAAACCAGCCATTGCCCTTGGCTCCAAAGTGGTAGTGCCATAATTCACTTGGAGAAAAAAATAAAGAATTATAGGCATGATGTCAATACAGTTCAAGAGAGGATAATGCCTTTAAAACATCTTTCTTTGGGTCTTCAGCGCCAACAAATTTCTGTTTAACCTCGTGTCACAGATGCACTGAGTGTTCATTAAGGTGAAGATCATCACTATATATATATATATATATATATATATATATATATATATATATATATATATATGTGTTTTTTTATTCTTTTTTCTCCAGCCCCCTCCCTCTCTTCAGCCTGGCTGCCCTTGTACATGCTCTCCATGTCAGACCCAGCTGTTACTACAAACTACTTGGAGGGCTTACAAGCCTCATTGCTAATACTGACAACAGCACTATTCTTACTCAAGGCCTAACGTCTACTGGAAAGAAGAAAAAAAAAGAAGAAGAAAAAAAAAAGCGAGAATATGAGAGATTTTCTCTGCCTCCACTAGAAATTCATTTCCCCAAACAGATGTTTCCATCTGTTCAAATCTAATCTTTTGATTAATACATTCCTCAATGAAAGGATTCCAAATAGGTGTTAGATAAATAACTCAAGATGCTCTTTCTTTGATAGCTGTGATTAATTTCTGATGCTACGGCTGTCTTTTGATTTTTCCTGTGAGTACCTATGCATATGTGTGTGTGTGTGTGTGTGTGTGTGTGTGTGTGTGTGTGTGTGTGTGTGACCGAACGTGAATGTATGCATGGTATGTTTGTGAAGGTATTTATGGCCCATATGTGCGTTTGTTCCGAGCAGTAACCCCAGTACATTCCTAAGACGGTCCATGAGACTAATTAATGTTCTGTGCCGGGGCTTTTCCTTCTCCCAGGGGACACCCGATGGATTATTTACCTATATGTCCTATTGACAGCCAATCGCCCTCCCCGTTGGTGACCTCTGTGCAAACAGACAATTTGAGGCATTCGGGTGTATGATAACAGCACGCAGCTATGTGCCATGTCTTCATTTCGTGAGCTCACACTGGAGACATGGGCATCCCGCTCACTTATATGATGACTCAAAAGATACTCGAGTCACCGCGGCCTTGTCTAGTGGTCCACAGTGCGAGCCATGGGCCAAGAAATCTGCCTGTTTATGAAGTTTGGTGTTTTCCTAATTTATATATACGACATTATAGTGTTTCGAGGTTGAAGATCAGAAACAAAGCACCTTCTTCTTAACTTCCCTCTGCTTTAAAATATGGCTTGTCCTCAGGTTATAAACACCAGCTGTCTAACACCTCGACAGAAAGAAAAGAAAATGTGTGTGAGGGAGGTTGTGTGTATGTTAAATAGCAGTAGGAAACACATTAGGGCCATCCAAACCTTTTCCATGGATCTTGATCATCATTTGGGCAGATATTTATCTCTTGGTATTGTCATCTTGCAAAAGCTGTGATTTTGAACATTATAGACACATTTTCGTTGATCATCCGGTCTGCCCTCCCTATTTGAACAGTTTTCTCTGAACTACCCCCCCCACACACACACACACACACACACACACACACACACACACACACACACACACACACACACACACACACCACCCCTCCTTCTCTGTGATCCTATACTCTGCTCTCCCTCCCCTCTCCTCTGCTCTGGAGCAGGCAGTTACTAAGGCTGCGTTAGTTTTATGTTTCACAGCTCATTCCCAATAAGACTGGCTACTTCGGAAATTAGAGCGGAAACAATTAGTGCATTAATCGACAGACAGAAAATCCACAACTTGAATAACATGTTAATTTTTTTTATTTTAAATAATTTTGTAATCAAAAATGACAAATATGTTATTGTTCTCGCTTCTTAACTGTTTGGATTTTATGTTTTTGTTTGTCATATTTTATTAAATTATAAAAAGTAAATTATAAAGAGAATGTTTTTCAGATATTTAGCAGAAAAAACAACAACATTTGGTCCATTGGAAAAAATAAATAACGTCTTTTTCTGTGATGCAAATATTTGTTGGTTGCAGCCCTAGTGGAAATTATGTTTATGACAGCGGTTGATCATTTTTAAGTACATTCAGTCGGCTTAAATATTATTCTAGATCCAGACAATAATTGGAAATATGTTAATTTCAACATCAAATATGTGCATGTAAGCCATAGGTTAAAGAACAAGTCTCAATAGTTATCCTATAAACAATAAACAACATTCTGATTCTGATTCATAACAAATCGTAGGATGTATATATATATATATATATATATATATATATATATATATATATATATATGTATGTATATTAAAATATGTATATATGTGTATATATATATATATATATATATATATATATAAATAAATCACATGAGATATATGAAATCATTCAGTGTTTCATGTATTGATATAGAATACAATAGTAATCACATTTTTGTTTATCATTTAGTAACATGTAAATGTTGAGACAAAAAAACAATACTGAAATAGTAATCAATTTGACAGTAGCCGTTTTTATTGTCATGGAAAGAAAATAATGTAAAGCTATGGGTTAAAAATATAGTTTGTTTAGCTTTGTTTAATAAAAAAAACACGAAAAGAAGACACAGCAACCAAAGTAATAAAATGATGTCAGCGGGCACGTTGGCGCCCCCCCTCCTCGTCTAGCTTCCCTGAGCACACAGGGAAAGTGAGCGTCAAGAAGAAGGCGGGTTCAATTTATATTCCTGCGCGTCCGATGGCTGCCGCTGCTGTCAATCAAGCGCACGCGCTTTCCCATTGGCTGCGCTCTTTCGCATTTATCGTGCCATCTCGCCAAGCTGCTGCTGTGTAATCGCAGGTAACTTTCTTACGATAGCCTTCCGCCCAACGACATAGTGCTCGCAGCACTCTTGCATTTTGAGGAATTGCAGACACTGCACACACAACCGAGCGTCGGCATTAGACATTTCCGTCGTTTTGGCCGCCGGAAGACGCCAAAGCTGTATTTTTTCTCTCTGTGAAAATACCCCGTCTCTCAAAGGCGTTTGAAATCGGACACCGCTGGCATTGAGGCCCTCACTTTTTTTGTGCGGAGGGATACGTTGTTGCGTCTGACAATGTGGACGGAGGTGGTGAAGATGTCTACGAGAAGAATGAAATCATCTCAGTTGTAACAACAACAAAAAAAAGGAAGACGCGAGATTAGTTACTATAATAGCTTTGTTTGCACTCCAGACTTTGTAACATTGTAGCAAACACGTGGGCGCCGCGTGAAAAGCAGGTTTTTACCGGGACAAAAGGAAGACATCTCCGCTGCTCCAATGCGTTTCATGCACTGAGGTCGAAATTCTCTTGAAGTTTTATGTTTTTCCCCTCGCGAGTCTCCGCTTTTCTTTTTACTGTTGGATATCAGACACTTGGAGAGGAGAGGTAAAAAAAAGACCTTCTTTCACTTCACGTTTCGGGGGAAAGTTGCATGAATTCGGTGGGTTTCACTGACAACCTATTTTGACGCCTGCAATTTTCGAAAAGTTTTTTTGGGGGGAATGTGTGGTTAAAGAGGGGGGGATGTAAGTTTTTTTTTTTTTTTTTTTTTTTTTTTTTTTTTGGTGTGTCTCGGTTTGAGGTGGCGAGCCAAGTGTGTGTGATGGTCTCCGCATCGACCACGGTAGAGGAGGAAATTACTCCTTTGTTCTGCAATAAAAGACCCCACTAACGTTAAGTGTTAGTCATGCCTAACGAGCCTCGTTTTGTTTTGTTTTTTAAATCGCGTGTCGCCGCCACAGAGCTGTAGCTAGCCAGACTGTGGGAACATGGACATGTTAAACGTTGTGTAATGTTGCTGAGCGTTTTTGGCTAAACTTTGTGTTGGTGGGCCTTACGTGTATTTTCCACACAAGCCAAAAAAACAAACTTTCCGTCACCCCCCCCTTTTGGTAGCCCTTTAAACATTCCTTTATGGAAGTGTCTGGCCACCAGCTAGACTTTTTATTTTATTGCACATTTGGCAGGAAATTCCTCATGCTCCCCCCCCCCCCCCATTCACCGCCTCCTCCACTCAACTCCCCTCATAACGCAACGACTTGAACCCTAATAAGAGAGAGAGAGAGAGAGAGAGAGAGAGAGAGAGAGAGAGAGAGAGAGAGAGAGAGAGAGAGAGAGAGAGAGAGAGAGAGAGAGAGAGAGAGAGAGAGAGAGAGAGAGAGAGAGAGAGAACTATTTAGTTGCATGAAGTTTTGCAGCTCTCATCCTCCAGGGTCACGACCGTTGCATTGGCTTTTCTTTTGTATGTATGTGTTATATTTTTTACATAATTTGTTTTCTCTAGGAAGCCACAACTGGAGACGTTATGAGTTTTTTTTGTTAATCTTCAGGTTGATGTCGACATGCTTGGAGATAAATGGTGAATGGGATAGTTGTCAGTGGTAGCTTGGCCCCTGGATGTGGCCTAGTGGAGATGATCAAATAACGTCCAGCCTGCATCCTGTGGTGCCCTGCATGTTTACTGTCATTGTTCCAAACTATTTGACCCAAAGTGCTTTTTATTTATAACAAATGCGTTTCTGGCACATCGGTTTTCTTGTTGGACGGGAATTTGAATCAACAGTTGAATCTGCTTTTTTCTTTTCTCTTATTCAGCACGACGGGCCCCTTGTTGTTCCCAAACTAATAGCTTTGCCTTAAACACGCGTTATAGTAACTTACTTTTTAATTTTTTTAATTACAACATAGAGTAATGACCCCAAAAACATGTACAACCTACGCGAGGCAGAAATGTGCTTTCAAATTTACAAATTTGAATGTCAATATCAGTTATTACACATTGGTTTGACAAGTAAAATAACCTTTATCTGCCTTTATTATCATTAGGTTTGCACGCCATATAATAAAAATCGACAACTGTGATGCGTTTAGGTCGTGTTAATAATTTAAATGAAATATTTAGTTTTTTTGCGGTGTAAGGCATCTGTTTGGCTCGGTGGTTGTTTCCACTGGGAGTGCAGGCTCTTTCATGAGTGACCTGCCTCCTCGGCCTTGTGTGGGGTGACAAAGACCCCTAATCTGCTTGCTTCAAATATTGATCCAGCAGTAGCTGAAGATGCCATTTTGTTACATTAAGCCCCCTCTGTGTGCTCTACTCCCTTCTAACTCGGTGGTCAAATCATATTTGTAAATGTTAAGTTTATTTTAGTGGTGTGTGTGTGTGCGTGCATGACCTATTTTGTCCTTGATTTGACCATCTTATCTAAAAGTTTGGGAAAGCAATGACAGTCCTGTTTCTAGCCTATTTACACGTGGTGTGTGTGTGTGTGTGTGTGTGTGTTCTCTTCCTTTCCTCGTCTCAAGGTTAAATTAGTTCTGCTTGCCTGAGTTCACTAGACTTGGACTGCACTGTTTGTCTCCCCCGAAGCTACGTGGGCTATTTTCACATATGCAGAAAATTATTTATGACATGTTATACTCTTTCTTGTCGTGCTTCCAAGTGGTTCCAAGTTTCACATTTTTTAATTTCTCCACATACATTTTAATACTCTGAGCTCACCCTTTGTTTACATTGTACAACTCTCATTTCCTTTTTTCATATATATAATCCATCCTTTTTTTTTTACATCAATTTACATTAGTACTGTTTTCCAAAAGAGGCTGTAAAAGCACACCACCTGTTGGTGTCCCAGTGCCTCTATTCCTCCACTCGCTCCCCTTACCACTAGCCCTCCCCCCGTAAGGCTTGCAGATCCGCCGCTCGGCATCAGAGAGCGGCCTGGGGCTGGCGCTGGAATGCAAAACACAGGGTAAATCCAGTATTCATGCTCACTGTCATTTGACAAGGTTCTCTCCGAGTTGACATATGGTAATTTGGTAATGACGTGTTTGCATACAGTCATTAGCGCCGCCTTTCACCCCTATTTCCTTGGGCTAACAATAGTCCCAATTATGTCTGTAATTGTAAATGTATTACACTTTCTTTTATATAGCAATGATCGACATATGGCTGTGTTATTTGCCAGGGTTGCGTAAAATGAACGCCCCCCTCCCTCCCTCCCCACACACACCCATTACTTGGTAGTGATTTGACTGACTACCAGTATTCATCGTTTCATGGCGGTGTCTCCTCGACTGCTTTGATAGGATCGTAGTGTCTGACTGAAGCTCGCGGTTTCAAGTCGACCCGGCTAAACGTGTGTCGTGTTAAGTAGCCGCATGTTGTCCGTTTTCCCTCGTCGGTCCGTAGTGAGAGAGGTAGTAATTTGAGCTGTGTGTTTTGGCCAGCTGGGACTCCGGAGACGACTCGTTCACTTTTATTTTTTCCACCTCCTCGGATGCACAAGATCTTTGCCTCCGATTGTATATTTTTCGCATTATGTCGGGTTTTTGAAAAAAATAAATAAATCACAAACATAAAATTGATGCGTTGGCAATAAGAAGAAAGTTTATTTTTTCAGGAACAGAATGCTGACGTAGCCCTACATTGGTACCTTTACGGGAGTCTAACAATTTGCCAATATGAATCATCTCTAGGGTTGTGATATAGCAAAGAGAGGATAGTTTGAATCATTCATTACCATCACCCTCTGTCTTTTTAAGAGATAAATGTAAATTCTCTTTGTGCTTGCTAGTGCCATTAAAATCCTGTATCTGCAAATTTCTCTCATAGGGTTTATTAGAGACTGAAGGGTATGAACGAACAGCAGCAAAGAATGGCTGCAGTGGGAACTGACAAGGAACTCAACGACCTCCTGGATTTCAGTGCGGTAAGAGAGTGGGAGAGCAGTCTGGGTGGTTCGGGGTGGTAGGTGGGTGGCATTGGGAGAAAGGGCTAAAGAGAGTGCGATACAGGTCTGAGCAGAGCACAGCTGGAGGTCTCAACAACAGAAGTGGGGACAGGGGAGAGCAAGGCAAATCAGTGGGAAGATTAATTTCTCAAAATCTGCAACATACAATTGGAAATCTTTCTCTCTCTTCTTTTTTTTTTTTTTCTTTTTTTTTTTTTAACAATAGGTTTTGTCAGCCCAAGATATTTCCAGCCTTCATTCTTGGCATGCAAAGGTTGTGCTGATTGCATCAACGCATGGCAAGTAACACACTGATGTATCTCCAGGGTGACTGGTAAAAATGAATTCAGTTTTTTTTTTTTTTATATATATATACATGTAGGTTATTCAATTATGTAGGTGATGTGCAGAGAAACGGCAACAAGGAAGTGGATACTCGCTACAACCGGCTGGTACCCACTGTAAAACGTAAACACCGAATCGGGAACGACTGCAGGAAACTGCGGAATCAATTTCTCCCTTGTTTGTCTTGTTAAAAGTATTTGAAGTGGAAATATTGTTGGGTTGCGCAGACAGCTTCTGCATTTCTTTTTGTCATATTTGTAGTCTTTAGGAAGAGATGCCTTCGGAGGAATCCTCCAGACATCATCTACAAAGTGGATGGAGGCATTCTGTTCAGCTTTTATTCACCTGCGTTTCTTTTTTTGTCGTGAAGCCGAGCTTTACGCTGACGTTAACATCTCACATGCTCAATGGAGCTGCCCCCCCCTCTCTAAATAAACCAAATAGCTGGTACGGGTAATTTCCAGCGATGGATAATTACTATATATGGGACACAACAGGTAATTCCAAACCAATGCTCCTCATGAATATTTGTCAGCATACTTAATGTGCCATGAGAATTCTTTTGACAGAGTACAGTTGATTAATACTGAAGTGTTTATATCATTGCAGGAGTTGTTGACATTTTATGAAGTGTAACACAGAGGAGGGGGAGGGGCTAGCTTTATCTTTGTGATTTCCATTATTTTCTTTTTTTTCTTTTTTGTTATTTAGGCGTTGTTTGTGCATGAATTCGGTTGGTGGAGCGTCATCATAGTGACTTGCATGATTCAGCCAGCCTCTTTTGTTAATATCCTTATTCTCTGCCACCCCGTTGGTATTTATAGGAAACCTTTCCCCCGTGAAAGAAAGCCACCATGTGAAGGGGCTCTGTGGGAGGCTCTCGTTAGACGGTTCGGTTTGTGTCAGTAAAGCTCAAATTGATCGGCTGCCAATTTGTATCGGCAGATGTTCCGTTTAAATATGACGTTGATAATTGGGCGAGAAACTGTCAAATTGTACAAACAAACGTCCTCTTTGTTTGTTCGCCGGCTAGTCGCAGACACGCACGCACGCTAGATCGGACGTGGAATAAAGGGGGAAAAACTAAACGTGTTTGAGATGAATGTAACTGGAAACCAAAGATGGTGTCCAAATCGGTCACGTAGACCTCTCTACCTGGGGGGAAGGGGGGAGAAAGGAGGAAGGAAAAAAAAGAAAAGAGAGATCGGTTGTGGCAGATTGTGTTTTTGTGTCCTACTTTAGACAAAAAAGGTTTGTTTGGTACAGTAGACGTTGGCCACGTCACTGGAAGATGCCACATGGCAGCTATTCAGACCGCCTCGTAGCCTCGTGGTAAAGCCCACAGTGGCTCTGGGACACCAGCCTCATCCGGGGGTTCTGAAGGTTAGCGTGGACAATATGTCTGAAAGGTTTCATTTTCAAAATGCTGTATATTCTTTCTTTTTTTTTTTTTAGGGGGAAAAATAGACTTAGTGGTGGTTTGCAATTAAAGACATGAAGCATGTTTGACAGTTTTCATCAGCATTTCTTTTAGTGTTACGCTAGAAGTCGTCTTAATGGTGGAATCACAGGTTTTTAAATAGCTAATATCTCACTTTAGACTCATCTAAAACTGAAATGCCTGCAAAACACACACACACACACACAAGGACTGAGCAACACGTGTATGTGATGGCATTTATTAGTGGAAATAGGATGTGTGAAGTGTGCCAGCCTTTGCTTTGTTGGTGACGGTGTCTTTCCTCTTTTGTCTTGTAGATGTTCGCGCCTCCAGTAGCCAATGGGAAGAACAGGACGATGACGCTCGCCAGCAGTCAGTTTGGGGGATCAGGTGAGCCGTCAAAGCAGCCACTGCATTACCGCGTGTCTTGAAAGTGGTTGTTTTTCATGTTGCTGACGTAGATGTTCTCATTTCCCCCAAGTGACTTTTGACACGACTGGCTGCATGTGCGTTTTGAAAATGCATCGATATACTTATATTATTATTAATGATACATGTTAAATATATAGTCTTTAGCAGTCGCATTAAATGCACAACATATTTGTTTTCTCTCCCGAGAGTTTCAATTGTATTTGCGCCAGTTTTTAAATCACTGCCTCTGTGAGAGAAAACATTTTAAATAGATTATTCTGTGCTCAAAGCTTTGCAACATTGCATTAAAAAAATAAGTAAAAGAACATCTAATTCATATTCATCGTCGCACCACAGTTTCTTTTATGGCTGTTTGGTCGTCCCTTAATTCTTACGTTGAAAGAATCTATTCTTCAGCCCTTTTTTTTTTTTATAAAGGTTTTTAAAACTACAGATTTATTATTACCCACACATTTTGTTTTAACATCTGTCCGATGATTGCGTCTCCATTTCTTCCGCCTGTCTTTCATTGTCTATTTTAAAGTGCGAAGTAGCTGCAGTTAACCCCCTCGAGCACCTGAAGCCTTTTGAGTGAGCCATTCTCTCTTCCTGAATGTTATTAGTAAGTCGTGTTACTTTTCGTTCCTCCGTCACCCGTCCAGCCCGGCGTGTGAAATCGAGTCACACTCCCCAGTGTTCCCCAGAGTGAGAACGTGGCCACTGAGGAACAAAGGCGGGAAAAAAAGGGGGCTTATGGACTTGAAACGACTCCTCCACCCTGAAGTGTAAAACACTCCTCCCCCAACACGGCGCTGGGCTCTTACCCCCACTGATCTGCAGGAAATGGCCCGAGTCCGAGACAATGTCCCTCACCCCGCGCTCGCAGCCTCTTAAACTGGCCCAGCATGCAGCGAGCGGCCCGAGTGGAAGAGAGCGCTCGTTGAATAGAGGGATCAGCCTGTGGAAGGCAGGATTCTGTTTGTTTCTATTACAGCAGGCAATTACTAAGCAGTGAGGAGTTAATTCCCCCCCCCCCCCCCCCTGCCCGTTTCCCAAAGTGTGGCCCCTCTGTCATTGACACCTATTTTAATGCAATACTTCAAGCTGTTCCATTTAACTCTGGATATCTGCAGCTACCATCTGATGGCACCTGGGCGTCCCTCTGAGAACCGCCTCGTGCTATAACGCACGTAGTATTTATATATAAAAAAAAAAATGCAGTCGCGGTTTACGAGCAAGAAATCTCACACGGACGGACTGGATGTTTTTTTTAAGGAAGGAAATAGAAGACAATGGCGTGTTCTCGGTTTATTTATTTATTTATTTATTTAATAAATGAAAGGGCTTGGTTTTGTCAACAAGGCCGTCTTTTGTAAAAAAAACCCGAAGAGATGGCTTATCGTAAATTACAATATGCCCAGGGGCGAACCTATTTATTATATAAGTGATGACCATTAAAGAACAATGCCCGCCTGTGACGTCACTTATCCGGCTTGTATATTCAGGGACCCGGCAGCGCGGGAACGGCAGCAAGCAGCCTAGTGGCCCACCAGACCACCTCCATTCATCAACACAAAAGTGCTCAGAGGGGTGCTAATTGCATTAGGCATCCTTTTCCCTTCCTCAGTGGCCTGCGTGTGTGTGTGTGCGTGTGTGTGTGTGTGTGTGTGTCGGGGAGAGGAAAGAGAAGAGGATTGGCAAGAAGTGTGGGATGTTTGAGAAGTAGGGGAGGCAGAGTGTGATAGTGTGTGGTGGGAGCTGGCCAAGCCAACAAGCCTTCAGGCAGGCGTCCCCTCCGTCACCTCTGCAGCTGCTGGCAACGTCTCCAACCCCCTTCACACACACACACACACACACACACACACATCCAAACACATGCACATACAGGGGACGCGACAGGCTCGCTTCCCTTAGATCACAACAAACAACATTTTGCATTTACACATGTGGTCTCTCCTGGTAGCTGGCTCACTCGCCGCGTGTTTGACTTTCTCGCTCTCGGTCGGGTACCTGCACACGCCTGCAAGTTTTGCGTCGTGTGTCTCGCCGCGCTCGGGTGGGGGAGTAGTTTGGGAAGTCTTAAGCCGTCCAAAAAGGAGGAGATCTCAAAGGAGAGTGGTTTCCGTCTTCAGCTAAATTAGATGTTTTCCGAGCCGGCCGCCACAAGAAGGCTTTGTGGCGGAGCGTAAATATGCTTCTGGGTGACTTTCACTTGAAGCCACATTCACACAAGCCGTGCCAGAGTCTGGATGGATGTGACGTACGCCCAGAGAACCTGTTGTTTTCACGCCAACCCCACGGCTTTTACATTTCACCTGTCTTTATCAACTGTAGATTAAAACATCTCATCTCTCATGTTCCCAGTTTGACCGTCTTGTCAATTGACCGTTTGAATCGGCATTCCTTTACGTTTGTTTTTTTTGAAGATGCAATAGATGTTGTGTTGGTTTTGTAAGTTAGCATGAGCTGCAGTGCTCTGATGCCGTCTTAAAATAGTCTTTGATGTCATGCCGAGAAGTCTCATTAACATTAAGCTTTTAGTGGTAATGGCCATTTAGGTTCCCCCCCCCCCCTTCTCACAATTGGCATCTGAAATTGTTTAAATGTCAGTAGAGACTGAACATTTGAGCACATCCACTAGGGGCTGGGCACCAGCCAAAATCTTCTTCCACGATATATATATTTATATAGATATTTATATATATGTAAATTGCAATATGTCATGTATTCTGATGATTCAATTACTTAATATTTTATATGAAATAACCCTTCTTGATTTAATTAAATATGTGACAAATGAAATATTACACTACAAAATAATCTTGTTTTGAATAATGTGCCTGAGCTTATTATTATAAATTTTGACAACACACCTGTTAATTACAATCGCTCAATATACAAGTTCTTTACAATGAGATTTAATTAAAAAACACGAATCGCCTTGAATTATCGCTCCGCCTTAACATCCACCGGTATTCATAATCCAGGGTAATGACGGGTGTCACTGCACTGTAAATACTATTGAGACACCATACTCCAGTCATGATCTTATCCGTAGTTCAAGGAGGATTTTTCGACGCATTAAACGCTTTTTTCTGCTTCCCCCGATGCGCAGAAAGCCCTCAGCTGTCGCCGTGCGTAAGGAGCGGTGTGCTGCGCGAGCGTCACACTGACTATTGTGTGACATGATAATCAATGGCAGCTGTTTAAAAGGCATCGACGGTGGCTGGGAGGTGCAGGGCGAGAGCTTTGTTCTTGGATCTCGGCGCTACTGGGCGACCGGAGGAATGAAAAGCTCAATAGTGGAAGCAAGCGATGATGTAAAGCCCAGATGGGGCAGATCTGTGTTTGGCCTTTAGATTTTCATTGAGAATGCACAAAAAGTGTTCACAGCGATTTTCTTTTTTTAGGTCACAGGCGTAGAGTTGGTTTTTTAAAATAAAGTACTAAAAATATTTGTGCTGGCCAAAATAATTGATGTAGGAGTACATCTCTGACCTACTTTGAATGGTACAGAACATATCTTCTTTTTTTTTTTTTGACAATTAGACTTTAAAAACCTGCTTACTTGCTTGTACAAGAGCAGCACACCACATGATATAAATCTCTGGTGGCTAGAGTAGCATTTGCCCCCAATGCATCACAGCATTCCGAGCTTGCTGGAAACTTTTATTCTTGCATTATTTTATCGTTTCCGTTTGTCGATCTGCGTTTGACGTGACACGAGATTAACAACAATGGAAAGGTCTCTCTTCCGGCATCGCGGGGCTCTCCTAGCCCGGCTGAGCGTCGGTGTCACCTCAGCGGCTCTCCACCTTGTTTTTAATTGCCTCCGAGTTAATTACTCCAGTAAGTGTGAAACAATGTTGTCAGACTTCTCCTGCACAGTCGCGCTTTCGCTCTCTCCTCTGCCCCCCCGCTGGCCAAATGGAGGCGAACGAGCGTCGTGTTGAAAACGGTCGTGAAGACTGTGAAGTTCTTCCCTTCCCCAACCCGCCTGGCGGCGCCGCTCGTCGCAGGCTGTCGTCGCCGGCGATGGTTAATGTCTGTGTGTAAAAATAAATGTAAAAAAAATAAAATGAAATAGTTTGTCGTCTGCCAGCAATTAATGGCGTCTCGAAGGGGGAACAAAGAAAGTTGGGTTCAGATGCATCTATTTATTTGCGAGCAGCTCATTGTTGACGTCTCCCTCCCCGAAGAGGATTTCTATCTCGCTAATTTGGTATTACTTCTCCTGGCGCCGCGCTTTTGGCTCCGGCGTCTTCCTGCAAAAGTCTGTCGTCTTTATTTAGCGGCGGGCCCGTCAGCGGCGTCCCCGTGCCATCGGACACGGTTGACGCCCGGTGCGGCGCTTTATTAGCGCCGTGGCCTTTTCAGCTGGGCCGATCTGACAGTGAGCGAGGGTGATCTTTTTGAGGTCCCCTCTCCTCCCTGCTCGCCTGATTCTCCACGCCACCGGCATCGGCGCCATAGATCACGGCTGTCGCGGCGTGTGTAGGTGCTTGCACCGCTCTGTTGGTCTCATCACTCATTCTCACTCGTCAGCCAGGCTGCTGATCTCGCCCAGACCCCTCTCGCTCTGCCATCCCTCTCTCTCTCTCTCTCTCTCTCTCTTGCTTTCTCACACACACATTTTTTTAATTAGGCAAAAATCAAAGACGATATATGAATATTCATAAGGAAACCGCATTAATATGCACAATTATGCAAATCAGCATGCAATTAAGGCTTGTGTCTCCAGAGAGCCTGGATAGCATTAGTGCATAAGACAGGGAGAAGGGGATGATGGGGGTATTTTGGAGTTTTCTGCTCCACCAGTCTTTTGGCTGTGTGTTTCCTTTGTGCCACACACCGGCCTTTTCTTTACCTCCCCAAACATCGAGGTTCATATTTTGGCTTTACCCATTTTTGTTTTTGTGTTATTTCCCATGTTTGCCTGCGTCAATTTGACTTTAAGTTTTCCTCTTGGATTAAATTAGGGATGTGAATGGTTAATTTTGTGCTATTCAGTGACCGTAATAAACACTAATGCTACACCGAGCACCATATCAAGTGTTTTTTTTTTTTTTCATGCCGTAATATTGCATTGCTGTCATCTTCAAATGCTGTAATATTGCATCCTGAATGCGACAGCGGTGTCTTTGATCAATAGTGATGCTCATTCTTGGCGTGTGCAGACCCATTGTGGCCACTTAAGGACATCCAATGTTTAGATTAGGATGCGTGTGTGTGACAGGTTTCCTTGATATGACTCCAACATCAGGGCATTTCCACATATCGGCAGTGACGCATAGGATAAATCGTATATGCTGTCACTTGGGGGATTGCTAACATCTCTGCATTAATCCAACCTGCTTCTTCCGAGTCTTTCATCTCTACTTCAGACCGACTCGCCCATCTTCCTCCCCTGTCAATCTTAACAATATGTCTTCTTGCAGCAATAGACGAGCGCAGCGGCTCTGGGTCTTGGGGCTCGGCAGAACAGAACAGCCCCTCTTTCAGCCAAGGACGGGTAAGACCTGAACACACACTCTTGAGTTGCACACGGTTTTAAGTTTGGAGAGCTAAGCATTACCACCAGATGCCACGATATTGTCACACACTCGCACACATTCGGTTTAATCAGTCGGCCACACACACACACATACCCACCTTCTCCCCCCACCAGCACAACAGCTTAGTAGCGTTTCATGCCGTGTGCCATGTTTGATTCGAAGTGGTAGTTTTACTCTCTACCTAATAACCTTGGCTCGGGATCCTGCGTTGGCAAGCTCTCTGGTAGCCCAGAACCTCTGTCGAAGCCCACCGGTAATTGCAGCTTCACATCCGCTGTAACCGTCTTGGCACAACTCTGTGTAAATACAAGGAACATGGGGGGAAATAGATGCAGCAGGCTTTGATTACCACAAGTTGATAATTAAGAAAGTCGGTTTGAATCCCCCGAGCTGATGCAGATTTGTTTGGCATGGATCCTATTAGTTAGACGGGAAACCCGCTAAGAAAGCCACATAGGTGCTCTAACAAGACCACTAAGCATTGTTTATCGTTTGTGTGTTTGTTAACCTGTCCAATGTTGGCGCCGGCGTGATTTAATTACATTTTTTTTCTTTGTTCTTCTTTTGAGATTGCTCATGTTGTGATGTGCATACTGTTGTTCCCTCAGGGCTACGGAGAAGGATCCCACTACAATGAGCATGAAGGCTTGTCCTCTCCGTTCATCAGTGCAGGGGTTGCAGGTATGTTTTAATTTGAACATGTGACTCTTATGTAGTATAAGTATTTATTTTACGAAACAAGTGTATGAACTTCCTTCTCGGTGGTGGAGGACATGTTTCTTTGGTCCAGCTCCCATTTTCAAATAATCATCCTCATAATGGTCGATTTGACTGTTGTGCGTACTTTTGTTTTCTGGGTGTTGAAATGTGTGTGTGTGTGTGTGTGTGTGTGTGTGTGTGTGTGTGTGTGTGTGTGTGTCTACATGCGTGTGCGTGTGTGTTCATTCGTTGAGCGTTGGGGATGTTAGGGCACTGATGCAGAAACCTTCCCCGGGGTTTTGTCTGGCAGGCGGCTTTATGCAGCTGAGCATACTGAAAAAGGGGGAGGGCATCCCTGGACTTTTTGTACTTCAAAATAAATAAATAAAATAAGGAAGCTACTTTTCATGTGCGCTACGTCCTTAATGTGCTCACTCGCATCAAAGTTTATACAATTTTCCCTTTTATCTTGCAGGTAAAAATGAGAGGCCGCCATACCCTCCCTTTGTAAGCCAGGTATGTAGCTTATTGTGTGTGTGTGTGTGTGTGTTGCATCATTGTGAAGAAAGCTCTCTTTTCTCACTTCTCTTTTCATGTCAAACACTTTTAATTAACCGTCTTCATTTCCTAGAAGAGAATCTGTTTATGTGGCGCTAAGCCCCGCCCCTCCCGAAAGTAATTCATCGTAAAGTCTTGTTTCTCCATCTTTCTCTGTTCTTCTAGCCCGGTTTTCTTCCGAGCGACATCGCGATGCCCAGCCCAGACGCCATGTCCCCCTCCGGCCTAAAGTCCGGCTCCCAGTTTTACCCGTCATACCCAAACAACCCGAGGAGAAGGCCGCCTGACGGGGGCATAGGTAAGACAACTGGACAAGACGTGTTTCTTCCTCTTTTTTGCTTTTATTTTTCCGACATTTTGCAGTATTTTTATTTATTTATGGTTATTTGCATTTTTTCCTCGTTTTGCGGATTATTTTCACGATCAACTATTTTATTAAAATGTTCTTGTTTCGTCTACATTCGACGACTCCTTTTCAATACAGAGGTTTATGCAGATTGAATGCGCTCCGACGTGCACTCGCACTGCCACACATGCACATACACACTGACGTAAACGCGTGCCGTTGTGCGTCTGGGGATTTTTGTTTTGTTCTATTCCAGAGTTGGATTTAGAGCACGGGGATGAACTGCACCTGAACTGACATAACATTGTCAAATGTGTTAAGTCCTTATTTGTATTTGCGTGTCTCTCTCTCAGCTTTTCTTTGTCTCTGCCTTCCCGTACACAGAAACACAGCCAAAGAAGATTCGGAAACCCCCTGGCCTGCCGTCCTCGGTGAGAGCTTATTTCTGCTTGCCTTCACAGCTCACAGTCCTCTCTCTCTCTCTCTCTCTCTCTCTCTCTCTCTCCCTCCTCTCTCTCTCGCTACATATAGCCAGACACACACAAAGACACACGTGCACGCCGCTCGCTCCACTCTGCTCCAGCAGCTCTGTGACAGACAGGGGTAAAGACCCTCCGCTCAGGCAGACTCTCAGCGAGCTGACAGTCGGGCAACTCGGGGCCCAATAAACATCATCGCCGTGGCCGTCTCTACACTACACTCAAGTGGTTTCAAGTGTTGTTCGGGGTCTGGTTGTCATGTAGGCGAGCAATTTTATCGCATTTCGAGGTACTTTGTCAAGTCGGGTAACTCACCTTCTTCAGTGGCCTGGATTTTGATTTGTGCACGTTTGGTGAGACCAGAGGTCGTGGATTTAGGAGATGAAGGAACACGTGTCTCACGCAGCGAGACGCATGAATGGGTGAAGTAAGGTTGGGATGTGGTGGCCGGTCACACAGTGCGTAATGAGACACGTGGAGTTGTTTAAGCAATGCTTCACCCACTAAACGACTAGTTGTATGGCAATTACACGCATCGCGTAAACTTGAAAACATTTCTTCTCTGTCAGCGGAGGATGAAACCAAACGGAAGTGAATGTCGATGAAGTTAAACGAGTGGAGGCCAGGTTAAACGGCTGTTGGCGTCTCCTTCATCCAGTCGTGTGCTCACTAGCTTTTATATTACTTAGGACGCATGAAGAAGACGAGTCACGAGCCTCCTGAAAGCACGCAACCGTTTGTGCTAAAGCGTTTTTATAAATGGTTTGTTTTCAGCGACGACGCGTGTTTGGGAAGTAGTGAGCAAACGACTGGATGAAGAGACTTTGATTATAGTTATTATAGTTGTGAGTTTGTCAACGGACGTTTTTGATTTAGTGACTTTTCTCCTTGTTCTTTTACATTACATTACATGTCATTTAGCAGATGCTTTTATCCAAAGCGACTTACAATAAAGCATTTCAACCTAGAGTACAAACTAAGAACAACAAGAATACAGAAACTAACATCTCCTCAACATAGTCGAACTACAAAAGTACCATAATAAGAGCTATTTAAGAGCCACTGAAGTGCTAATCTGTGTTTTTAATCCGGATATAGTCGGAAAAGGTGCGTTTTTAGTTTCCGGCTGACGTGGGATTTACAAAGAGTTCACGATTTTAAAGGTGACACGAGGGCGGGGGGTGAGGGGATGAACTATATACTAATGATCGTTTTGTGGGTGAAGCATTCCTAGAAGGACGATGTAGAAGCCATTCGGGATGTTTTGTGACTGTAAAGCAAATTTATATCCCGTTTCCCCCGGAGATTCACTTTTAGTATATCAGTCTTGGAGTTTTAGTTACTTATTATCATTTTATTCATAACTTGTTGCTTGAACTGGGGAAGTTGAAGTACAATGGATCCAGTTGGAGTTCAATTTGTGAAGCGGATTTGACACCGGATTCACCAGTGTGCTCACAAACTGTAATCCCCGGCCTAAGCCCCCCCAAAGTACCATATAGTGCTTTGATTTACTCTCCCAAGTGTCACAAGTTGTCAGTGGGCCCAGAATTCCCAGCAGCTGATGTGTGGATGATGGCAACCACACATAGCTGCAGACACAAGTCACCGTGACGCGCGTGAATACACACGCTACCCTTGGCGTAATGCGACATGGCGAAGAGTTGAATCGGGCAGCACTTGTGTGCACATCATTCCCATTTATAGATTAATTCCACTAAGTCCTGCGTGCCGTTTACCAACCAGTCCGCACATACGGATTCAGCTGCTGCAGATCGCAGATGATTCAGACGCCATTTGCTCAATTTGAAATCGGGGTTCGTACGGTCATGGAAAAGCTGGAAAAGTCGTGGAATTTTAAAATGGTCATTTCCAGGCCTGGAAAAGTCATGGAAAAACCTTAAATCACAAAAGCTTTGGAAAAAGTCATGGAAATTTATTGTAATCACGTGTTCATTTGCGCCAAGTTTGAAATAATGTTTTTTTTTTAAAGAAAAACCCTCAAAATATAAGCCGGCGTACGCTTAATACGTAAAATGTTCTAAATGTTTCAAGTTTTTACCAAGATTTCAAATTTGGTCATGGAATTTTGGTTTAAAGTCCTGGAAATCCATCGGTCAAAATGTGTAAGGACCCTGTGAAATACCACGGAGCGTTTTCAACGCAACGCTAACTTTTACTTCTAGTAAAAAAGTTCTTTATGGTCCTTAAACCACCATTTAGCTTTGGAAAATGGCAAACGTTGCACGTCGAGTCGGAAGAACCCTACTGGGTAGTCGCTCGTCACGCTGGCATTAGAGCCCAGACCCGGCCACTGGATCGTCGATATGAGATGCTGCCGTTGCACAGACGTTCTCAGTCCTCACGTGACTCTCGTTCTCGGATGACAAGAGTGACCTAAAAGATAAATCGGATATGGAAGCTTCGCGTCTCCTCACTTGCGTCATCTGTGTGTCAACACGCTGCCTTTTAACCAGTGAACCAGCAACGCAGGCAGAGGAGAGGAACGTGTAAATACTGGGTTGCCTCTGCAATCTATTCATCATATCAAAATTTGTGCAACATTCGCAAAAGTTGGATGAAGATTTCCTTTTTTTTGCTTTTTTTTTTTTTTTTTCTACGCATGAATGGAGTGAATTCAAAGGATTTATATGGCTGGCTAGGTCCAAATCACGGAGCCACGGATGCATAATCTGGCAGGAAATTAAGTCGAGCGTCAACGGCGTCTCGATCGGACTCCCGTCTTATTTTGAGACTGTGGCCGGCTGCATTGACGAAGAGGAGGAGTGTCCGGGATCGGACCTGGTGAACGCGCCGCTCTTCGCTCACTGGAGAAACGAAGGAATGTTTTTTTTTTTTTCGTTCCTTTTCTTGCCGTCCTCCACCTGTGGGTGTTGTCGTGTTAAAGTGTCTGCCGAAACCTCGGCGGGGCGACGACGTCTCAGAGATTGAGTGCCAACGCTGTCTGGCTGAGCCCCCCCCCCCTCTCTCTCTCTCTCCTCCCCCTCCTCTCTCTCTTTTTTTTCCACTGTCTGAACCTCAGCCGTTGTCCTGCCGTGTGAACGATGGCCGCGTGGTTTTTGGTGCGAATGATGAGACGTCTGCGTGTGAACCCCGCCCGGCCCTCTAGCCTACGCTTCGCCACATGATGGCCTGGGTGGGCCTCCCCCCCGCGAGTGACCCAGTTGTGAGGCGCGGTGCTCGCGAGGCCTCTTAGCCCCGTGTCTGAGCCCAGATTAATGACCGCCCGATGATGATCCTGTGGTCTTTCGTCCCTCCCCTCCCTGCTCCTCTTCCCGGCCCCATCAACACGCTCTTTATTTTATTCTTTCTCTACTTGTTGTTACTTAATTCACGAGGCCATAAATCAACAAATGGAGAGTCAACGCTGTAAAGGCTATTGCTCATTTCCCCTCGAGCCCCGGTACTTCTGGAACTCGCCCTAACCCCGTGAACCCTCACCCCTCATCTGCAACAATCCAACATGGAGGAACTCCTCCTCGGCCCCCTAGTTGTCCGATAGACTAATCGCAAAACCGCTGCGGTTCAATCAAGCGCTTTCAGGTTGGTTTGATGTCAATCTCCATCTACTCTGCACCCATGTTTTTTTTTTTCTAGTGCAGAAAGACCCTTACACGGTCGTAACCTGCATTACATTAAACCCCTATTAGTCGAGGATTTTACCCTAGAAATCCCCTTTCTTCCTGAGAATACAATTATCCAGCAGCACCAGTCATTGTGTGGCTCTCTGTTCCCGTCCGGAGCAGCAGGATTCACTCGACATTGTTCCCCGTGAAAGAACAACTCAAAGCCTATTGTTAAATGAAGCCATCTCCGTCATGTTTTCCCCTGAATTAACCGTGATCATTTTAAATCCCCTGTTTCCTTCACACTCCCCTGGCCATATCAAGCTTTGTTTAAGTCATTTAGATTACCTTCTCCTGTCCCCCTTTAACACCCCTTATCTCTCTACCCATTTCATAAATCACCAGGGCCTTCATTTTTTTTCTCCCTTCAATCCTCCCCCTTGCCCCTTTACCACCCCCTACCCACTGCAATCTCTCTCTTTCTCCCTCTCTCTCTCTCCCTCTCTCCCTCTCTCACTGACTGGATCCCAGCCCCCATCTCTCTCCCTCTCTTCACTCCCTCGCCTCAGCCCAGCTGCCTGTGGAGTTGGATGTGGTCCAGGAACAGGCAGATGGCTCTGTAATTAGAAGTGCATCTCTCCATTCCCTTTCCACTTCTCCCTGTTAAATCAAATTACAGAAAAAAATCCCTTCTCTGGATTAGCATTCTTTGCAGCCTAGCCTCCATTCTCTTTCTCTCTTCCTCGATTTGCCATGTTGCCACCGAGGAGGAGAGGAAACGATGAACCGAGCGGCGGCTGATGGCGTCGGACGCGAGAAGCGCCGAGTTTCCCGACCTCGGCGCACAGACACGCGTCACTTAAAACCCGGCATCCTCTTTTTCTTCGCAATATCTAGAAAGCATGTGTGATTGGAAAAAATGAAATGTCACAGCGGTCCCATTTCCATGTTTTCTGGAATCCAATCGTCTTGTTGGGGGGGGGGGAGGGAGAGAGAGGAGAGAGAGGAGAGAGAGAAGAGAGAGACTGACTCTTTAGGCATGGTATGTGTGAGAGCTGATACTGAGTGTTACAGGGAGGGGCTGCAGGCGAGGCCGGGCGATGACACTGGGGTCCTGGGAGCAAGAGGAAGTGCTCACTGTGCACTGGGATTCGAGCCGTCGCTGTGCCCAGCATGGCATGGCCGCTGTGTTCTCCTCCACAGGAGAAGCCCGGCCTGCCTCCACCGCCAGGCAGACTCCCTCTTGCCCCCTTGTGGCCACTTGAAGCTATTGCAACGCGAGAATAGGGGTGGATCGATTTCTTTAGACTAGACTTTTAGACTCTTTAGGTCTCTCTGGGATTTAAATTGAGAACGCCTATCTTTTTTTTATAAACAATCCAGAAAGATTACACGTCCATGTTTTTTAAGTATGCCTTTGTTGTTTTAGATGTCACAGACTCACCGTCTGAATGTTTGTTTAGGTGTATGCTTCCACATCTGGGGACGAGTATGCAAGAGACAATGGAGGATATCCTGGTGCTAAGCCTGGAGGTGTCTACCCTTTCTATATGCAAGGTAACCTTTCACATAATATCACTGGGATGAATTTATCCAGTTGGCCGGTTTAAAAAAAAACTGTTTTCATATTTGCAAATGTGTGTGTGTGTGTGTGTGTGTGTGTGTTTTCTCAGAAGACCCCTGGTCGTCCTCTGGCTACTCTGCCATGCTGGGTAACTCTCCTCACATTGGACAGCCGGGCTCCTTCTCTGCAATTAACCCACAGGACAGGATGGTGTGTATGATTCCCCTCAATCTCAATCATTCATATATTTTTCTTTTCTTTTTGGGGGGTTTTGTTTATAATTGCTAATACTCTAATGTGGCTCGTTAGGATGTATGGGGTGAACTTGAAGGGCTACTTTTCATTGAGCAAAGATTTTGGCATTTAAGATGCATGCATTTTAAAATATCTTTTCATGTTTTAGGCAATGTATAAGATTGAGTAATTGGATAATAATTTAATTAATGCAGCATTTTTCTGTGAGGGGTGTGTGCCTTATGGAGCTACTTGTATTCCTTTTCCAGAAGCGTCATCCCCTGCCTCTGTCCCCACAGAACTATCCTCTGCACGGCAGCGAAGTCAATGGCTTCCACCCAGCCCCCACCACCTACAACCACACTCCCGCCATCAACGGCGAAGGCATCATGGGTACGGAACTTTCTTTTTTAAATGAACTTTTTCGCATAAGCATCTTGGAAGCGTCTGCACTATGGCCATTTTTTTTCTTCTTTTTCTCATAAACAAATAAACGGGTTATCTGACTTTCTGATTTCTGTTGTCTCTGCAGCCAACCGAGGCACCACAGCTGGCAGTTCAGGAGATGAAATTGGGAAGGCTCTTGCCTCGGTGAGTTATTTTGTGTTTATTTGTTTTTTCAAATTAGTTCTGGGCAATGAAACTATTACAGTAATTTTGTTTTCTTTCTTCTGAAAGTGAAGATATGTGATGTTGGGGGTGATGTGCAAATTTAGAAAAGAAAGATGGATTCCCTTTGTAAAATAAAAGACAAAGATGCATCTCAATGAGGACGGACTGTGAAATTCAATTGGATTTGGAGATTTTAGTATTAAAATGTGAAAGAAATACTAGATTAAATTGTTTTGGGCACATTTACAATAAGAATTTCGAGACCCTCTTAGAGATTTACGATGAGTCCTCGACAGATTAATTAAAAAAAGATATTTAGTCATTTCTTATTTTATTTGATGTCACACTTTGAATCTTCTACTGACCGCCATTTGAGTGATTGGAGATAAATATTGTGAAGAACAAATCTATTGTGGTGACACATTGCTCAGCACAAGTTCACTATGGCAGTGAAAATCAATAACATTGGACCGTGTGATCAATGCTTTTAGATTTACCCGTCGGACCACAACAGTAATAACTTCCCCTCCGCTCCATCTACTCCTGGATCTCCTCAGGCTATTGCAGGTACAGTTGCATTCTCACATATTGATTATATGAGAGGGAAATAATCAGTACTTGTATAGGAGAAGACAACATTTAAAAGTTGTATGCCGAGTCACTTTATAAGGCATTTACTCTCCATTCGCCACCAAAATGTGTCTTTTGTATCATTAGAATAAAGAAATCTGCATGTTCATAGACACATAATTTGCCATGTCTTTATTTTACCTGCATCATTGAAGGACTGTCTTGCTTTGACGTAAGAATCACGTCAACCTAACAACTGAGTAAATTGTGCCATCAGAAGGTTGATGAACTGCGATCAAGTGGTTTTATTCTCACTCGGGCAACCGCACATTTTGACAATATTTCATTTCCCGCCACAGAATACCGATGTCAGGCCAATCGATTTAACTTGTTCAGTTTGATTGCAACCTTGTTTTTTGGCACACGAAAAAAAAAAAAGAATCCCTGGAAATTGTTGGCATGATCCTCTGCATTTCAGACGCGTGTCTGCGGCGCCATCTGCTGTTGCTTTGAGGGAGCACCGCTCTATACGCTAACTATCCCAATATTTCTCTCTGCAGGAGCACAGTCTCAGTGGCAAAGACCAACCACACCCAACTATGAAGGGCAACCACACGCACTGGTATGTGAAAACATTTCTCTGCTACAATCAAAGCGATTTTAAGCAAGAAGTCGTCTTAACATGCTCTCAAAGCCTTTTTATGCCTTTTTTAGTGCACCAACATCTGCAGGGTTCGTACGGTCATGGAAAACCTGGAAAAGTTATTTCCAGACATGGAAAAGTCATGGAAAAAACTTAAATCATAAAAGTTTGGGAAAAGTCATGGAAATGTGTTATCACATGTTCATTTATGCCGAGTTTGAAATAATTCATGTTTTTTAAGCGGCGTAGGCTCTCTATACGCGCAATGTTCTAAATTGTTCATGTTGATACCGAGATTTCAGTTTGGTCATGGAAATTTGGTTTAAAGTCATGGAAAAGTCATGGAAATCCATTGGTCAAAATGTGTAAGAACCCTGATACTGTTCTTTTTAAAAACTGTTTGAGGCTTTTACTATGCTTTGCCATATTGATACGCCTGTTGTGTTTTCATTGCAGAGTAAAATGGAGGACCGTTTGGAGGAGGCCATCCATGTACTGCGTAGCCATGCTGTGGGTCAGGGTCTCGAGGGCGCCCCCGACATCCACAGCCTGCTGTCCGCCGTCCACAACGGGGGCCTCGGGGGCCTCTCTCCAGCTTTCCCAAATGCAAGCCTCGCCCTCAGCAACAGACATCCTGCAATGGTGAGTCGAGGAGCATGCACACTCAAGTGTTCATTTTTGATTTGCGGTTCATTTTATAATGCACATAATATCCATCAACACTTCTGAAAACTCTGCCAGGACTTTTTTTCACGCTGAAATAATGGTGGTTGAAGTGCATGCCTCTTCCATCAGCCGTTACTAAAGAAACTGTTAGCATGGACGTTGGAATAAACGTAATTTATGTTGTTTGCAACATGGTTTACATGATCCATAACATGTGGAATACACTTTGATTTATTGATTGACAAGGTACCTCGATTTTATCTTGTATTTTTGTTTCCTGCTTCTTGAAGAAATCTAATTTCTGTTCTTATTAGCAAGAAAAAAAAAGAAAAACAATAACAAATGCGTCACTTAAGAGTAAATTTTCATAAGGAACAAAAACATGTCCAACATAGTCTTTGTGCCATCTGCTGGTAAACAACTGACATTTACAAGCAATTAAGAATAAACTGTGTTTGTATGCATCTTGTTTTGTGAGCGAATAACAACAAATAATACAGGCAAACATTTTGAATGGATTACATCATTTAGTAAATATTTGTTCTCAGATTTGTAGTCAAGTTATTTTTAACGCCTTTCTTTCTTTCTCGTCTTTCAAAGTTGCTAGACGCACTTTGCAGCCTGTTCTTTAGGCGTGTAGATTCAGGTGGTTGTGATACGTCTGTCCCTGTGCGCTTCACCTCGTGGTTCTCCACCTTTCCGTCAGCAGGGAGGGAAACACGAGGAGCCCACAGGCCTTCCCCCCAGCAGCACCCTTCTGCACGGCCATCACGCATCCGGACCCACACCACCAGTGGGCCAACCGGAGGGCTTCACCAGTGAGTCTGACTTGATGTCTTATTACTTCCAGGGCCTCAGTCGTTCCATGTCTTCTACTTAGCATCGCCACTAACAGGGTTCGCACGGTCATGGAAAACCTGGAAAAGTCATGGAATTTCAAAATGGTCATTTCCAGGCCTGGAAAAGTCATGGAAAAAACTGAAATCATAAAAGTTTTGGAAAAGTCATGGAAATGTTGTTATAATCACATGTTCATGTACACCGAGTCTGAAATAATTATTATGTTTTTTAAAGAAAGACGCTCAAAATATAAGCCGGCATACGCAATCAATACACAACATTTTCTAAAATGTTCATGCAGGGTTCTTACGGTCATGTAAAACCTGGAAAAGTCATGGAATTTCAAAATGGTCATTTCCAGGCCTGGAAAAGTCATGGAAAAAACTTAAATCATAAAAGTTTGGGAAAAGTCATGGAAATTTGTTATTTACGCCGAGTTTGAAATAATTAATATGTTTTATAAAGAAAGACGCTCGAAATATAAGCCGGCACACGCTCTCAATACGCAGCATTTTCTAAAATGTTCATGTTTATACCGAGATTTCAGTTTAGTCATGGAAATTTGGTTACAAGTCATGGAAATCCATTGGGTAAAATGTGTAAGAACCCTGCACTAAACCAGATGTTTTGATTTCAGTACCCAGATTTGTGGTTCCACTAGTGTACATACACGGTGATGTGCAATTTGAGAATTCCTCTAACTTAATTATCTTTCTACGATCATCCGCTGGATCGCATCATTTCCTTCCAGAGGCTACTTTGGGACATCCTGACACCCATGCGTTTGTCCCCAGGTCTCCCCGGTTTGGCCCGCTCCACGCACTCCTCCAGCGGCTCCGACATCAAAAGAGAAGATAAAGAGGACGATGACAACTCATCTGTCGGGGACAAATCGGATGATGAAAAGAAGGACGCCAAAGCAGCACACCAACGACGGTACGGTGGTCCCTCCTCTGGTTTTCCTGCCTTTTTTGTTTTTAACCAAATACTTTATAAAACTGCACTTAAATATAACGGCATGAGAAAAAATTGTGTGCTATTTTGATATTGGAAATATATGCTGCACGGTTCCACGTGTCGGGCTGTGTAATTAATCGTAGTCGCCGCTTCTGCCCTGTGTGCCCCAGACCGTGTGAGGCATTTAACAATGTCTAAATCTCCCTTCCCTTCATGTCACGTTTTCAGAAAGGAGGCGTTGACCCTCCAGATGCTCGCTAGCCTTTCAGACCAGAGGGATGAGTAAGTTTCTCCGATAGAGGGGACATCGATCGTGCTTTGCTGGCTCTCGCCACACATGAATGGAAGCACATGTTCATGGCACGGGCGTCTAAAATCTGATTCTCGATTGGCACAATGACATTCTGAATTGTATTCTACATCACTGACTTTCAATATTTCTGTTTATGCTGGAGATGAGTTGTGAGAAAGGAAAAAAGAGTGAACGTGGGGGCGGGAGATTTTAAGTGCATCCATTGAGTACAGAGCTCAACTGTGCGTGTACAGTCGCCGCTATTCATGCTGAACTTAAAGTAGTGGAGTCTCATTCATACGGTCACATGAGCACACCGAGCGTTGTCTTGTTTGTTGTGAAATGTGTGCCTGCGCTCGGCTTGATTTTATATTTTGTACATCTGCAAGTAGTCTAGATGAGGAGGAAGACGACGAGGACCTTCCCCCCGAGGTGAAGTTGGAGCGCGAGAAGGAGCGGAGAGTGGCTAACAACGCCCGCGAGCGCCTCAGAGTACGGGACATCAACGAGGCGTTTAAGGAGCTCGGGAGGATGTGCCAGCTGCACCTAAGCCATGACAAACCTCAGACCAAACTTCTCATCCTGCACCAAGCTGTTAACGTCATCCTCAATTTAGAACAGCAAGTCAGAGGTCAGTCTGCAGGCCGCACGTCGTGGATGGGAAGCGCAGTTGTGTTTACCTCCGTTAAATAGGCCGTTAATCTTCTTCTTCTTTTTTTTTAATACTGAGCGGGCCTGTTTCTGTTCTCCCGTCCTCTCCTCAGAGCGTAACCTTAACCCCAAGGCGGCATGTTTAAAACGCCGCGAGGAGGAGAAGGTGTCCGGGGTGGTGGGGGACGCAGCCATGCAGCTCTCAGGAGGCCATCCGAGTATGGGAGGAGATGGCCACAACCCAGTTGGCCACATGTAACACCAGGTAGGCCTTTTTTTCAGTGTTTATTAGGATGTAACCATGAGCATTTTATTAGTCTTTATTTTACCCACAGTTACTTTAAAGTTCAAATCCATAAAAGGTTATTCCTGGTTGATTTCCAAACAATTATGGTTATATGTGGAAGTTATTGGGGCAGCAATCACTGCTTGACTAGCGAAATACAACCAGAGTAGCCCCAAAACAACCTGAAATAGTTGTAATAATAAATCAATAATTAGTCCATATCGTAAGCAAAGGCAATCTAGATTAATGATGCAAATGGAACATGCAGGGTTCGTACGGTCATGGAAAACCTGGAAAAGTCATGGAATTTTTAAATGGCCATTTCCAGGCCTGGAAAAGTCATGGAAAAAGCTTGAATCGTAAAAGTTTTGGAAAAGTCATGGAAATGTGTTATAATCACGTGTTCATTTACGTTGAGTTTGAAATAATTAATGTGATTTTTAAAGAAAGACTCTCAAAATAAAATCAATCAATACGCAACATTTTCTAAATTGTTCATGTTTATACCGAGATTTCAGTTTGGTCATGGAAATTTGGTGAAAAGTCATGGAAATCCATCAGTCAAAATGTGTAAGAACCCTGACATGTAGTTTACCTATAACAGCAGGACACGGGTACAGTTGGTTACCTTGATGAAGAGGTGTGTGACTCTTCCTCAGCTAGCTCGCTGTGGCTGCATCGCCTCTTGCAATATTTAAAAACTAATCTGCTAATGCAAAATTCCCAAATGGCCATCATAAACTCCTGTAGCTGCTTCACAATTAAAGCCACTCTGCTTTTCCTTCAGTTGAATACTTTTTAATGTCAAGCAGCAAGAGCGTTAAGGATTATAACTTAAAATGTGAATTGCATGTAGGAGGCTCAGTGTAATCCTGAATATTTAGTCTGTTTCTTTATAATACGGGATTACGACAACATAATGTTTGTGCTCCTTCCTTTCCGCAGGTCTGGTGGTGTTTCCGTGGCTGTCAGAGGATGTGGCCTTAACAGATTTCTTCCACCCATTATTCTCCAGTGTGTGTGTGTGTGCGTGTGTGCGCGTGTGTATAGACGTGGACATGTCTGTGTGTTGTCCGTTCAAGTTTCAAAACGCACATTCACACACTCGTACACACACACGCATACTGCCAAAACTGACACAGCCTGTTTGTCGCACTCCCAACCATGACTACAAGCTCAAATGTGAAGAACTTTTTTTAGTTTTGCTTTGTTTTATACGTGTACAAAAAAAAAGAAAAAGAAAAAGAAAAAAAATCTTCTTGGTTCCCACAAGACGATCGAACACCGGAGTACTTTTTTTTGTTGTCCTGCCACAAATTGGGACGTGACACACTGCCGAGAGGTGCTCTTGTGAAAGAAAGGAGACCTAAACAAACACAAATTGAATCGAGGATTTGTGCCTAATTGTTACATGTTTTCTATTTGACATTTAAGCAAATTGCTTTACATGTGAGGAGCATTTATTGTGAGGGATTGCTTATGTGTATGAGCAGTTACTTTTAATGTATGTCATTCCCAGCGTGATGGTACAGTCTTACATATGTTATGTAACCAAGCCCATAGTTGAATTGTCTAAATTCAGTGACTTTTCCCCGATCTCATCAGCAAATGTTTAGGGGAAGGCGGCAAAAAAAGGTCAACAGTCTCGGCAGTTCAAAAGCAGCTCACGAAAGGCGTGAACTCTGACCTCGAGGCGGTCCCTGACTCAAACCCCGGTCTCATCCCACAATGCATCTGGAGACTTGGCGTCGAAGACTGCTTCCTCGAAGGTTATGAATTATCCAAGTGGTAGATTGCAGTCCACTACCAACCCGTTCTTCCTATTTGTTGACCATAAATTCTAGTGTTACTCCAGTAATCCCGTGTCATATGTTCAGGTTTTTGTACTGCTTTGTGTACTAAAGCATACTTGGACGAGGCAAGCACAGTTGTATAGGTTTAGGCTGCAAGTTAAATGTCGACCTGTTGTGCATTTCAGCCCCCGAAAGTCATGTATTAAAGCCATTTGAGACTCTTGCCAAGTGATCAGCACCACTCGGTGCTCGTACTTACCTAAAATGGTTTACTGACAATGCCAGCAGATTTCACAGCTCAACTTTCCCCTTAAATGATGTTCTGTAAAAGACGACAACAACAACAACAACACAATCTGGGTTCCTTTTCAAAGAAGGGATCTCATCAGTCCGCATTTGTTTGAAGCAGACAAGCCTTCGTTTAACGGAGGCTTTCTTTTCCTAAATGAGCATTCCCACTGATTCACAGCCCGCCACCTTCCTCTCGAGTCCGCTTGTTCTCACGTTTCTTACCGTGAAGCGCGACGTGTAAATTCACTTCATACATTACTCTATGTTTCATTTTTCAAAAAATTAAATATATATAAAAAAATATATTTTTTGCGTTAGTCTATACATTGTAGATTTTTTACATAAATGGCAATATTAGTTTGAAGTTTAGAGTGTATCGTAGAGGAGCTGAAAAGGGGGATATTTGACATTTAAATGAAATAATTCATAATTGAACTGGGATGGCAGAGGGAAACGGTAAACAGAGGATAAATTAAAAAAGCGTTTGGTGTATCCTTTATTCCAGTTTTAGTTGTAAAGCGCATCATCGGCGACTCAGATTAATTTTTTTCTTTTCATTTGGGGGTATGTGGACAGAGTTTGTGCCACAGTCCTGTTGAAGTTTTCTTATTTCGCAGCGAGGCACTGAGGAAAAATGTGGGAAGATTTTTGTCTAACAGTAATTATGCAACTGGTTTTTGAATGTAGCTACCATACAAATGTGGATCACCTTCATTTTCAAAGTCGTGTTCCCGGGTTTTTGTCAGTACCCTATACTAGTTTTCATTTCACTTTTTTTCTTTTCTTTCTCTCTAATGTTTGCCCTCAACCAAGTGGCTCTCAGTGTGCAGCTCACTATTTAGTAGCCTGCGCATTTATTTTGGAGGCTGACGTCCGTATTTGGGTGTAATGGAAAATACGGAGAACAAAACAGTGTTATTGTGACGTTATTCCCATGTCATGTTGTGAATGGTTTTTACCAACACGTAATCACAAATGGGAGGTAGAGCATTTTGTGTTTAATTTCTACTAAAAGAGATGAAGAAAAAGACCTATACAAATCAATAGTGTGGCCTTTTCATTCTCAAGACTTAAGACGACATGATGGGAGAGTGATACCTTATCAGTGCCTGAACTTGTATTTTCATTTAAGACAGTTTTATTTGGTGAACCATATCATTTCATTTATCATGGAGATTAAAGAGGTACTTGTTCATTCCCCCACCCTCCTTTCTCCTAATGCTTTTTTCAATTTTCAGGAAGAAGTTTAAATGGTATAAAGAGATTTTCTTTCAGTGTATCTAGTTAAATAAATAAATGTTACGTAGATCTTGTTTAGTTTTTATTCCCCTTTTTTTCTAATTATTCAACTGGATTATATTGTCCAAACTGCTGTTTTAGTTAAGGTCATGGGTCCAGGTCATCAGTTTTCTGTCCATCTGCCCTATATTGCTCCATCGCTTGACATTACAGGGTTCAAGAGATGCTGCTTTTGGCTCCAATTGTCTGCTTTTGATGCACATTAACATGTTTCAGTGTATGTGTTGCTTCAATTTCAATGTAGGGAGTGAATTTCATTTTCCGTCGTAGCTGGAACCTCAAATGACTTGGAGCGTTTTACATTTCTGTACATCAGAGTGCAAGCCCTTTGCTGCAGTGACTTTCAGTATACTAAGTCTCCAGTGACTATCTTCACCTCTTCCAGCTCTTTGATGCCGTTGACAGTGACTTTTTTTGAGAAGTTCTAATCACTTCTTTCAAAAAGTTGTATTTGAAGTTTTTCTTTTTATTATTTCAAGATCAATTATTGTACTGAATATTGCCGATTTTGTTCCAAGGGGGAAATCTGACTTGATGTCATTTAGTATTCTGTGAGCATCCCATACGCCTACACGCTACATACTCAAATTATTTGTTTGGGGGAACTTTATTTCTTAACACGAGTCTTGACGATAGACACAGTTTGAAATCTGCAGAAAAGCAAGCCGACCACTGCAGGAGCACATGATGTCAACTGAAAATTACATTATTATGATGAAAAATGTTAAGTTGACGGGCTTGAAATTGTTTTGGTATAAGAAAGCAGTAATAAAACACTTGCTTTCAACAGTTTTGTCATATCTTTGTTGAACTAAAAAGAGGGAGACTATTGATTGTTAATACATTCACAGGTACAGAGCCTGACATCTTGGGAGTGAGGACACTGTTGACTCCTGCAGGGTCCTCAGTGTCTCACTCAATCTCTCTCCCTCTCTCTTTTTTTTATATATATATATATATATATATATATATATATATATATATATATATATATATATATATATATATATATATATATATATATATATATATATAAAATATATATAGTTGAGAACTGTCCTGTATATAACAGTAATGTAGCAATAAATGTGCCATTTTTAATAACAGATTATACCTTTTCCAATGTCTGGCTTTTGAATATTGTATACATAAAAAGGAAAATAAAGGAAAACATTGTAATAAAGGGTTTATTGTAGTTCGGAAAATGAATTTGTTCATATTTGCCATTGTCAAGAGCCGGTTGGGGATCACAAATGCGTTTGTGATTCATGATTACGCAACCAAGGCACCACATTAAATTCAAGACATGATTAAAACAAGTTGACTTCTTAAAGTCAACACGCACAGTACCGCAATAGTACAGCTACATGGTTGCCCAACATGGTTGCACAGACTTAAAAACAACTCTGTTGTAAGCGGAGACCTTTTTGAAGTGGTGGCCTGAAATGAACTGTAGCTGTTTGTTATTTTAAACAGGCATAAAATAAGGCAGCCCAGTGGTCCTTCGTGGACACCGGCGCGAGAATAACAGTGCGACGAGTAAAGAACTACAACTGAGAGAAGGTCAGGATGGTGCAGAAAATACTAAATAAACTCGTCGGTGTCAAGTATATTAGTATTCTAAGGACGTGGTAAGTTAACGCATCATTATATGTGGATTATTGACTTGGAATGAATGTTTTTGAAGGCTTCTGTTATGTTAAAAATACTAATATACGTTTGTGTCCTTCTGGGTGACCGATTTAGCTTCCTAGCTTAGCCTGCCTTGCTATTTCCCACTGACCTGGCTAGCTAGCTCAGGTATCTGAATAATCAGACTATAAACAAAGGTGCTTAACTGTGTATCTGCTATAATTAAACAGCTAACGTTAGTTGGTGGAGGAGGCATGTGACGTTAACGTTGCTTTACTGACAATAAAGATATGTGATCTGTGAATATCATTTCATGTTTTGACTCGGGGATTTAATTTCTCGTTGATCAAATCAAAATTATTGTAATGTTTAATATCTTTAAGTAAATAGGTGCTCAAACTTTTGTTACAATAGAAGCACGGGTAATTTATGAACTATTCGACCAGTTTATTAATCTGATAAACGTCTTAATTATGTAAAATCACAGTAATATTCTTAGTTTATAATTAAATGTGGTAAAACGAGATACAAGCTTTGTTTTGTTTATTTAAATTATGTATTCTCTTCCTCAAACATTATGGCTTATGAGTAACCACTGCTGAGTAACTTGAGAGCTGGTTTGTTATTCCACAAACATAATGGTGAGAGCGCAAGACTATAATTGACCTTGCAAAAATGCACAAAGAAAAAAAAACTAAGATGGCCTCTATACAAACCGTAGTTTATAAAGATGATTATTATTATTTTTAATATGAACTGACCAGTCGATCATGAAACAATTTTTTCTTCTATTGCCTCACTAATGATTTTACCTTTTGTATAAACCGGAATATTGCTTTTGCCAATGCTCAACAATTTAAACAAGTGCTCTAACTTGTTCATTTTGTTCTTGTCAGTAACCATAAAGATATTATTAATACTAATACACTTGTGAAAATAGCATATTTACTGGGTTGGAGAAATGTGTTTTAAGTTTAGTAGCTTTTTCTTACTTTGTGCAGAGACTCAGGGAAGTGTTCATGTTATTCTGACAAAAGAAGCTCTTGTAAGACCATATCGCCTGAAACGACGGGGACAACTATTCAAGTAGCTCTTGAAATATTTCAGCATGTGGTTTTATGAGTCATTTATAAATCCCTTTGTTCCCCCTCATCTAGGGTGCCAAATATGGTCACATGGGGAACAGTTGGTGGAGTGGCGCTCATTCACTTCACAGACTGGCGGTTGGTTCTGGACTATGTGCCATACATTAAAGGAAAGTTCAACACGGATGAGTAAAAGTCCCACACGACTAAATTGTGAGTGCATTGTTATAATCAACATCCGTGTAACTGAGCTTTTGTCCACACACTTTGTTTGCAATGTTCAGTTGGATTGCCTATTAGCTTTAGCTCTAACCACGTACCCCTGATAAGATCAGGCAGGTGTAACACGGCAGGTGTTGGTACGGAGCGTTCCAATTAAAACACGCCTTTGTGTATTGTTTAAAGGTGTGGCCACTCTTTACTGAAGCCAAGAATAACTGTAATTCTAAAACACCTACGTTTATTGTTTATTAAGGATCCCCATTAGTCTACACCGTAGTGGAGACTATTCTTCCTGGGGTCCAGGCAAAAAAAACATTACAATACAAATACATAAAATGCAGTACAGCATGATCAATTATGACAAAAACACTTAAACTTAGAAGACAACATTTACATTAAAAGTAAAATAATACCTAAATACCGTAAATACTAATAATAACCTAATCTACTATAATTTCATTTCTGATAATAGCTGCCTTAAGTTTACAGTAGGCTGAGAATAAATGCCATATAGTTATAGTTGCTGTTGTGAGTTTGTTGGATAACAACTGTGCAGTCATAAAAGATTTATGCTTCTGAGTAATCCTAAGGTTTAACATACAAGTTTAGAAAAAAGTATGCATTCAGCACAGCTGGCCCAACATATTTCTATTGTCTCAATTTAATTTTTAGTATCAATTCTTACATTGTATTGGTAGGGTGTAAAGGTTAGGGCGTGATTATTTTTAAATGATCAATTTGTTTACTCTGTTCATAAGTATTAATGAAGTAAACATTTTTGTATCTACACCTTTTAGGTTCCTAAATGTTGTCTTGTCTGAGAGGATGTGTTTTTACACATTTAAAGTGGTATGTTTCTGTATGTTTTGCTAACACATGGGATGTGTGTCTTGCCAACAGGACCAGAGCTCGGGAATGGGCACATGGGTGGATCGCATACACAATGCAAGCTTGAGGAGGATGCCCTGGCTCAACTATCAGTTGCCGAGGGCTTGTTTTAGGAGTTTGGACGACAAACCACACTCTGTATTAATGCAGCTTTTGGTCCTGTATTCTTTAATGTTAATAAATCTTTAATTTCCCCAAATGTGTCCACTTATTTTGCAAAATGTCAAACTATGGAATTGTTTCATCCCAATTGCTTGACGGTGAGAGTATTTTTGTATTTGGTGCTCGGTGCTAAAAAACTAAATATATACTTTAATATTCTTTTGCATGGGGCAAGTTGTTAAAGCCTGGCTTTGTCCACCTGATATTGCAAACTGATCTTTACTAAGTACTGTAAAAGTAGTGTAAAATAAAAAATGTATTTCTGACATTGTGTCTGCAAAGTCTGTGATAATATAATCCTTATGCATGCGGACCCGCCGAAGTATTATGAGCTTATATGCACACTGAGAACACGCCAGATTCACCCAGACATTATTCTCATTTTATCAGCCAGACTGCGAAATTTGCGTGGATAATGTCTTTCATTTCTCCCATTGAAGGGGGAGGGGACTGAAAGAGGAGAGGGGAGAAGGGATTTAACATAGCGAGAGGGAGAAACCGACATACTGTCTTCAAGATGGATAAAAACGAGTAAGTACATCATCTAAAGGGTTGTAAAACCACCAGCAACTGTATTAATTGTTACCGTGGCGTCTTTTACGCCGTGTGTCGCTCTCGTAATATATATTTAAAGTGTATTTATCATCGATTATGCTGATGCACTCGGTGGTCTGGCGTTTGCAAATAGAAATGCTGCGGTCTCGAGCTAGGATGTCGGTCTTTTTTTATGTAATGAATATGTTTTTTGTGGTGAAACTGCGCTGATATTTGCAGCTAATGTTGAAAACGAACCGCGGAGTCGCAACCCTGCGTCGACTGTCTGTGTTCTGCGTCGCGAGAGGTTTTAATCTCACAAAGAGGATCGCATTTTATTTCCTCCACCATAACGTGCACAAAAGCCCCCGCGGTTGCGTGCGTTGCGTTTAAAATGGTGTCTGCGTGTTATCGTTAAGATCTACTTTGTTCATTCATAAAAGCCGGCTTCAAGTCCGAATGACAAACGGGAGACATCGTCGTGGTGAAAAGGGCTCTCCTATTTCACGGAGCTAACGCGAAACTTTCACATTTGTGCTAATGCCGAAGCTGCACGCGAGGGACGCTGTTTTACGACGTCTAGGAGATGTCGTTGTTCCGTGATTGTTGTCACTGTATCTACGTGATTGCTGTTTACGGTCTATTTGTAGCAAGTAGCCTATTTTTTTCTTTCCCGTAGGTTAACTGGTGTAGCTGGCTACTACCACCGTCTAGCTAGACAATAGCACTTCCGGTAAAACGTTTCAAAATAAAACACTAACGGTCAAAAGGGACTATTGTTTTTCTCGCAACAACTCTGTTAATCTAAGGTCGGATCTTGGATTAGTTAAATACACGAATGTAATAGTCTTCATATTCAAGGACATGCTTGAATATTTTAAAACTAGATGGACCAAGACATACATTGGAAAGCTCCGCCAAAAGCCCCAAAGTGCAACTTCTATTTTAAGTTTATTTCAACAACATATTTCCCCCATGGCCAATAATGATGTTACGCAATCACATGCATTCAATTAAGAACACCGTGGGCCTTTTTCACTACAGTTTTCGAAAATATTTTATTTTGAATAATTCATATATTCCCTTTTTTAGATTGCGATCTCAGAGTAGGATATACATAAATACATGACTAACGACCAATACTAGAATATAGTCAAACATCAATGTAATAAAGGCCCATTCATAGTGAATGAGATCGTGCAGAATAATGATTTGATCATGACTTCTTTTTTAAACACTTTAAAAAAGTTTGGGGTTGACCGGGTCCTTTTTGAGACAGAAGATCAGACACGTTCGGAACGTTTATTCCGTGACACCGTTGCGTTGACTTCCTGTCTTCCTCAACCCGCGGTCGTCCTATGTTTTCCTTGCGGATGTAGCCTTCGTGCCCCAGCCAGGCGGGCAGGTAGTGATGTGTCCGCGGCGTTCGGCGGAGCGATCTGCACGACGACAAAGAGACGAGATGTTGTTAGCAGGGTGATCCCATTACAGAGGACGCATGTTGTAATATGGTCGAAACAAATGCGTAAGAAGCGTTAGGCCTACCATCCAAAAAACTATAATCTAAACTGCCTATGCGCAGTAACTTTTAGTGGATTTATAGGCTTCTCGCGTGGGAAATGGAGGAGAAGAGAAGGTGGGATTGCACTGCTCTCCCCAAGGGCTGGAAAATGGAAGAAGTGACCAGAAAGTCGGGTTTGTCAGCTGGAAAAAGCGATGTCTATTATTTTAGGTACTAAACTAACGGGGGCTTGCAAAACTTACAGGTGCACAAGACACCCGATATTGCGGACGGAAACAGACAGGGTTGTGATAAGGAGGGGAGGGAGGGTGTAAAGTTTGGGACGGGTAGGGGAGGAGGGTCCGTGTGCTGCCGGGTTACAAGGCCAGAGCCCCTCCCAAGTGTCGCGATAAGAAGGAGTCCGCTCCCCCGATGAATCTTGACTCGGTGCCGTTTAATACTCTTCATTTCCCCATTTTGAAATGAGTCAACAACGCCAGGTTTTGTTTTCATTTAGCCGAGGAGACGAGCAAGATGAGGATCAGAGGCAAGAGAGGGGGGAGGCGGGTCGGTTGTATAGTCTGTGGTAGGCTAACCGTCCACTCGTACCGGTGTTAACTGTGGTGTGTGGTGTTAGAGACGTTTGCATGAGTTACGAGCACGAATCCACCCACAGTTGTTCCCTTTTTCCTTCTCTTCTTTTTATTTTTGGTCATCAGGCTTATCATAGTGTTGCTCCCACAAGTGGAGCTACTATGTTTCCATTGTGAAACAAAGTGTTAAGTTTGGCCTTGTATACATTTGTGCTCACTCAGAGGTTAAATGCTGTGTAAACTATGGTGTTGGATGTGGTTTTCATATATTTATATATATATATATATATATATATATTTGTATGTATATTTATATATAAATATATATTATATTTATATATATATTTATTTATATATATACAAATAAATATATATATATATATATATATATATATATATATATATATATATATCACATCTGCTCTTTACACTCAATTGTGTGCAGCTGTTAATAGATGACACGGGTTTGGTGGTCATTGGAGAAAGCATCCATTTCACAAAGTAATGTGGTTTTCAGAGTCATTGCCCATTTGAATGTGCTCTGCTCTGTCTGTATTTGACTCGCTGCATGTTGTGATCCTCGTGTGTAACTTCTGTCTGTGCGTCGTGTGTTTTTGAAGCTTTTGTTTCCCCGCCGTTGTCTCTCCTTAGTTCCGTCTCGACACCGTTTCTGTGTTTGTTGTTGTTGTTGTTGTTGTTGTTGTTGTAAGAGATGATATGAGTAGAGTGGTATCTCATGTCTCTTCCTCTCCATCAGTCCATCTGGGAAGAAGTTTCGGAGCAAGCCTCAGCTGGCCCGTTACCTTGGTAACCAGATGGACCTCAGCTCCTTCGATTTCCGCACGGGGAAGATGCTGATGAGCAAGCTGAACAAGAACCGCCAGAGGATGCGCTATGATAACAACAACCAGAATAAGGTGAGACAGCCAGGCGCTGACGAACACAACTAGGGGTGACCTGGACACAAGTGTTGCAGCATGAAGCGTTAATAGATGGATCACTACGAGTGAAACACTCTCACATCGTCATACAGACTACAGTCACTCGTATTGCAAGTTTATTTTATATAGCAACACTTTGTACGCCAGGCGTAGACTCAATATGCTTCAAGATAATAAAAAGCAACGATAATAATGACAAAAAACCTATAAGAACATATGTGAAAGGAAAGTATTTCATATATATATAAATATAAAAACATTCAAGATAAGATGGCATTACAATGAAACAGGGTACGTTGTTATTATTAAACGAGAATAATAATACTCATTCTAAAATAAAATGTTCACACTTTAAACACTTTTTTTTAAAGTCTGATTTTATAAGGATACACGGTTGTAGTCGTTATGGTTGTAGCAGACCGGAGTTCATGTGGTAAAATTCCAGAGAGTACGACCAAAACGTCTGAAGCCATAACACGCTGATTTTGGATATTGGAATAACCCGTCATATTCTGTCCCTCTGCTCTTTAAACATTCCCCCGGCCGCTCATCCTCCCTCTGTTTTGATATTTTGAAGGGGAAACCTGACCTGAACACGTCGCTCCCAGTCCGACAGACGGCCTCCATCTTTAAGCAGCCCGTAACCAAGGTTACCAACCATCCAAACAACAAAGTGAAGGCGGATCCTCAGAAAGCCGTCGACCAGCCCAGACAGGTGAGCCCCCCCCCCCCCCCCCGCCTGTTAGCTGTTGACCTCGTCCCGTATGTACGTGAACACGGGACATTAATGCAGGATATAAACGTGCAACTTTGAAACTGGACGGATCTGAATTTGAATATATTTATGTTGTAGTTTTCTGTACTGGACGCAGCAGATTGTTTTAATTTATATTAATAAGAGCTGGCAGTCAATATAACTCCTCCTTTTCATTTTTGTCAACAGCTTTTTTGGGAGAAGAAACTCGGTGGTCTCAATGCTTATGACATTGCAGAGGAGCTGGTGAAAACAATGGAACTACCGAAAGGCCTGCAGGGTAATATACACATGCATACACACTTTACTGACTGTTGTTACCGGACGATATTCAGTCAAAAGACGACACATCTGTGTTGAAATGGAGAGGAGAGCTATCGGTGGCGGCACCGCTGGCATTGTTACCTCGTGATGCGTTCAGGCTCTGTTCAGTGAATATAATAATTGGGCCAAGGTTCATTTGAACGTTATCCTGGTGTGTTCACTTGTAATCCCGTAAAATGCAGCTTTTGTGTGAAACTTAAATAAACAAAGTTGGTTGAAGCAGATGTTTTATAAATTGCTAGTCGAGAGGGAATTATGACCCGTTTATCATCCAAATTATTACTGGCAAGATTTGTTTAAACATTAAGAATACAATCTTTTATTTTATATTTCAACTGTGTGTTTTTATGAAGGACAAAAACAAACACTATAGATGTCAACAACAAAGTTAAAGGATCATTTTTGATGGTTCACACTGACTTCAGCGCAGTTTAAAGAATTTCTGAGACAATGGTGAAAAATATGAGTCTGGAGCCTTTTACCGGGAACAGTTTTCTACATTTTTTATTTATTTTTTAAATCCAATGTAACGACTCCTCAGGTCGCCGTTGTTCCTGCAAAGTGTCTTCTAACCCGCCTGTTTGGTCCTTCAGGTGTCGGTCCAGGATGCACGGACAAGACTCTCCTGTCGGCCATCGCCAGCGCTCTGCACACCAGCGCCGCTCCCATCACGGGACAACTGTCTGCTGCCGTGGAGAAGAACCCCGGCGTCTGGCTCAACACCACGCAGCCACTGTGCAAGGCCTTCATCGTCACCGACGAGGACATCAGGTGGGCGGTCGCAGAACGCGTCCACGCACGGATCCCCGGTTGTTTGTAAAAGAAAAACAACAACAACAGTGTCAGATCATGATAATTAATCGCTGGAGCCGATATCTAGTCGGATGAAACATGAAGTTCCTGTTTGTTGGTTGAACTTTTGGCCTTTCTGGCTTCAAGAGAAATGTATCAGCATGTGTGGCAATTAGAAAAAGTTGTTACACGTCTTGGTTTGATCTCCTTCAGTGTGTTTGAAAAAAATAAGAAATAACGTCGTACGATTCACCAGTTAATGGAATATTGGCTTCCATTTCAAATGCTGAAGCACAATAACAACAATAACCCTGAATATTCCTTTGTCATCTTTCATTTCGACCCCGACGCCGGTCGAGTCCGTTCAGCCGGCCCCGACAAGTGACCCCGCTCCGTGTAAAAACACACCATCTGTCCAGGGCCCATTCAGCGGCTGTTGGAGCGCAGCTGCAACTGCCAACTGTAACCGCTTCCTGTTGTGTGTGTGTGTGTGTGTGTGTGTGTGTAGGAAACAGGAGGAGCTGGTGTACAGCGTGAGGAAAAGGCTGGAGGACGCACTGATGGCGGATATGTTGGCTCACGTGGAGGAGGCCGCCGCCATCGAGGGGGAGGCTCTGAAAGACGAAGGCAACAGCAGTGAAGACATGGAGAGTGTATAGCACAGGTCAGGCCTATAGGATGTTATAGAGACGCTGTATGACCTTCCATCCGGCCTTTAAATGAATTTAAAGTCATTTAGCAAGCATTCCTCGTTGGCTGCATCTTAAAGAGTGCGTCTGTAAGGTCCTTGTACTAAGCGCTAGTTAATAGGTAATAACGCCCAATAACATACTGTGTTAATGAAGCTTTTAGTGTTATAATTGCATCATTAACACATTTATTTGTTAGCTCACAAGGCATTTATGAGCATTTACCTATTATCTCCTTTATAAAGCTTTTAATAGGCTTTTTTTTGTGTTGCTTTTAGGATAATTAAATACTTTATTATGCATTTATTAGCAGTTAACAATGTCTAAAACTAAATGAAGAACTGTGCCTTATTTAGGCAAGATATATTGTATACATGTATGTTATAATTGCACTATTTCTTTCGAGAAATCATTTAATTATATTTAGTTTATATATTTTGGGCTTTTAAGGCTATGTTTGATAGAATGTTCTCAGTGTGGCAGCATGTGACCATTTCCCTTAAAATATAAATTGGACAAAGTGTGTTTTTGGACCTTACTGCTAAATATTCCCTATTTATCAAACATATATGAAGTGCTCATTCCAGATAGGGGAGCTGCTAAAAACATAGTTATATTATCAATATTATTATTATCAGTGAATAACACAGGACGTATTACCCTCATTCTGTTGCTGCAAAAAATTAACTGCTTATAAGTGCATAATACAAAATATATAAAACTGATTTAAAGCGACAAAAAAAATAATAAATGTGAGTTAATCTGTTTGTCATCATATACAGAGTTATTTTTAACGCATAAAGCTTTTATTAGTTCTTCAGCAGTATGAACTCTTACCAATTTTATATAAGAGCTTGACAATGTTTATAATGCTTTTATTAATACTTAATTTTAAAGGATGTCTAAGGGCCTTATCACTTATTAACTAAAGCGCATTACAAGGACCTTAATATAGAGCAAAGTTGGATACTTAGTGCATGAATTATTACGTAATATTAGATGCAGCCAAGCTGTCCCAGGAGTGTTTCTTCTAATTGCAATCCTCTCTTCTTGCAGGGATTTGTTCCACACACACACACACACACACGCGACCATGAACAGTAGGAGCCGTACAGCTGTCCTGATGAACTGTCCCCGTGTGTCTGCGTCCATCCTAACCCGAACCCAACGAGTCCCGTAGAGATCTATCTTCCCCTCTCTCGAACCCAAAACATCTCAAATGCGTCTCTTCATCATCGTCTCCACTGGATGGGACTCGACTTGACCTCAACGGTATTTCAATTAAAGATCGGTCAATTTTTGACTGAAGTGAAAAAAATATTCCCTTGAAATTTCAAATATTGAAAATATCCTGTGTCAAAATTCCTTCTTTTTTTCTTTACTTTTTTTAACCTAAAAGGCTTTTAATGGGTTTGTATTTTTGTCAAATCCAAACATTTTATGTCAGCAAATAGTTGAACTGGGGGCTTTTTTCCATTTTTGGGGAGGGGGGCAAATTTGAAATGACTGTTTTGTATTTTTGGCATGTCTGTTTCTTTAATTTCACGATGCACTACACGCGTTACAAAACACCGTCTCCTCTAGTGGAACCAGTTGGGATGCAACCATGACCGAGTTGGGCTCCTTTAAAATCGACCTCGGTGCAGATGCTGTAGTTTGACTCACACACTGGAGGGACGGTCCAGTTTTTATTGTAATATTCGAGGAGATATGGTACTCGATGCCCGCTGTGTCACCCTGTGAGTCGTGTTCAGTATTGACCAAAGAGGAGGCGTTTTGAAGAGGGGGGTGTGACGTGGCGTTTGACCGCGGTTGTATCGGCTGCCGCTGAACACGAGGAAAATAAAAAGGTATGCGTCGGTGGGGCTGGAGGAAATGAAATATCATATATTTTTGTTGATGAATGACCTAAAACCCGATGTTGTCGACCCGTTGGTGCTTTTACGAAATATTCAAACAATGAGCTTTTTGATAAATAATCATCAGTAATGTGTATATAATGACTTAGTCGGTTAACGCAAATAATAGGATAGCTACAACAGTAAAAACAAAAAAAAATTATACATTTACTGTACAGCCTTTAAAACCAGGATAACTCTTATACTATATTACAATACATCAAATCTAAGATATCTAGTATTTTACCATGATATCAATATATCAGCCCAGCCCTATATGTTGTGGCTGAGCACAAATGAGTTTAAACCTCTTTCTGTTGTAAAAGTATACGGTTTAAACTCTCCTCGTTGTTTTAGGTGCTTCCTGATTGAGTCATCGTCGTCGTTCCAATCGGTTTCATGTACTTTTTAATGTGTCCATGTTACAACACACACACGCTGCCTCCTCCTCAACCCACGCACAGCATTGGCGCCGCCGCAAATCACAGTTAACTTTCGGTTTAGATGTCACTATCATCTGAGGAATAATGCCTTTTTGTATTTTTTATCCCTGTCTGTGATTGTGAATAATGTACCTTAACTAAAATCATGAGAACCCCGTCTCGTTATTATCAGCAGGCTGATTGCCGGAATGAATTTGATTGTATTAAATATTAAAATGAGTCGATATGTCATAAACTCCGATGCTGGTGTGTCCTTTTTTTATTCATTTGTTGTTGTATTTTCTTAAACTACTGACAATCCTCTGTTCGGAATGAGTCTTCAAACTAATGGAGAAACCCCTCCATCCAATCGCTGCCTCCGATTAACCGTTAACGTGACGCGGTCCTCATGAGCCCGGACAAAGTGCAACACACACTCAGCAGGACACGGAGACGCTCGTCTTCAGGCTGCTGCTGCAGAGGGACGTGTGGATAGGATCACACTGTTGATTTGTATTTTTATTTATGAATGATGTGGATCTGCATGCTTTAAAGTAGTTAAGATGACATCGCTGGAGCTTTACAGTAAGGTAAGACTGACATGAATGTTTCCCTTCTTTTTATAATGTCATCATTTTCTCATGCCGGAACTGCTAATTGTAGACCATAGAAAGAAGAGTAATAATTTGAATTTGTTGTATATATTTATTTATTTATTTATATATATATATATTTGTATATATTTGTATATATTTATATATATTTGTAAGTATATATATATATATATATATATATATATATATATATATATATATATATATATATATATAAAAACATGATTACCATATTGATAATATGCACATTGTTTGTATTGTTTGTGTTTGTATGTGTGTGTGTGTCAGTCTTTTCCAGCCATGCTAATCTTCCTAAATATGTTTTAAGTGTCTAAATATTTTCCTTTACTGGTTCTTCTTGTGATAAATTCTCCCAAAACCTGAAAAAAGAGGGTTAGAAAATGTCTGTAAACCTGGTGCTCATATATTTTATAACATTTTAATAAATTGTGTGGATTTCTTTTGTAAAATGGACAAATTAATAGGCAAAGTTTATATTTTATAAGTATGTAATGGCTAATCTATGCAGGCACTCAAGAGTAGGATGACCGGTGTTAATTTTTAACACCGTTTAGGAGCCTTTTATGCTGATGGGTGACACTTATCTTGTCTGGGTGGGGCCAGGAAGAGTTCCATGTACCTGAAGAGTGTCCGTACAAGAAATAGAATATCAAGCAATGCATACACCTCCTTTCCTAGACTCCAAAGTATCTCCTTTTCTCTATATTCTTCAATCAAATCTGCTTCCTCGCTAGGGAGCAAGTGTGTGGATTCCCGACCCGGATGCAGTCTGGGTGTCCGGCCTGCTCCTTCGGGACTACGATCCCGGGGAGAAGCATCTCCTGCTCCAGCTCTCCGATGGAACGGTCAGGCATGCACTCACCCGTTGTATTACCCAGAAACCCCTGCTCTAGTATTGTCCTCATCAAACAGGACAGTCCCATGCTCCAGTGTCTGACCTTCCTTCTCCATCGGTAGGAGGCCCGATACCCGGTGGCGTCCCCCTCCGATCTTCCACCGTTGGGCAACCCCGACATCCTGGAGGGGGAGAACGATCTGACGGCTCTGAGCTTCCTCCACGAAGCTGCGGTGTTGCATAACCTGCGCGTTCGGTTCCTGGACTACAGCAGCATCTACACGTACTGTGGTAAACACGACCGCACACACACACCGGGGAGGTTCAAGCAACTCTGACCGAAACGGAGACGATCGTCTCGCTAAACGCGGGACGTGATGACTGAGTGATGGAAGGTGGTTTTGATTTGTGTTGGCACAGTGCCACTAACAGTCAGCTCCCGTGGGCTCCCGTCTGTACGATTACAGCTCGTAATGTCGGACTATATCACAGGAGGTCAAAGGTTGAGACGGGGAGGAAACTCCCTCGCTGACACCTGTTGGGAAGATGTGATGACATATTTTATGTTATTAAGATAATGCAAAGTTCCTCCAGGATGCGAGCAGCTATCGTGTATCGTTGATTTTATATAACTGTTCATTTACTAATTCTTTATTCATTTTTTTTTTTTTTTTTTTTCATTAGATTTAGTTTAGTTTAGTTTTAGTTTTGTTTTGTGTATCCTCAATTAAGAGGTTGTTGGTTGAAAAAGAAAAAAGCTAAATGTATCACAATTGCACTATCTCGTTGTGTACTTGCCTTAAAATAAAAATATATATATATAAAAAAAGAAAAAAGATAATGCACAGTTTTCCAAAAGTCTCGCTCCCCATTTAGAAAAAAGTATACATTCAATTTGAGTAGTTTTATCATGACAGTTCTACAGTTTATAACCCTTAAATATAGTTTAAAAGATTAAGGCTCTTCATGTTCTTGGTAAAAATAAGAAAAATAAACTCTTTAGATTTAGATTTGTTCTAAATGGTGAGTTTTATAAAGTTTTGCATAACATTTGATGTCCTTCATCTTTCTCATAAAGCATCCTGTGAATATCCTCAGTCTCGTGCTGACTCTCTTCCCCCCCGCCCCTCCAGGTATTGTGTTGGTGGCCATCAACCCCTATGACCAGCTGCCCATATACGGAGAGGAGGTGATCGACGCGTACAGCGGCCAGGACACGGCCGACATGGAGCCCCACATCTTTTCCGTGGCGGAGGAAGCCTACCGCACGATGACCAGGTCAGAGGTCAACGGCTAGAGGTCACGCTATGTGTCAAGCGGGAACCTTTGAGAGATGCAACATAAACCGCGCAGACACATACGGTTAATTACGTCATGTAAGCGTGTGGGGAAAATAATTCGATTAGAATATTTCCTTTTTTGCTCATGCAGCATCGTCACTGTTTGGGTTTTGATGGTCACCTGCTGTGTGAATAGGGAGGAGAAGAACCAGTCCATCATCATCAGTGGAGAGTCTGGCTCGGGGAAAACGGTCTCGGCCAAATTCACCATGCGGTACTTTGCTGTGGTCGGAGGAGCCTCGCAGCAGACCAGCGTTGAGGACAGGGTCCTGGCCTCCAACCCCATCATGGAGGTGATGGATGCTTGAACAGAGTGATCACTTAGAAATAAGGATTTTCCCATTGATTAGGTTTTTTCTTTTTCTTTTTTTGTTTGTTACACATACGTAAAACATTTCTTTTTTCCCACAGTCCATCGGGAACGCCAAAACCACTCGGAATGACAACAGCAGTCGTTTTGGGAAGTACATCGAGATCAACTTCGGCAGGAAAGGGGACATCATCGGGGCAAACATGAGGACGTATCTACTGGAGAAGTCTCGGGTTGTCTTCCAAGTAAGCTCTTCAGTCACGGTCACGCTCGTGCACATAAGAATCCTTTTCCTTTATTATGCATCTTTTCATGATTCTCGTCTTTATGTTCATGTGCATGTAAGGCGTCAGCAGAGAGGAACTACCACATCTTCTACCAGCTGTGTGCTTCCAGAGAGTTGCCTGAAATGAGATCCCTAAAACTAGGTGAGACTTAACCATAGCTTGATCTCAAAATATGACCATGTCCATTTTCTGTGTCCATATATATAAGTATATACATATTATATATATTTATATATATATATATATATATATATTATATTTTATATTTGTATATTATATACACTTATATTTATATATATATATATACTGTATATTTATCTATGTATTTAATTATATATATATATATATATATATATATTCATTTATATATATTTATATATATATTCATTTATATATACATATATATTTATATATATATATATATATTCATTTATATATATGTATTTATATATATATATTTATATTTATTTTTTTATATATTTATTTATTTATATATATTTATTTATTTATTTGTATATATATATATATGTATTTATATATTTATATATATACATATAATGTTAGATAAATATTGTTAAATGCAGTGTGAGTGTGCTTTGTGTCTCCCACAGACTCACCTGAGCATTTCCGCTACACCAGCCAGGGAGGAGAGATGCAGATTCCTGGTACTGATGACATATCGGACCTGGAGCTCACGCGCAATGCTTTCACCACCCTCGGTAGGATTTCACACAATAATATGTTCATGTAATCGAATCATGCCGGTTGATTATGAAGATAACGCAAACATTATTGGGGCGGGTATTTGTTATAATTGCAGGTGTGCGGCCTGACCAGCAGATGGAGCTCTTCACGATCCTGTCGGCTGTTCTGCACCTGGGAAACGTCAACATCCAAGCCAGTGGGAGAAACTCTGACCGGAGTTACATTGATGTAAGCCATGTGTTGATGTGTCCTCTCGCCTGGAGGGCTTTATTTATTTTACAGACCCCCCTCTCCCTTAACTGCCACATGACTGGTCCACCTGAAGCCTTTTTTAAAATGTTTTATTCCAGGCAGACGACCGGCCTCTGGCTGTCTTCTCCAAGCTGTTGGGCGTAGACGGGCCTCAGATGGCCCACTGGCTGTGCCATCGCAGGCTGGCCGTAGGGGGAGAGCTGCTGGTCAAGCCCGTGTCCGGCCAACAGGCGCTAGAAGCCAGAGATGCGCTGGCCAAGCATGTCTACGGCCAGCTGTTTACCTGGACTGTCCAGAGGCTGAACTCTGCTCTGCGCACACAGAGGGGGCCGGCCAAATCCTTTATCGGGGTCCTGGACATCTACGGGTGAGAGACACCGGATACAAGTGGTTTTTGGTGCTACTGGCGTTTCCCAAAGTTGACTGATGTGTCTTCCTTCTCTCTCCGAGCAGGTTTGAGACCTTTGACCGGAACAGTTTCGAGCAGTTCTGCATAAATTACGCGAATGAAAAACTGCAACAGCAGTTCAACAGGGTGAGTCACATCTCCAACCAGATGTCATGGACTTGTAGGTGTCTGTAGCCAAATTCTTCTTCTTACACACTTTGGAGGAATCGTCACTAAATAATTTCAATGTCTGTCTTGTTTTGAGTTTTTGCAGAGTTTTTCTTTCCTACGATTTCGTCCAAAATCCCCATTATATTGTTCAGATGTTAGGGAAGAACTGTTTGTTTTCCTCATAGCTACACCATGCAGTGGGAAGTATTTCTCTTGACTTCTCTGATGTGAAGGAAACAAGCCCAGACTGTCTCACTCTGTCTCACTCTCTCAACCATTTTCTTATCTTCAGACTCCATGCGTCTATTTTTTTAACGTTTCTTTCTTCCCCTCTTCATTTTGAAGTTTAATATTTTTGCATTTCCGCAGCATGTGTTCCACTTGGAGCAGGAGGAGTACGTCCGGGAGGAGCTGGCCTGGAGCCGGATTGAGTTCAGTGATAATCAGCAGTGCATCGATCTCCTGGAGGGACATCTGGGCCTCTTTGATCTGCTCGACGAGGAGTGCAGGGTCAGGCTCCCTCTCTCACCCCCCCTTCACTGTCTTTTTGTTGGCCTTATTTTGATCTGGCTCTAGTGTTTCCTCTCTGTCTCACTCACACACGGATTAATCTTCACAACCGTGAACATATTCGCTGTTATTTTAAGCGTTTATGGGCTCGGTCAATTTTTGACTGAATTAAAAATAAATTCCCTTGAAATTTCAAATATTGAAAATATCTTGTGTCAAAATTAGTTGTTTTTTTTTACCCTAAAAGGCTTTTAATGGGTTTGTATTTTTGTCAAATCCAAACATTTTATGTCAGCAAATAATAATTTTTCTTTAAGGCTCTACAGTAGTGTGTCCTCTCTGTCTCACACACACACACGGATTAATCTTCACAACCGTGAACATATTCGCTGTTATTTTAAGCGTTTATGGGTCTTTCTTAGATTCTTTTAACTCTGTGCTTTTAGTGATAATCTCCCACCGCTCTAACATTGTCCGTGTTCCTCATCAGATGCCCAAAGGCTCCGACGAGAGCTACGTGCGGAAGCTGTACGACCAGCACCTGACGAGCAGGAGACACCCTCACTTCCAGAAACCTCGCATGTCCAACAGCGCCTTTGTCGTTCTGCACTTCGCCGACACTGTGAGCGGCGAGGGCCGACTCGCAGAAATCTGTAGTTTAATAACAGGCGATGACATGTTGTTATTCTTATGACTACATTTTCCTCTTTTCTCCTCAGGTGCAATATGAATGTGACGGCTTTTTAGGCAAGAATCGAGATACAGTCTTTGAGGAGCTCATCAACATCCTCAAAGCCAGTCAGGTAGGTACGTGTTGCAGATTGGGGTTTCATCTAGTGCGTGTGTGTATATCAGGGTTCGTACGGTCATGGAAAACCTGGAATAGTCATGGAATTTTTAAATGGCCATTTCCAGGCCTGGAAAAGTCGTGGAAAAAACGTAAATCATAAAAGTTTTAGAAAAGTCAAGGAAATTTTCCTGTAATCTCATGTTCATTTACGGCGAGTTTGACATAATTAATATGTTTTTTAAAGAAAGACGCTCAAATTATTAGCCAATACGCAATATTTTCTAAATTGTTCATGTTTATACCGAGATTTCAGTCATGGAAATTTAGTTTAAAGTCATGGAAAAGTCATGGAAAAGTCATGGAAATCCATTGGTCAAAATGTGTAAGAACCCTGGTATATGTGTGTGTGTGTGTGTGTGTGTGTGTGTGTGTGTGTGTGTCCTGGTATCACTAACGTGTGTGTTTTTGTGTGTGTCTGTGTGCGTCAGTCTGAGCTGGTGGCCGAGTTGTTCCAGCAGCAGGGAGCCGTTCCCTCCGCGGCCGATGGAAGCGTCCGCTCGGGGAAAAGAGCCGCCAGAGAGCACAAGCTGACGGTGGGCATCCAGGTGAGCCGCCGTTGCCACGGCGACGTTCTCCTCTCTTCACTCCACGCCGTCCGTAACGCTGCGTTCTGCGGCGGCCTGTCAGTTCCGTCAGTCCTTACAGATGCTGATGGACGCTCTGAACGACACCACGCCGCACTACGTCCGCTGCATCAAACCCAACGACCTCAAAGAAGCTTTCATGTACGCTTTTTGTTGTTGTCTTTACACAATTAAATGTTCGTGAATTTTTATTTACACCTGTGTGCCTCACCGCCTCGCTTCCTCAGGTTCGACCCCCGGAGGACGGTGCAGCAGCTGAGAGCTTGTGGGGTGCTGGAGACGATCCGCATCAGTGCTGCAGGGTTTCCATCCAGGTACCGAGCATCTCGCTCTCTGTAGAGTAAGAGAATTTAAAGACGATGCCAGAGTTTTGATAGCTACGGCCATTTGGGGTTAATAGATCATTAACTGCAAATGATGTGTACCGGGCATGAAATGAGGCCTTGGATTCATCTCCTCCCTTTTTTAAACGTTTGTTTAAATGTTGTGGTTTTATGGTATAAAATGTACTTTACATTTTTTTTCGAGGTATACAACATGTTTGAGATGGATAATGTATAACAATGGTAATTTCATTTTCTTGATATATTCACTAAAGTGTTGGCCAGTGTAAAGCATCTTAAAGGACGCCCCTGAACTCGCGAACAATGAACAAACATGGATGTTGAGAAGAGTCATGTTGATTCTTTTGTTGCATTAAGCACTTTTTTAAGCCTCAGATGTCCAAGTTGCATCGAACACACCCAAAAGACATCAAAACAATCCCTGATGGGTAATTATGTTACCAAATGATGAGAGCATACCACCGTGTAAATGTTCAATAAGTCTATTTAAATATTTAATAATTTCATATAAGTCTCTTTAAATGTTCAATAATATTATATACGTCTATTTAAATATTTAATAATATCATATATGTCTCTTTAAATGTTCAATAATATCATATATGTCTATTTAAATATTTAATATTATCAGATATGTCTCTTTAAATGTTTAATAATATCATATATGTCTCTTTAATTTTTTAATAATATCATATATGTCTATTTAAATGTTTAATAATGTCATATATGTCTCTTTAAATGTTTAATAATGTCATATATGTCTCTTTAAATGTTTAATAATGTCATATATGTCTCTTTATCATTGCTTATTTTATTTTCATCGCAGTGAACTATTCACTGGAGTCAAATTATGTCAAATTCATTTAAAAAAGACGCAACCGATCTTCCCGGATCGATCTTTCTTGTTTCCAGGTGGTCGTACGAGGAGTTCTTCAGCCGGTACCGTCTCCTGCTCCGCGGTGCCCAGGGTCAGGAGCGGGCCCAGGCCTCGTGCAGACGGGTCCTGCCTCAGCTCATCCCGGACCCGGACCAGTACTGCTTTGGGAAGACCAAAGTGTTTTTCCGGGCCGGCCAGGTGGCTTTCCTGGAGCGGCTGAGGGGGGAGAGGCTGCGGCTGGCTGCTGCGGTCATCCAGAGCCGGGTCAGAGGCTGGCTGGCCCGGGTCAGATACTCCAAGGTCTGCTGGGCAACTCTCACCATACAGAGACACTGCAGAGGAGCTCTGGCCAGACGGTGAGACACAAACACACGTGTGTCTGAGATATGAATTAGTTTAGTTTTGTACACAAGTTGTTGCAATACAACATTTATGCATTTCCAAGTTTACCCAAATTGTGGCATTTTATTTTTCGAGAGAAACTGTTTGGTGATGGAAATTTAATTGAATGATACATAAATATATATTACATTACATGACTAATTTATGTAAATATATATATATATATATATATATATATATATATATATTTATATATATATATATATTTATATATATACATAAATTAGTCATTTATTCAGTATAGCTAATGAAGCCAGGTGGATGTTTTAAACTACTATTTTTATAACACTGCGCAACATTCTGTGGAAATTCTGAGGATTATCTCCACATCTGTTATCTTTCACTACTTCGTGGCATCGGCATCAACCCCCAACTCAAACAGACATTGCTTTTTAAAATATTTTTTTTAAGTGGATATACTGCACTTAACCCTCCCGTTACCTTTAGGGTCAATTTGACCCCATTCAATATTTAACGTTGATGTTCTTTGGGGTCAATTTGACCCCAGGCTGTTTTTCAGTGTGTCAAACATATAAGAAATATCAACTTTTTAATATATTTAAAATGACTATTTAGGTAGTCAACAAATAAACATAAAGTACCTCACACTTAAACTTGGGAAACAATATTAATTCTAATAATGTTTCTGGAGGTTTTAATAGCTGGGGTCAAATTGACCCCGAGGGTAAAACATGTTAGTGAACGTGAAGGTCACAGGAGGGTTAAGCGTCTCCTTCGTCCCTTTGGCTGCAGCCTGGTCCTGATGCTGCGCTACACCAAGGCGGCCGTCGTCATCCAGAAGACGTGCCGCATGGTGGCGGTGAGACGGATGTTCCTCGTGATCCGACAGGCCGCCATCACCATCCAGGCCTTCACCCGGGGCGCGGCGGCACGCCGGAGACACCGACTGGTCAGACACACGTTCCCCCCCCCCCCCCCCCACACAACGCTCCGTCCGGACGCCACATTCATGACCACGCGTGAGTGACGTCATCGGACTGCCCCTCCTCAGTTGGTGGCGCAGCGGGCGGCGGTGGTGCTCCAGGCCAGGGTGCGCGGGTGGCTGGCGCGGCGCTCGTACCGGCGTGTGCGCGCGGCCGTGGTGTTCGTGCAGTGCTGCGCGCGGCGCCGCGCCGCCAGGAGGGAGCTGATGACGCTGAAGACCGAGGCGCGCTCGGTGGAGAGGTTCAGGGAGCTCAACAAGGGCATGGAGGTCAAGCTGATGCAGCTGCAGTTGAGAGCGGACCAAGAGGTGTGTGTGTGTGTGTGTGCGTGTGTGTGTGTGTGTGTGTGTGTGTGTGTGTGTGTGTGTGTGTGTGTGTGTGCGCGTGTGAGTGTGTGTGTGGGGGGGAATCGAATAATTCACACCTTATAGTATTTAGCAGTTAAGTATTTTAATATTAGTATTTAGTATTTTTAGTATTTAGTATTAGTATTTAGTATTGTATTTTAGTAATTTAGTATTAGTATTTGGTATTTTTAGTATTTAGTATTAGTATTTAGTATTGTATTTTAGTATTTAGTATTAGTATTTAGTATTGTATTTTAGTAATTTAGTATTAGTATTTGGTATTGTATTTTAGTAATTTAGTATTAGTATTTATTATTGTATTTTAGTATTTAGTAATTTAGTATTTAGTATTGTATTTTAGTATTTAGTAACTTAGTATTATTTTTTTGTATTAGTAGTTTAGTAGTAGTATTAGTATTTAGTATTGTAGTATTAGTATTTTAGTATTTAGTTTTTGTGTTTTTTTTGTTTTTATTTTAATTTTATGTTTTATTCTTATTAATGCTCTAATGTACATCCACTGCTGTGATCCTGAAATGTCCCCACTGTGGGACTAATAAATGAATATCTTATCTTATCTTATAAAGCTGTGTGTGTGTATGTGTGCGTGTGTGTGTGTGTATGTGTGCGTGCGTGTGTGTGTGTGTGTGTGTGTGTGTGTGCGCGTGTGTGCGTGTGTGTGTGTGTTCCTCCAGGCCAGGGACGGTGCGGCCTTGAAGGAGACCCTGCAGGCGGAGCGAGGGGCCACCAGCGCCGAGCTGGAGGCCCTGAGGGCCACGGTACAGAAACTAGAGAGCCGTAAACGGGAGGCGCCTCCGCCCTGCCCCGTCGTCAGCGAGAAGGAGGCGGAGGAGAGGAGGAAGGCGGAGGAGAAAGCGGCCCAGGAGATCCTCCAGCTCACGCAGGTATAGGTCCACCGACCCACGCTCGACCCTCTGCTGCTGACCGGTCACTAACGCTTTGATTGTTTTTTTCTCTCGTCGTGTTTTAGGAGTTGCAGGCCGTGCAGAGAGAAAAGGAGAGTGTTTGCAAAGAGAGAGAGGATCTCGCCGCTCGTTTGTCCGAACAAGAAAAGGCACAAGAGGGTACGCTCTGCTCACTTTAAAGTTTACACCATCACACGCTCTCATTAGCCTCACGGGTCTTCTTTCTCTGGGTTTCTTTAACTATCCTTCACACACACACACACACACACACACACACACACAGCACTGAACTGAACGGCTGCTGCTGTGACTTCATGTAGCAATCACACATGCATAGTGCACTTTATACACTATCTGTGCAATATTGTCATTTGTTTGCCTTATTCTCGTGCAATAATACCATATTGTGTGACTTATTTGTAAACTGACTTATTTGTATTTATTTATGTCTTACCTTGTAATTTTGTTTAGTTGGAGGATCCAGCAATATAAGCTTTTCATTGTACAAATAACTTATATGTGCACATGACATTAAAATATCTTGAATCTTGTGTGTGTGTGTGTGTGTGTGTGTGTGTGTGTGTGCACAGAGTGTGTGCACCAGGCTGTGTCTCAGGCGAGTGCAGGTCTGAGGGCGGAGCTGGACGAGGAGAGGAGGAAGTACCAGGGTCTCCTCAGAGAGTTCACCAGACTGGAGCAACGATACGACAACCTCCGGGAGATGAGTCTGCTCACGGAGGTTCGCCTCTTTTTCCTACTTTTTCGAGAAAAAAAAAACTATTTTGTGCGTGACGCTCATCGTGGTCGCTGAGGGTCTCGTTCCTCCTCTCGCCGCAGCGCGCCAAGGGCCACCGGAGGACGGACTCCACCCAGAGCCTGAGCTGGGAGCCGCTCCCCCCCACCAGCCCCACCAGCCCCGCCCCGCTGTCGCCCCAGTCTCTCGCCCCGCTCCGACTCTCGCCCCCCCCTCACCCGGAGGAGGAGGGGCGCAGGGTCAGCGTGACGTCTCCCCCCGCCGAGAGGAGGGTCTCGGCGTGGAGCCTGGAAACGCCGATGGTGCGAGGGAACGGCACAAAGCTCTTTTGAGCCTTTTCAATCTGCAGCAAACACAATCTCTCTAAAATAACGCGCCGTGTTTTTTACGTTTTTACGACAGGACCAGTTGATGGAGATGATGGGCGTGACCAGAGACCCGGCCGTGAAGATGAGAGGGGAGGACCTGGCCCACGCGTACGACGCCGTGCGGGTGGCCAACAAGTCAGTCGCGTGTCAACTCGCTTCATCCTCAAATTCATGCTGTCATTTATATTGAGTGTGTGTGTGTGTGTGTGTGAGGGGGGGGGGGCTCTGTGGACTCTCTGTGAACTCTGGGGTCATGTCTGCGCTTGTCCTTGTCAGGTTTCTGGAGAGCCAGTTGCGTAACCAGTGCAGTCAGACGGAGGAGGAGCTGGAGGCTCTGAGGGGCCAACTTAGTCAAGCGACCTTTGGTTCTTCCTCCGCGGAACAGCAACAGGTATCATGTATGACTTTCTATCTCATAATTATGACTTTCTATCTCATAATTATGACTTTCTATCTCATAATTATGACTTAAAAAAAAAAATTCACAGCTACAATTGTTTTTTTTTTACTGGCGGAAATGGGCTTCCATACAATTGTCTTTGTTTCTGCACATAAATCCTGAATGCGAGTGTGTGTTTGTGTGTGTGTGTGTGTGTGTGTGTGTGTGTGTGTGTGTGTGTGTGTGTGTGTGTGTGTGTGTGTGGAGGAGCTGCAGGGACTACTGGAGGCCAGAGAGCAAGAGTGTGTGAGATTGAGGCGAGAGCTGAAGGAGCTTAGAAGCACCGTCTCACTCAGGCGACTCCTGACCCGAGGTGAGATCTCATCGGAAGAATCCGGAGCTTTTGGTTTTGTTTCGCACGTTCAGAATAAAGTGTTTGGTGGTTTTTCGTCATCACTGGAAAAGCCTTTGTGAAAAATATGGCTTGACAGGATATAGGTATATTTGGATTCCTCTACGTATATTGCTCCCACAAATGATGATGTTAAAATGTATATTAAAAGCCGGAAAGTACATACTGATTATTAGAGAAATATCAGAGAGATCAAAAGTTCATATAAATAAAAGAAATGCCTTCCGTCCGTTGACTTTTTCTACTCTGCAGTTTAACTTGAGTACAACATATTAAGGAAAGGCAGTTTTTTTTAAATAGCATATTTCAGCAACAAAGTACTTCATTAGAAGCTTTGAGAGAAAAACGTAACACATTGTAAAAGGACATTAAATACATTTTAAAACAGTCATTTAATTGCTTATATAATATTAAACAGGCTGACATAGAGTAAGACTGGTAAAGAATGCAGGAATAGAAGTTAGAGCGCTTGGTAAAAATATTTCATAATAGAAATCTTGATTTAAAAGAAGTGAGAGTTGCAGCTGAAGACATTTGGTGCATAGAAACTGAACGCCGCTTCCCCATCTTTAGTTTAGACTCTTGGGACAGGAAGCACACCTGATGGTTCATAAGGTGTCGGAAAATCCGAAATGTATTTTGTCCCTTAACCTTTTAATGCTGTTATAAACATATTTTGAGTTAAATTTGTTAGTATTTAATTGTATTTTAGTACAAACCTCTGGATTATTCCATCCTCCCGTGCGTCGCTGTAGCTCCTCGCTGTTGTTTCAGTTCTTTGTGTCGGCGCTCTCAGTTTTCAGCCCGGAGGCGTCCTCCTGCCCGAAGCCGGCGGCGGCCACCGGTCTGCTGGAATGTCGGAAGAGAGACGAAGCCAAGCTGCTCAAGAACCTCATCACAGGCGAGGAGAACGTCACACACACACACACACACACACACACACACACACACACACACACACACACACCGTAGTCACAGTATAACAACAATAACTAGAACAGGCACTCGGTAGAGCGCATACCTTCGCATATCACAAGATTGGGCATTAAATTATGAAAATGTTGGCATTAGTTGCATACCAATTGGCTAAAAATTGACCGTGCTATGGTAAAAAGAAGATGTTGACCTTTTGATGACCTTGACCTTTGAATAATAACCGGATAATAACCAATCATCCCACCAAATTTCATGCGATTCGGTTTAATACTTTTTTACTTATGCGAATAACACGCACGCATACAAATACACAGCAATCAAATAATATATTAGACTTATATAGCGCTTTATATAAATCTCAAAGACGGTTTGGTGCGTAGAATCCTCCAAACGCTTTCAACACAAACGTTCTTTACGTCAGGGCGATGGGAGACACTTCTACATACTCATCATTCTTACCTACGTTTCTTTTCTTTTTATGCTTTTTTTTACTATTCGCAGACAGAAAGCACAACTAGAATCATCCTGCTCGATGTTGTGTTCTCTAAACCTGTGAACAGGTTCACGTGGACATTAGGCTACGATGCAAGTCCTTTGGCCTTTGACCTGGTGAACAACATGTTTACAGGGAACCTATAACTCCACTTTATTCATATAGCACTTTTCAGACCATCATGCAGGCCAACGTTCTTCACAGAGCAACAATAGATCTAATGTCAAGACTTCAAATGACAAAATAGTGACTAAATGTTAGACTTAAAAGCTCAGCTTAATGTTTCTTAGTGAGCAGAGAGGTGGAGTCCTTCAGAATAAAACATATAATAACCCTAATGAATCAAAAATATAATTAAAACAATAATAGATACATATGGTAAATCAAAAAACATAAAGTGCTCTAAAACAAGTATATATTTAAAAATAAAAGTGTCAAAATGTATTTTAATAAAAGAAAAGATGCATTACCTGATACTGAATTTGTCAGTAAACTGATATTTTTGTGGATACTTAGGAACTGTATCAAAGTGTTCCCAAAGAGGTAGTTTGCTAATGCCCTTAGAGTTTTTTTGTGTTTCTTTATTTAAAAGCAACATCAAAACACGCCTAAAAACACGTTGGTTTGTTCCAGGGACGTCAGATCTTTATTATACAATAAATTGTGCCATTCACTTCATCATTGGAAACACCGAACATAGAAACGCGAGTATTTATTGAAGCGACGTCATCGTGTCCGACGCGTTTCTAAATGCTCTAGAAACAGGATGAACTCTCCTCCGGCTGATGTGACATGTGACTCTCTCTCCGCCCGCGGGGCAGACCTGCGTGTCGACGGCGCCCTGTCTCTGCCTCCCGGCCTCGCCGCCAGCGTGCTCTTCCTGTGCGTCCGTCAGGCCGACTGCAGCGGGGACGCGGCGCTGGCTCGCTCGCTGTGCAGCGCCGCCGTCACCGCCATGAAGGCCGCCCTGAAGGTAAGCTCCAGACCTACTCTGATCTACTCTTCGACAACTGGCTTTTTGTTTGTTTTGTCGAAGAACTTGACCCCCGAGGTCAAAATAAACCACATCCCTCTCACACACACACAAACGTAATCGCACAGGTACATTGTGTTCATCTCCCAAGTGCCAATATGTAATCTTTATTCATCCCATCTGTCCCTGCAGAAGCATAGTAACGATGTCGATATGACCGCTCTGTGGCTGAAGAACACCTGTCTGCTGCATGACCTGTTGACCCAGCACTCCCCAAAACAGGTAGGACGCACCTGTGTTTATTGTTTATTATCCAGCACTGTCTCTGATGCCTTACTGATGCATTACTGATGCATTACTCAGCACTTTACTTGGTTTTCCCCCTGTATATTTAGTATCAGTATTAGTTTTGTGTTTTATATTTATTTTCATTGCTGCTCTGATGTGCACCGCTGCTTTGATTTTGAAATGTCCCCACTGTGGAACGAATAAAGGAATATATCATATCATACATCATATTAACAGACCGTAATCCGTGTAGTAGTGGTGCATTACGGTGGACCGCTTTGCGTTTCAGACCCTGGACTCAGACGAAGTGGTTCCCCTGACGGCTGATCTGAGCGACTTGATCCGCGCCCTGAGTGACCTCTGCATCCAGGCCTATCAGCAGCTCCTCTCCATCACTGAGCAACGTCTGCAAAACATCATAGGTAGGCCTACTATAATGGAGATGCTACGGATGCTATTCACGCTCCTCCTTCCACTGCTCCTCTGATCTGACCCCCGTGCTCCCTCTCTCCCCCCTCAGTCCCCGCTCTGTTGGAGAGCGAGACCATCCCGGGGCTGTCTGGCTCGGCGGGGAAGTTGGGCACGTCCAGAAAGCGGGCGGGGTCGGACTCCAGGACGGCGGGAGCCGACGCTCCGACGCTGGCGGCGGTGCTGAGGGAGCTGGGGGCGCTTCACACCGCGCTGGCCCGCCAGGATCTGGCCCCGGCGCTGATGGCGCAGGCCTTCAACCAGCTCACCTTCCTCATCTCCGCCTCGGCTTTTAACAGCCTCCTGCTGAGGAAAGACATGTGCTGCTGGAGCCGTGGCATGCAAATACGGTACCTTATTTTATATATAGCCCAGAATCACACATTAGTCTCAGAGGGCTTTACATTTTATTTACATCATATATTTTTTTGATTATTTGTTGATTTACCTTGATTGGATAGTTGATACTGAGAGGGAACTGTGGAATGAGCTCTACACAATATATACTATGACATTTTTTTATGGCATAATATATTATACATTTTGATGGCATACTTTTATAATATACTTTAGAAGGTTTGATCTGTAAAACACTTCAGATTATTGAGTATCGGCCTTTGTTATTCTTTTCATTCAGCTACAACGTGAGTCTTCTGGAGGAGTGGCTGCGGAGCCGCGGCCTGCAGACAGGGGGCGCTGTGGCCACGCTGGAGCACCTCATCCAGGCGGTGCAGCTGCTGCAAGCCGGGAAGAAGACCGAGTCGGACGCGCGGGCCCTCGTTCAGACCTGCACTGCCCTGTCCAGCCAGCAGGTGGAGCTCTATCTGCATCCGACTTGAAGAAGCAACACATACACATGTACATACATATGTATGTATGTATATATAAATTTGTATATATATACATACATAAATAATGTATATGAAATTACAGTCTAGTCTATATACATGTATGTATATATGTATGTGTATATATATATATATATATATATGTGTGTATACATGTATGTATATGTGTGTATATATATATATATGTATTAATTTATGTATATGTTTATATATATGTATATTTGTATATATACATGTATGTATATGTGTATATATATGTATATGTGTATGTATATATATATATATATATATGTATATGTGTGTATATATGTATTTATATGTGTGTGTGTATGTATGCATGTGTAAATATGTATACATATATTATGTATATATGTGTGTGTATATATATATATATATGTATATATATATATATGCATATGTTTATGTATATGTATTTGTATATAACTTTGTGTTTGTGTGTTTGTAGATTGTGAAGATCCTGACCCTCTACACTCCCCACAGTGACCTTGATGAAAGGGTCACAGTGAATTTCATCCGTAGTGTCCAGGTACCGTAGCGCCCCCCACGGGCTTCAAGTGTACACCGTAGAGCAGCGTGTCTGATGCGTGTCTCTCCTCTCCTAGAGGCTCCTCAAGGGCCGCTGTGACGGCCAGCCTCCGCAGCTCCTCATGGACGTGAGGCGAGTGTTTCCCGTCACGTTTTCCTACTCGCCGCCCGCCGCCTTCCGAGCCGAGCAGTTAGTCATCCCAGACTCCCTCAAGATCTCCTTCCTCCGCAGAGCCTAGAACAGGATGCTGTTCAGAGCAGATCTATTCATGTTCTAGCAGATCTGACTCCCCGACATAATGAATTTAGTCATTTGTTATTTAAATAACTTCAAGGTTGTGAATTTTCTTTTTTTTGCAGCACTAAAATTGTTTAATCTATTAATTTTCAGTGGATGCACGGGTGCAGCTATATCCTATATATTTGATAAAACAAGACTTTTTTTTCTCCATATTTTATTGGAAGCAGAAACACACGGAGACTGCAGCGCCAGTCGCCTCGACCCCCGATAAGAACAACCAGAATAAAAAAAAACGCCCAAAAATTAGAAACATCTTTTGTGTATAAAAAAATTCATCATGCGAGTACTTTGTACCACTACACATCATCGTATATTTATATATTCACAAACGTTTGAAAAAAATAGAAAACAATAATGAAATATCAAAATAAAAGGAGACATCAATTGGCAATCAACATCAAAGAATTATGCGTGCTAGCACAAAACATTTTTTTCTTCCTTTTTTTGTTGTTTTATTGTTCCCATCATGCACCTTTTCCTGGAAGTAAAGGACCGGCAGTGTGTCTGCCTCGCCACCGACACTCGACACTTTTCATTGTGCTTCTACATTTCATCCTCGTCCATATTTCTGTGTGCAATCCCGTGCATTCAAAATACCCAAACACGCAAAACTGAACCTCTGAATGAGGAGACGTACGTATCATTGTCGACAGCAATAAATAAAGATTTGTTTTCGTGGCATCACCGGCTATATGGGACATTTGCGTACCCGTTATTTAAAGTTATTAAAAGACGGTGCCGATGTTCCCTTTTTTTATTGAAAAACTTTGTACGCGCCACAGAGCGACAACATGTTTAGATTAATTAACTGAGTTTTTTTTTATTCAGCTCTTGAATCAAACCCATTAAATGATCAGATTTGTTACAGTCCTTGTTGTTCTCCGGTGTTTCCACAGCCTTCTTATATATATATAATATATATACATATATTATATATATATGTATATATATTATATACATAAGTATATATTATATATATTATATTATATATATTATATTATATACATATATATATATATAATATAAATATATTATAAATATAATATAAATATATACACGTATATATATATATATATATATATATATATATATATATATACATACATACATCTATAACTTTCAACAATAGCTACATATCCAGATTGGGCACCCGACTGCCCAGTCACTCGAGAGAATATTCAAGTCTACAAAAGAGCAGCAAACCTCACCTCCCATAGGCCGACGCGTGTTTGTTACATCCGAGCTATTTACAACGACAACAACCAGCCTCTCTCTCTCTCCGTTCCAGAGCCACTGATTCTGTCCATCACGCTGTACAAACACATTTCCGCCTCTAATCAGCTCAGACGAACGCTGCTGATATCAGAATAATCCACAATGTAAACATTATAAGACTGCTTCAAAAACAACCACTTATCTATATTAGGTGTTTTATAGATTAGATGCATAGAGTTCAGTTCTTACACCTTGTTAAAAAAAAAAAGAGGGGGCCTGTTAAATTAACGATTTTTTTTTACGGTCAATTCCTTTTTGGGGAGAACGTACAAATAAATTTAAAAAAGGAGGCAGGAATAGAAAAAGAAACAAGAAGAAATCCCGGTCATTGAGAAACTTAGACTCTCTTTTCCATACAAACATATACATAAACCAATCAATCTTTCCTTTCTTTAAAAAGAAAAGAAGGGCATTCACAAAAATATAAGTTGAATTACATGCTGGACAGGCAATAATCAATAAAAAACATTTAGTTTCACATAAAACCAACTCTAGAAGATATGAATGTACCTGTGGAATGATTAGAAGCCTTGCTCTGCGTTATTACGGGCGCATTAAGGACCCTGTGCAAGAGCCACGTGTAGACCCTCGTTTAATGTCGACATGGTGCGTGTGGCTGAGCTCTGACTTCTTCTCGCTATCAGAGCTCGAGTCATTCCAGACGGTTTAAAACCCGCGTGGACATTTAGCCTGAGAGCGCGTCCATCTCGGGTCGTTGTGACGTCTTACATGCAGGTTTAGCATTTGGCAAATTACTTCTTTTTTTTTTTAAGAAAAGGAAGTGGCAGTTACGGTATTCTTCCTCTCCCATCATGCATCTCTTACACGCGCACACACACACACACACACCCAGTAGGGGTGCTGTTGGGAATGTTTACAGTAACACGGAAACAACCACGGAAACGACCGCCATAAGGTAGAGGACGCTTCCTCCCCGTGGAGTAAAAGACACTTGGAAAAATCCTCTGAAATCTGAGTTACCCTGAACCCCCCCCCCCCCCCCCTCTGTGTGATGCTCTTTGCTTGCCATGGCTTTTTGTGATTACATTTGCAGGAAACAGGCAACAACGGGCGGCTACGTGAGGTCAACGTGAGGTCAACGTGAGGTCAACGCCTTACAAACACGCTCGCACATCATGAGCTCCAGATGTGCTCAATACGCAGGTTATGCATTCACATCTGGACATTCTCTCACACACACACACATCCTGTATCCTCCGATGAACCGCAGTGCTTGAGGGCGTGTTTCCATCAGACTCATCTCTCTTTACAGTCGCTACGCAGGAGACGTACAAAACGGGGGTCAACGAGACAGAAGGCATTGTGGGTGTCAGGCAGTGTGCTCTGTTACCGGGTAGACGAGGACATAAAGACGGACGAGGACCGTACGTCCATCGAAGAATCCTAAAATATCTCGACGTACGTCCTTCGTATACTATATACTATGATGTATAGAATATTTTTTTAAATAAATAGAATTTGGAATAGAGCGTTGGAGTAAACATTAAACTATATAGTGCTTTGTTCCCTGCCCGATATCTGGAGTGTGTGTGTTGTCGTGGACGGGTCAGCCGGACACTCGGTCCCGTTGTGCTTCGGGCCGGTCTCGGCATTTTTCGGCGATTATCTTTCGGCACTCTTCTCTGAGAGGAAGCCCCAAAAATATCAAAAGGCTACAAGATATTTCTCACCTCAACCGGTCGAATGAGGTGTGTGTGTGTGTGTGTGTGTGTGTGTGTGTGTGTGTGTGTGTGATGGCGTGACTCACTTCTACGGCCCGAGGGAAGTAAACACATGCTTTATGATTAAACTCTACGTGTTGCTCATCAAAAGGATGGCTCACACTATCCGGAACAATAAAGACACGTGTGCTTTCCGAAGGAAATTAAGTGTCGCGCTGTGTGTGTGTGTGTGTGTGTGTGTGTGTGTGTGTGTGTGTGTGTACGGCACTGGATGTGTGGTCTTTGTGCTTTTACAACACAGGGCAGTGACTAGCGTCGGAGGAGGGGGGGGGGCAGTAGTCGGCGTCTGATTGAGCCTCAGATGGGTCCCTCTTTTAAAAAAAAAAAAAAATCAATTAAGCATCCCGGGCGTCTCCTAGCTGCGGCCCTCCTCCGCAGAGCGCTGGTCCGACTTGAGCTTGACGAACTCCTTGGCCACGTCGTCGTTGTTGCGCTGCGACAGGATGCGCAGCACGGTGAGGCCCGTCTCGTCCATGTGGATGCGCTTGCCCAGCGGCAGCCAGCAGGCCACGCTGCCCTTGGAGGCCAGGTCCCTGAGCTGCAGCACCGCCATGCCCACGGTGCGGTCCTCGCGCGCGAAGCAGTAGTCCTTCACGCACACCTGCAGCTCGTAGCACTCGGGGCCCGCCTCGCTGCTCAGGGTGCTGAGAGGAGAGAGAGTTCTTTTTTCTACGACCTCGAAAAATAAGCGAATCGATGGTTGTTCGTGTTTTTACTCACAAAGGGAAGGTTTCGTTGTATTTGGGCGCCCAGCTGTTGTTCTTGGACTTGGTGGCGTACTTCCTCTTCTTATCGCTGAGGTGAGGGCCGATGATGTACACCTCCACGAAGGGCCGGAATATTCCCTGCGTCTGCCACCTCAGGTCGTTGGCAGCCACAACTGAGAGAGAGAGAGAGAGAGAGAGAGAGAGAGAGAGAGAGAGAGAGAGAGAGAGAGAGAGAGAGAGAGAGAGAGAGAGACATTCATGTGGAGGTAATGTGGAGGGATGAGAGTAAACAGAGAATTCAAGAAGCCAATACTGGCTCTCCCTCAGGTCTCAGCTTATTAAAATAGGGAATTAGTGAAAACATACTATACTATAGTACATTTTAATTTTAATGACATACTATAATATAATGTTTAAATGCATGTACTGTGATAGTTGTTTCGGCTTTAAAAGAAGAAGAGAAAATTCCCGACTAAACTAACGACCTAGTTCACAGTTATTGAGCCGAATTAATTTAGTTGTGATTAAATGCGTAGGACTTTTTAGGACTATCTCCATGACTCCTGAGCAAAGCTTCATGATCAGGTAGAAATGGAAAAAGACAAGTCAGCGATGTGGAAACCAAACGGAGGGGGGGGGGCTTTACCTTTCACCGTGACCTTGTGCTCTCCGGTGTTGGGGTGAGTGAAGATCTCCACGTGGATGGACACCTCTCCCACGGCATCGTCCACACCAGAGCCTAAAAGGACGGCATTTACTTCCTTTAAATGTGGAAACATGGACTCTTGGTGCTCCTATTACTGACCAAACACTCTCTCACACACACACACTCACACGCAGTCCTCCACCTTTTGAAAGGCCACAGACCCAATCCCATTTCAAATGTGTAAAGCGGACATTGAAATGGATTTGGCTAAAACCTTTTGGCTATTACACAGAAGATAGACCAGACAAAGAGGTGTTGACTCTAAACAGATCCCTGCGTAACAGGAGGACTTAACACAAGGCAAAGAGATCTGCTTGTTGTGGTCTGGAAGTGAACAGTCAGACAGAGATGCTATATGAGTGGGCATGCATTCTGAATATAGGTAATAAAGTAGTGCGGGAACAATTATAATTCATTAACTCAAGGGAACGGCGGTACGGATGCTGAATCGCTGCATTACATCATCGTCAGTAAGACGCTACACTTGAGAGGTAATAGTTTGCGAGGCCAGTAATTTGCGCCCACTCAGAGGCAGCTTGTCTGTTTGGATGCAGGGTGGTTAGTTGGAGACGGGGGAGAAGCTGGAAAAGGTCAACTGACAGTGCGTCACCAGGGCAGGACATGCTGGATGGATCTAGACAGGTGGACACACCCATTGGTCGAGCATGGCCAGAGGAGGGACAGGGGGGGGGAGGACTCGGCGGCTCAGGACCGATACCCAACTCTCTCGTTAAAGCTGCGTGGAGAGAATCTGAAGGACTTAAATTAAAGTCCCAGATACGTACACTACCGTTCAAAAGTTTTGGGTCACTTAGAAAAAAGTAAAAAAATGAAGTTAACATTAAATGAATCATAAATACCCTCTCTACATAGTTATTGTGGTAAATGACTATTCTCTGTTTGTTAATGAAATCTCTACAGAGGTGTGTAGAGGCCCATCTCCAGTGTTCTAGTGGTACTTTGTGTTATTGCCTTAGAAGACTAGCAGAGGGTTAGAACCCCCTTTAAACCCTTTTATTTTATTTTTTATAACTTTTTATTTTGCATTTTCCACAAAAAGATTATTCCTTGACATTGAAACCCTTTTTATGTGAGCGCAGCTGAAAACAGTTATGCTGGTGAGAGAAGCTCTAAAACGGGCCTTCCTTTGAGCCACAAGTTTGAAGAACAACATTAATATTTACAATGAAAATCATTATTTCTAACCTCGTCAATGTCTTGACTATATTTTGTATTAATCTTGTATTCATTTAATATGTCCTGTCTTATCTGTTGTTATGTTATATGTTTCACCGTGGGAGAGTGGGAAACGTTTTTTCGATTGCTTGTATGTCCTAACATGCAAAGTAATTGACAATAAAGCTACTTTGACTTTGACTAATAAATAAAAGTGTGAGTTTTCATGGAAGACACAAAATTGTCTGGATGACCCCAAACTTTTGAACGGTAGTGTTTATTTTTTATTACCTTCGAGGAGCTAATGTCGTCATTTTATGCCATTTTTATCGAGATTTTTGCATGTCTGCGAGTCCCCGAAATGAAATTGAAGTCAGAATAGATGATCTGGTTGTAAAGTCCTTTGATGCAAATTTGTGATTTTTGGCTACATAAATATAATCTAACAACATGTCTCACATTTGACTGACAATAATCTTATAATTTAACGAGGATTGAAAATAAATAAAGTCAGATATCTTTGCATTTCAACCCAAACTACATGTGTTTTGCCTCAATATGACTTCTCGCTGTAAGCTGTCATTCTTTAACGGATAGAAGACAACAATGGCTCCTCCCACTCTCTTTTGTCTGGGAGGGAGACGACGGACGCGTCTTTTCCTCGCCGCGTGTCGTGCGCTGCGTGCGAACACGTGGTGGAGGTGCGCGTACATCTCCAGAAGGACGCGCCGACAGATGGACGTTCATCTTCGGTGGTTTTAATCTAAAGCCTTTGTCAACGCCGCGGCTCCGGTGGAAAACGACCGGCAGCCGGCTCTCGCGTGTTCTCAAACAACCGCCCACGAAAACAAGGTGTCCGTGGGAGTTCGACGGCAGCGTGTTCCTGGCACGCCGCTCTCCGGGGAGCATTATGGGACGGTTGGTGTCGCTGCCAAACGGGACCAAAGAGAGCAGCAGCCGTCCATCTGGCCTCCATAAAAAGATAAGAAACAAAACTTTTGCTGGCTGCGAGGCAGGAAGGTGTTGCCAAGAAAAGGAAGGCTCGTCTTCTTCACTAGGTGCACATTGTTCGACCGTATTGAACATTTGAAATCTCAAACTTGTGTTGTAAATAGAGTCGAAACAGCTCGACCTTTGTTTTGTATTACAATGCAGCTCGCAGCCTGCAGTCTGATAGTAATAATAATAATTCAGATTTCTATGGCGCTTTTCTGAGCACCCAAAGACGCTTAGCCCAGTCATAACTGATCAGCAGCAGTCACGTTAATAAGAATTGAGTCTACTCCGTCTTCCTGCTCTAATCCTCGACTATTATACGGTTGGAAAAACCATCCAGTGAGCGCCGTTTGCGTGGCAGGAAGTTCATTTGCATCCAGCAGCTGAAGACGTAGTGCTTTGTTTTCTTTACCTCTACTGAGACTGTGATGAGGAATACCTAGTCGGAAAATACTGAACACTTCATGCGGAAATTGAAGATCGCTATGACATATTTTACTTTGAAAAACCATCCGTCGAAATTTGTGTGATGATAAAAAAAAAAGGTCAAAGGTAGCTCATAATGAATTAGTAAAATTGAGAAAATCAAGATTGGGAATTCAAACTTCAGACTTTAGTCCAATCAGGTTTTGAAATGTCAGTTTAGACCACACACATTCAGACGGATTTTCAAAGTAAAACCAAAATGAATGCAGTCCATTCAGTCTTTTTTTTGACTCCCGACATAAGGTATTCGTGCTTCTACACGTTTCTCATTGGATTCTGTCCACAGGGAACAACACAATCTATTTATATTTTATATATATATATTTTTTTACTGGAGCCTTCACACACCACTGATGTGGAGGCCTTCCAGTGTGCTGGAGCTTGTGCAGCATCACATGACGTCATCCTGTGTGAGCAGGAGTCAGATCTCTGGATATTAATCGAGAGTGACAGAAAGCCGACCACCTGACCCGAGGGACCGTTTTCTGATTGGCTCAATCTGCGGAGCGAGCGGGTTGGGGGTTGACTCGAGCCCCCTCTCTCACCACCGCTGTCGGGCGGCCAAGCTGCACGTGGGAGCCGTGTGTGTGTTTGAACGTGTCCGTCTCTGTGTGTGTGTGTGTGTGTGTGTGTGACCCTAGAGCAGGCGTGGACAGGGAGCCCTCCCAGACAAAACTGAACGGACATCATCGTGTTACGTCATCATTCTAGTCTTCTTCTTCTTCAGGCGATTTTCACTTTTTCACATGGCGGCATGGGTGGTATAACGTAGGGGGATGGGGGGGGGGATTTCCTCTCCGTCTTCCAGACAGACAGCACACTGTGCTTCCGCTTCAACGACCTGAAAGACGCCGTCACTCAGTCACGCTGGCTCGGCTCAGTCACTCGTGCAACGTGCACGCCCCCCGGGCCTCTCTGGGTGACGTCATGCCGGATCAGGATTCCTCCACACTTTAATGCATTTACATTCTCTTTTTTTCATTTTTTTCTCTCCGTCCGATGTCAGCGCATCATGCTTCCCGCGTCTGCTCATACATACGGACCACGGCGTATGTATCCAGTGCAGCGCCGTACATACGGACGTCAGTGTGTACATGACATGCAGTGGATGCATACAGTCTACGTTCTCGTAGTTGCGGCGGTGGGGGGCGTGGGGGGGGCGTGTGCAAAAGAGATAGAAAAGGGAGAAGAAGAAAAATATGTTCAATCTGTGCATTGTTTTGGTCTGTTGGGATGAGTTGGAGCAGGCAGGGGAGTTTTGGGGATGCACATGGGGGGGTGGAGGGGTGGAGGGGTGGGGGGGGGCTTTATTCTGAAAGGCTTTCCCGGGTCGTCCTGGACGTCTCAGGCCCTGAGCCCGAATGCCACACATACCCTTTTCTGGGCAAACATCCTCACTAGTGGTGAACCTCACCCCCTTCCCGTGGAACACTGGCCCACAGACGGGGGCACAGAAGGAGGGAGTAGACGGAGAGAGAGAAGAAACATGTAGAAAATATGAGGTTTACAGAGTAGAAGAAAAACAGACCGACATGTAGAAGTCTCGTCTCTAAAGATGGGAGGGATCCTGAGAGATGCTTTGTTATTTATCAATTAAATCAGCGCCTTTGAATTCTTCCGGTCTCACGCAGATGCTGTGAAACGGACCAAAAAAAAAAAAAAAAACATGCCGACATTTTCGCTAATTGAATCGGAAGCGATGGTGGCATTTCCATCAGCGGCGCCCGGGGACGGCGCGTCAGCCGGCAGGCGCTTCCACGGAGATGACGGCGGGATAGGACGGAGGCCGAGCGACAGAATCAAAGAGGGAAAAGAGGTGTGTGTGTGTGTGTGTGGGGGGGGGGGGGATTTATCTCTTCATCGCGTACAGCCGTCAGATCACGTGAAGAAAAGTCAACGTGTTTCCTGGCGCCCGGGAGTCTCCGAATTTAGAGAGCGGAGAGAAAATATTGCGCCGCCGCAGTCTCGACTTCGAGCTCCACGAAGCACGTGAGATACTGTATGTTCAGGATGCTGAGCATCAACAGACGAGCCACTGGGGAGCGTGAAGATACGCTGACCTCGAGACCAGAGTTACATTATGTTACATTTAAAACTAGAACGGGCACTCGGTAGAGCGCATACCTTCGCATATCACAAGATTGGGCATTGCATTATGAAAATGTTTGCATTAGTTGCATGCCAATTGGATACAAATTGACCGTGCTATGACAAAAAGAAGATGTTGACCTTTCATGACCTTTGACCCAATCGATCCCAAAATCTAATCAAATGGTCCCCGGATAACAACCAATCATCCCACCAAATTTCGTGTGATTCGGTTTGATTTAACTTAACACGTACACACATGAAAATTGAAAATGCGGAAGGTAATAAGAAGATATGGAGGTGTGTGTGGGGGAGGGGTCAAAAGGTCAACGATGTTACCTTGTGAATTCTGCGACTGGACGAACGTCCTCACGAGTTTGTCGGTGGCCTGCGTGTAGAGGGACAGGGCGTAGTGCAGCGACAGGAGGTCGGGACTCTTCTCCAGGAACGTCTTCTTCAGGCCGACGCCACCGGCATGGAAGTATTGCTGAGGCACACAGAGGGAGAGACGGCTGTTAGCCCACTGGGACCGACTCTTGAGGAAGAGGAGGCACTTTACTTGAGAAGAACATTGTTTATACAAGAAGTTTGAGCTGAAACAATTGTATTGATAACCTATATTTATAGCACTTTAAAAACAACAATGTCAACCATGCAAAACAACAATAAAATAGAAGTTAGAAGTCATGTAAGGTAACCAGATAAAGCTAATCACACTAAATAGATGGATAGAGAGAGATTCACAAGCCTGTTTCTAATTGACAGGATATGAATACAGAACTATTTTGATAGTACATGTCTGATAAAATGCTAACATTATGGATATAGGCTCCACAATATGATCTCCTTTTTCTTGTCTCGGCTTTCGGACTGTTGGTTGGTTGAAGGAGACGTTTTCTAAGCTCGAGGAAATTGTGATGTGCATTCTTCTCATGTTTAACAGCATAACATTTTTATACATACATTATACATTTACAGTTATCATTTAAAGTCGTGGTGTACTTGTTAGTCGCAGCCCTCATCAAAAACGTCAACACTGCTTGTACACTTTAAGAAGAGAGGATGGTTTCTGTAGAACCCGTCGCTCCAAATCCTGGATGTGCCTCCGACAGCTTGCGTTGATTAAATATGTACATATTCTGTGATATGATGCAGAGCTTCTCTCCAGCTCCACATGCTCTGAATAATTTCCGTGTCCCTGCTCTATGGATACGAGTTATCTTATACAAGAAATGCTTTTTTTTTTTTTTTTTAAATGACCATTTTAAAACACGTCTTATTTCCCATTCTTACCCATCTCCAAAAGTGACATTACATTGAGTATATTTGCATAATTGAAACAACCATAAGTAATAATTTGTCATTCAAAAAACAATTAAAGGCGCATCTAAGAACATTCACCACTTGACGTACTCTTTAGTTTTTTAGTCATCTGATTTTCTTTTTCTTTTTCTTTGTATGAATTAAGTTGAATTGGATAACATATCTGATCCTTCGACTGTACTGTGCATCTGACTGCACTATTTTTTAATTTGTTGTACTATTTTTAACTGTTTGTTTCACGATATGTTTTTTATGTTTTTGTATGTATTGTATTTTGTCCTTTCTGTGGACCCCAGGAGGATAAGCGGTCGCTAAGGCGTCAGCTAAAGGGGTTCCAATAAATAAACAAACAAATAAACAAACATACAGTGATCTGTAGATACAGCAATCTCAGAAACGTATTTCTAAATTATGATAACACAAATAACCTAAACCAGTGGTTCTCAAATGGGGGTCCGCGTACCCCTGGGGGTACGTAAAGGCACTCCAGGGGGTAAAATTAGTATCCATTAAAAAATGCTTTAAATATAGTTATTTAATAAATATTAAATAAAACAAGTGTAAGTTCATAAACTGATTTTTTTATTAAGTAGGCAATTTAATTTAATTATCCTAAAAACCTAGAGTCCCCCCCATATCAGGATGGTTTGACCCAACGTGGCACATGCTAACGCTCCCGTCTATCAATGCCGGCTTTTTTTAATTATAAGCCACATCCTTGGAGACTAGAACGCAAAAATGGGAATTTTAAAAAAGCGTGTACGCTCGTTTTCCCGAGCCGTCCCCGTTTACCGTCCCACATGGAAGGAGTGTTCCCACAGTGGCGGTGCAGGTGTGTGTTGCGTTACCTTGATGGTGTCCAGCGCTAGCTCGATCACCGCACACTGCTTGGGGCTGAGCGCTTTGGCCTCCTCTCGAACCATGTGCTCCTGAACACAACACAGGCCCAAATGAGACGCCCGTCCATCCAGGTGATCCGTCTCCCCTTTTCTAGGCAGCTCGAGTCTCGATATGAAACATAACGGTGTGAAAACCAACGGTACCTTGAGCTTGGACAGCTGGCCCAGCTCCTTGGCGGCGTTGAAGATGAGCTGCGTGCCCTGAGACGACCGCGGGACAGGTGGGAGGAAAGGTGGAGAGCAGAGGAGAGAGGATCGATATGAGCGGGACGACCGGCGGTGAACGGCTCAGAGACACACAGAGGACGGGGACATTTCTGACACACACACACACACACAGTCACTCTGAGCCGCTTTACAGATGTCACGGTGCTTTTTCCTTCTAGTGCCATTATCACACTTATCTGCGTTTTATTCATTCCAGAACATTACACACACACACACACACACACACACACACACACACACACACACACACACACACACACACACACATCAGTACAAACAGAAGGGAAAGTGGCTCAGCTCGTAGTGCACTCGTGAACACACATGTGCACGCATACGCACGCACACGCACACACACACACACGCACACACACACACACGCGCACACACACAGACACACACACATCAGTACAAACAGAAGGGAAAGTGGCTCAGCTCATAGTGCACTCGTGAACACACATGTGAGCTCACACACACGCGCGCTCATACACACACACACACACACACACACACACACACACACACACACGCACGTAGCAGCTCTGCAGTTGCACTGCGGGGTACGCAGGTATTACTGGACGTCCGGACTAATGCAAAACTCGGTTAAGCGAACGTATCTCTGAGTGCTGCTGACTGCACCTTCAAATCCTACCCGAGGGTGCAGCCTTAGGCATTAAAATATTATTTTATTATATACTATATGAGGCTAGAGCCGAGAAATAATCGTACAAGCACGTAATATTAATATGAATTAAAGTAGGAAAAAATACTAGTCTAGTATGCATTATTTGAATCGTATGCGTCGACTCATTTAAACTGTATTTATTACAGGGTCAAGTGTGAGGAATCCGCGCCCCCTCCACTGCTACATGTTACACCTTCAGAAAATAAGGTAGATATTTGGGCTTTTTATTGAAACGGGGGTGGCTGAGATGAGAACTACGTTGTGCCAAATATTCTGGCCCTACGAGCACATGTCTGCGGCTGAGTTGCTCCACGAGCCGCTGGTCAAAGTGACGAGCATCCCTTACTCTAACCAGCCGGTTTGACATGCAGGTAAGCCCCGCCCACTTCTGCGTTGCAGGAATAAAGGAAACGCCGTATCTGTTTTTTGTTTGTTTTTTTATCTCCGAGTGAAATGAATAGAGGATTCACCTCCTTGACTTGGGGTTTGTGGTATGCATGCAGATTGGAGGGGATGACCTGCTACAGCATTACTATGTAATTACTATGTAAAAACAAAAAACGTGACAAATCGATATTTCCACTGCTTTGTTTGCGTGGCGAGCTGAGGGAGGTAGACGGGGACACGTAGAGAAGACAAGGAGAGAGACAAGACACATTGATCTGAAGGGCTTTAGTCCTTACATCACTGTGAGAAGCACTCTTCAGTCTCCCCTGGAAAGAGAGCATGTGGTTAATACTTCAAGCAGCGGCCGCTCCCTGCAGTCTGACTTCACTCTCATTGCCTCCATGAGAATCAGCCTTTTAAGTGCATATTTGTGCACAGATGTAGGATTAAAATGAAGCGTACACTCTGGCTGTAGACGTCACATCCTTTCAGTTCACTAACACCTCCGGAGCAACTCAACCAGACGACTCGTTGCCGGTCGGCAAATCAAGAACCGCACACATGCTGACGGGAGTAAATGCATGCTGATAAAACAGAACATTTGGGCACATTTATTTGACTTTTTGCGCAGATTCAGATTAGAAGATTGTGCTTTATAGCAGAGAGCGAGAGCATTAACCTGCATTAGCAGACAGGAAACAAGGGGAACCAGTTAGCTTGGCTTTATCCATCTCTCTGCAGACAAATAAACACGTTATTTCTTGTTTGTTGACACAAGCAGAGTGTAAACCGGATGTGATTTCACGTTCGCTGCAACTGGGTCAAGGCTCATTAGGCACTGCGCCCGGCTGCCGCCTATAAATAGTTACTGCATATAACTCAATAAATCCACAATTGTGTTTTTTAAATGAGTAGAGAATAAACTAATCAGATATAACGTGTTCACTTGTGAGCTTTAGGTGGATTTTTAAGCTGTTTCCCCTTCACTACTAGTCTTTAATCTACAGATACGAGAGGGGTACCAATCATAAACTTAAAATATTTAAATTCAAAACAATCTTCGGATCTAACTTTTCACAAGAAAGCAAATAAGTGTGGTTCCCAATTTTTTTTTAACTATCCCTTTAAAACAAGATCTATGGCCCAATGATGAAAATATTGCAATATTTATATAATTGTAATATTATGAACTGCGTTTTTAACATTTTATTTCACAGTTGTCTAGAAATATTATATAGAAAAAACGATTGAAAATCATGTATAAATATAAATAATACAGACATTTAAACACAAAAGCACATTTCCGTTGTTTTCAAGCAATTAGAAACTCTAAAATAAATAGCAAATACAGAATTATTACAGACACCGAGTTTGTATTTCAAATATTGCAATACTTTTATCAGTGTGAGCGATAAGGTCTAAAACAATTATGTTATCTCCTTCTGCAATGGATATTGACTTAAGAGCCAAGTACTAATTTATCAAAGTGAAAATCTGAATTCTAGCTTTGTTGTGTAGCATATATATTGTCGACATTTACAACCAACATTATACAATAATAGTTTAAAGTGCAAATGTTCTGCCAAATATGTACTTCACTACGTTAAGTACACTTTACTCATGTAACATTTTTAGAACAGGAATTCGACTTTTATTGATTATTCCTATTATTTGTGGAGTTTTTGAATACTTTTTGAATACAAAATAAGCGCTGCGGACCAAGAAACACACGTTAATTCAGCTCATTAGAAAACATCCCTTCCTGTGCGACACTGCATCATCAAATACACCACGGAATACGTTTTGCACATGTACATTGAACGCACCTTACATCAACTCAAACCACTAACGCCTGGCGAGAACATCTGTCCTCTGCATCTGGCCCAGTGACACGAGACCAGCATCACAGTCAACCACAGCACATGAAACCAGACCGGGACAGACCGACACGACAGGTCTGCAGAGACAGACGGGACGACGCCGTACCGAGAGGAGGCTGCGGCGTGGAGATATATCGGATGCAAGCGACAAACCCACAGTGGGCGGTGGAGGGGGGGGGGAGACACACTTCAAACAGGTGGGGAAGAGTTGGGGACGGAGTAGGGGCAGGGAGACGTGGGGGGGCATCAGATACCAAGCCACCGAGAGATTCGCCCCACCAGGGTCCCGGCAGGAGGACACGATGCATGAGAAGAAACAAGGCAACACCGGGCGGAAGAGAGGAGTGTACCACTTCCTGTTTGGAGGAGAGTGTTTCGGGAAGAAGAGACGGCAGAAGAGGGGGGTGTTGGGCAGAAGAGGGGGGGGGGGGGGTGTTGATTGGTGGAGGTTTTTCTTCTTTTTTTTTTAAAGGGGGTTGTGGGACCTATCCGAACAAGTCAGGAATGCACCATGCTTCTGTCTGCTCAATAGAGAGACAGTGTTGGAGAAGAGGAGGGTGAAGAAGAAGAAGGAGGAGAAAGTAACAAAAGAAGAGAAGAGGAAGGAGGCGAAAAAAAAGAAGGAGAAGAGACAGCTTGGGACAGGTGTGAGAGAAGGGAGAGGTGGGGTGTGATGTGGGGTGAAGAACAGGGGGAGATCGCAGCCACATATAGCAAAGAACCACCGCGGACGGACAGACAGACACACACGCAGGAGTGCTGTACTTACAATCATCTGTGGAGGGAGAGCGGTGGGAGCGGGATGTAATAGTAACAACAACAACAACAACAACAACCAGAGAGAAGGGTCAGTCAAGCTGCAAAGAGCCCCACATCAATAAAAAAAAGAAGAATAAAAAACACACGTTTGGGCCTGATGGCTGAAATGGACCAATTGAAAGCCGGGACTATGTACAGGTAGAGAAGGGGGCGGGGCCAGCGGTTAAGCAACTTTACGACTAAGACGTTTGTTAGAATAGAGCAAATCATTTCTTTTTTTTGCTTTTAATAGCAACTATATGTGAAAAAAATAGCCAGAGACGTTCAGAGCTCAACATCGTCTCTTTCTTTTTTTTGTTTTTTTTTCCTAATTGGAGCAACTCGATTGGACGATGGCTGAACCAGTTGTTTTGATAACTGGCGATCGCAAAAAGAACCCACAGAAACTAAAGATTATTGATCGCCGTATTCAAAGTGATATGAGGCTCTTTAGTTCATAACCGAACACAAATAAGAACACATATATCCAAACGAAAAGAAAACAAGAGGCTGCTTTCCAAAATGTACGATTCTTTTTTCTTTTTTTCAATACATTTTTTTTAAGTGGGCCAGATCCTTTTGGGCAAATATCTTCTGCCCCTTTGTTATGATTTACTCATACATCAGAAATCTCTCCAGATACGTGTTGGCTGACATCCTGGAGAGCAGCCGTGAGCTGGTGTAAGAATGATATGGTGCACTCCTTTTCAGCCTTTTCTTTGTAAAAAAAGAAGGGATGAGTCTCGACTCGATCGTCTGGAGGAATGAAGGCACTGGGGGCGATGCTAAATATAACGTGTGGATAGGATGCCATACAGAGATTGATCTTTTATAGAGAGGGCCATCTTGAATTGCAACACACACAAAATGTCGGCCTTTGTATTGCCTTTCCTTATTCTCGCCTCCTCATCCTCCTCCTCCTCCTCCTCCTCCTCCTCCTCGTTCTTTTGATGCTGCCTCAGCAGTTGGAGGTGTGTGTGTGTGTAATTGCGTATTCGTGCACGTGTGTTACATGTTTTGCACATCATTTTTATAATCATATTTTGCTGTGGTCATCATAAGATGTCATATTCGTATCTCTCCGTTGCAACATCCACACTTGCATATTTATCCACACTAAAAACAAATCCCTGCTCGTGTGTGTGCGCGGCAGCAGGCGCGCTCGGCACCGAGTTCCAACTCGCGCGGATCAGCGTCCTTATCGTGTGTAGTCGTGCGTCTGTGTGTGTGTGTGTGTGTGTGTGTTTAAACGTCTGCGCGCTCTCACCGTTTGGTCTGTGAGCGGCGGCAGGACGATGGTCTTCTCCATGGTGTTCATCACCAGCTTCCACAGCTCCTTCAACACACGCTTCAGCACCGTCTTCTCACAGATCTTAGCAAACAGAGTCAAGCTGGCGGGGGGGGGGGGGGGGGGGGGGGGAGAGAGAGAGAGAGAGAGAGAGAGAGAGAGAGAGAGAGAGAGACAGGAAGGGGTGGTGAATAATACAGCAGCAGAAGGAGGCAAGCGTGTTTCTTTATTATATATATATATATATATATATATATATATGTAAGTATAAGCAAAAACTATAAGCAAAAAAATACTTTTTAGTAGTATACAGCCCTTTTTTGTTCTTTTTTCTTGATCATCTTCTCTTTTTTTGAATATATATTAAAAAAAGAGAAGATAATCAAGAAAAAGAACAAAAAAGGGCTGTATACTACCAACAAGTCTTTTATTTTGGTTGCCTATACTTACCTAGAGTCCAGCATGCTCATGGATGCCTTTTTTTAATCCATCTTATATCTTGTTGAGCAATTTCCATTCTAATATTAGCGTGGCACCATTCATAACATGACTATGGAATCAAGGGAAACTATAAAAATATGAAGCCTGTGCGTGTGTGTGTGTGTGTGTGTGTGTGTGAGTGTGTGAGTGTGTGTGTGTGGATTGTCGTTATCACTCCTCCCGAGCTGCAACTTAGCTTCATCCTCACCGAACTACGGCGACCATTCGACACACCTTTCAAATGGCATTCGGAGACCAAAACAAGCATCTATGAGTTTGAAGGTAAACATAATGGAGCAGGCTGAATCCGTTTCAGAGGACTCCACTAATGTGGCCTCACTTGCTGTCCAGGAACTCCATGATGGGCTGCAGGACGTTGTCGGCGTCCTGGGCCACGCTGCTGGCGTTCCCCACGTTGGAAGTTCCCTTCACCTGAGCCAAGATGTCTCCCATCTGCTTCACGTTCTCCTCGATGTGGGGCTGGAAACTACGGGAGGGAACGCAGAAGAGGCGTTTGAGAAAGTCTGCACTCATACGGACAGAGCCTGTGGAGATAATGAACGAATGAGCCCGTAACGCTGCTCTAGTTTAGGAAACCTCTCCGACCTCCATCCCTCTCCCTCCCTGTCCCCCCTTGTCTAATGTGTCCCAAAAATGTTCAATGTTACTTAATTTGAAAGACTGGATGGTATATATTGAATACTACACCTGTGCTGATGTATACTTTGTCCAAAAAACGAAAAATAAATGGGAACTCGGTAGAGCGCATACCTTCTCATATCACAAGATTGGGGCATTGAATTATGATTTTTTTTGCATTAGTTGCCAATTGGATAAAAATGTACCGTGCTATGGTAAAAAGAAGATGTTGACCTTTTGATGACCTTTACCTTTGACCCGATCGATCCCAAAATCGAATCTAATGGTCCCCGAATAAAAACCAATCATCCCACCAAATGTCGTGCGATTCGGTTTAATACTTTTTGACTTATGCGAATAACACGCACGCACGCATGCATACAAATACACGGCGATCAAAACATTACCTTCCGCATTTTCAATGCGAAGGTAAAAAAAGAAAGTCTGCACTGCGTCGGTCTCAATATGCATCACATCCATGACTCGCTGTGTGTGTGTGTGTGAGTGTGTTTCTTTTTACCTGACAGAGAAAACCCTGCTGAGGTCGTCCATGACGTTGTTGAGCTTGATCTGCAGGTCCTTCAGGATGTCGCTGGCTTCCACACACAGCTAGAGCACGGACATGGAAACACACACACACACACACAGCTTGGGTTGGGGTGATTGGACAGTGGGGTGTGCAGTGATATGTATGTTTCATCATCATTCTTACAGTAACCTGTATCAGTACGAGTCGCTCATTTTAAACATCACATAGATCGTATATATAGTTTCAGTTCTTCGGGAAAATGTTGCTTCATTCTCTCTGTAAACTCAAAGCAATATTTTCCGAAACTGTAGCAAATGTTCTCTTTTTTTCCGCTAACTGTCTGGCTGAACTGTTGGAGAGAACACGTTGCCGATAGTTTAGACCTCTGCTAACCTTCGCTGAAAGATTATGAGGATATTTACGCTCATCGATGCCAGAAAGACCAACTGCCAACCCAAGCAGAGTGGGCACAAATACCAACATACGCTCACAGCTGGTGAATAATAGCAGTTGGAAGTTGAAACGAGAGAGAGAGAGAGAGAGAGAGAGAGCACCAAAAAAAAAAAGAAGAAGAGAGAATCGCTCACATCTTTTCCACCCATGGCTTCAAACATCTTCTCCAGCTGAACTCTGAGCTGCTGGATGTTGTTGATCAGGATGCAGGGCTGAGGAGAGAAACCCCAAATGGATCCGCCTTCCTCACGGCAACCACGGATATACTAAAGAGTTTGATGCAGACGCAACTAGTTGTGTTACACCGGGTTCTTACACATTTTGACCAATGGATTTCCATGACTTTTCCATGACTTTTTCATGATTTTTCCATGACTTTAAACCAAATGTCAATGACCAAACTGAAATCTCAGTAAAAACATGAACAATTTAGAACATTTTATGTATTGAGAGCGTACGCCGGCTTATATTTTGAGCATCTTTCTTTAAAAAACATATTAATTATTTCAAACTCGGTGTGATCATGACAAATTTCCATGACTTTTCCAAAACTTTTATGATTTAAGTTTTTTTCCATGACTTTTCCAGGCCTGGAAATGACTTTTTTCCATGGCCGTAAGAACCCTGGTTACATCAACAGTCTTTAACTGAAAACAAAGTTTTTTGTTTAGAGTCGACCGAGCTGACTTTATCTTGTCTTTGGCCGCTCACCACTTTCTCCATGGTGACATAGTTGGCAAACACCTTGGATATGATATCGGCGTAGGCAAGAAGCACATTGCTGATGGTCTGGAGAGGGAGACAAAAAAGAGCAGCAGGTCATTAAACATCACATTGTCGAGGAAAACTACTTTTAAAGATCTCTTTGCTGCACATTTATAATAATAATAATAATAATAATGCATTATATTTTTATCGCACTCTTCCTTCAAGAATCTCAGAGTGCCACACAGATAGTAAAAACAAATAAAACCGATTAAAACATAGTTAAAAGCAACCCATAAAACAAAAAAAAATATTTAAAAAAAATAATAAAAAAACAGAAGAATTGTGAGAAACAAAATGTATAGAAACAAATAGAATCTACCTTCGCAAATCGCTTCATGTAGTGTCCCACGATCAGCGGGTCGGGACACTCCAGCTTCCTGATGATCTCAAAGCTCTGGTTGAGCTGGGAGAACACGTCCACCACGGAGCAGGAGAACAGAGCGTGTTCCGACGTCACCTGGAACTGTAAGGGCAGAAAAGAGACGCGCAGAGGGATTAGAAACGTGTGAGCGGGGCGGAGTTTATTAGCGGGGAGTAGAAGTCGCAGGTGAGAAGCGAGCGAGAGAGGTGACCTCTGGGCCCGCACCGGCGGACCGTTGGACGCTATTTTAAAATGAACCTTTGATATCTTTGCACGCCTCGGACCCCCTGCAGACGAGCAGCTGCTCGGCCGGTCTGACGGACGCCCGTTGACAGGTGGGAGCCGCTGTCTGTCTCCACGTGTAATTGGCTGCTGGTTAGCACCTGGTCCCTAATAGGCGAGAGGTGAGCGTGTGTGTGTGCTCCTCTGGGGAGTCTGGGTAATGAGGTGGAGACCGCGTTCCTGCAGTCAGAAACTACGGAACCAGGATATTAATTCACAATATGCTGCTGTCACTCCTTGAGTATATGCACGGCTCCGCCGCGCCGCTTTGAACCTCCGAAGAGTCGCTTTATACGACGAATCGCTCAGACTGAAACATCCTGCTTCTGCCTGGAAGTCCACATCTGTCCATCCGCGCTTCTATTGACGCCTTTTGAAGAATGTGCAGGAGAGACCGGTGGAAGTGTGAGAAGGACGGAGGGAGGGAGGGAGGGAGGGAGGGAACTTTGGCTGATAACGTTGAGTACAAAGGATGGATTACTGTAATTCTGCATGAACAACAACAGAGACTCAGGAGGAGTGAATGGGAGATGAGGAGAAGAAGAAGAAAAAGAAGGAGGAGAAGATGATGAAGGAGAACAAGAACAAGAGGAAAAAGAACAACAACAAGAAGAAGGATTAGTAGAAAGAGAAGAAGGAGGAAGAGAAGGAGAAGAAGAAGAAGAAGGATGAAGAAGAAGAAGAAGAAGAAGAAGAAGAAGAAGAAGAAGAAGAAGAAGAAGAAGAAGAAGAAGAAGAAGAAGAAGAAGGAGAAAAAGAAGAAGGATGGAGCAGAAGAGGAGGAGGAGGAGGAAGAGGAGAAAAAGGATGAAGCGGAGGATGAGAAAGAGGAGGAGGAGGAGGAGAAAGAGGAGAAGAAGAAGAAGAAGGATGAAGCGGAGGAGGAGGAGGAGAAAGAGGAGAAAGAGAAGAAGACCAAGAAGAACAAGAAGAACAACAAGAAGAGCTGGAAGTATTCACCCCATCTTTTTTGTCTCTCTCCAAAGCGCCGTGCAGAAAGTCGCGGGACACTTCCTCGTTTTCATCCAGCCACTGAATGACAAACGGCTCAAACCACCTGAGAAGAGCAGAGCATGTTTACGTATGAGAACCCAGAAAGAGACGAGATGAGACTTTTTCATTGCTTTTCTCAGTTTTCAAAGAGTTGCTACTCACGCAGGATACTCAGGCACGCGGCTCTTGAAGAAGGGCAGGTCTTTGCAGTACTCGTTGTACAGCCACTTGACCTTGAAGTGCAGGTTCATGTAATCGGCACTCTTGCACAGGCGGTTTTTTTCATGCTCTGAGAGACAAAATAAGCAAAAAAACTCTATTAATATAATATCGATCTATTGGGAAGGATCCGCCATCAAGCAGCACACATCTTGATGAATATACTGTAATAAATGGTGTAATTACACAATCACATTTGGTGTTGCAACAGCCCAAACCCAATACCACATTTTATTAAAGAACTAAAATATTGATAAAACCCACGCATTGTATATAACCCTTTAGACTTTGCATAATTCACAAATCTTCCCAGAACTGATAATGGACATCAATCAGATGATGACCTTAAATAGCTGGATTTATATGTTATGCACAAATACTTTATATGTTGGCTATTTGCTTTGGCTAAAACAAAAGTTTTCCATATCTCAGATTTGTGTGTAAAGCTTACCAGAGAAGGAGCACCATCAATTAATTTGACCCATTTCCACTCACGCCTTCCAATACCGTAAGCTGCTGTGGCTTAGTTACCACATATATTAAGATGTAGGTTTACTTCAGTATAAAATCATCTATTGAAACAGATCTACTAAATTTCATCCAAAATGATGAAATGACTGTATAAAATGGTAATGAAAGCATCCTTCTACGACCATATTCACACATCTTTAAACCAATAGGAACAACTCTTTTTTACTAAACCCCTTCATAGTGTTTTGTGTGCATTTGGTTAAAAATGCATGAACCACAACATCTCAGCAGGTGGCATTTATCTTCCAGGCTCCGTGCATCATTGACTTGCACTCACCCTCCATTGCATACTTCATATCCTGAGCAAACAGGTTCCACATCACTTCAGCGCTGATTTTACCCACGTTGAGCTCCTGGGGAAACCTTGACGGAGGCGAGAAGGAGAAAGGCACTTAAGAGAGAGACGGTAAATGTAATTAAGAGAGTAGATGAAGAAAAAAAGACCGCGGAGAAGAGATGGAGAAGGAAATGTGATCAAATGAAGAGAGGAGGAGGAAAGAGACTCACTGGTTTAGGCAGGGAGTGTAGGAGTTCTTGTCCTCCTCGATGATGGAGACGATAAGCGTGATGAGTTTGGACCAAAAATCCAGATTCTTGATGGAGGGTCCCTGCTCCTCCGGGGGCACGGCGCCCTGTTTAGCCTGGAAAGGTAGTGACACAACTCAAAGAAACTCGACATGTACTCTTCGGGATGATATTAGCCTGAAGATCCCTTTGTTCAGTGTGTGATGGAAGGATCAGAATATTGCGCAACAACTGCCAACATGCCGAGTCTGTAAACAAATGGATTCTGCTCAATCACTTCGCTTTTAAAGCCAATTTTCTCATCAGCATGAAACGTTTTTTTACTGAAATCACCAAACCTCCTCACACACAAGAAAACCAGAGGGCCAATCTTCCAACAAGTGTAGACATTTAATGTGTGAGCATAAATCGTGACACCCTCCTCAGTGATCATGTATATACTTACAAGCTTACAATACTTTTAAGCGTCTTTGTGTAGTTATAAGTTTAAATTATTATTATTATTATTACACTTATTGCTTTTTATAATGATTCTTTTTAATGATTTTATGACGAGGCCAGTATTAGATTGTAGTCTGGGTTGATTAATAATGTGTACTGTTCAGATAAATAAATAAATTAAATTAAATTAAAGTGTGGGACCAATCAGCATTTATTTTGGCATTATACTCATGTTATTTTTTTTATTGTATGATTGCTTTTTCGGTGAAAATCTTGACTGTTGTTATTTTTTATTTTGCTGTTCAAACAGCTTCAAACAGACTCAGAATGTCAACCGTCTGGGCGACTTCTTTGAAATAGCGGAAGAAGAAAAATAACTAAGCTAGAGCACCGCCGGGGGTTGAATAGTGAAGGATGACCTCGCAGAGCGCTCAACGAAATACAGCAACGTCCCTCAGGAGGAAATGTTTTATTCAAATGGAAAAAAATGATTATTTGAAATTCACGAGGGAGTTTGAATAGAGTTGCCGCTTTAATGGGGACTTATGAAATGGGGAGTTATGAAAATCCTTGTTGAAATCCAATGCAGGACTGATGGATGGGAGAGTCTGGCCCACACAGACTCACCACACACACACACACACACACACACACACACAGGCACTGAGCAAAACACAGACGTCAAGCAAAGTTATTATATTCAAAAATATATTTTTTAGGAATATTTTTGCAGCTTCTTACCGGGTCGGTCTGATACTCGCGGCTGTACAGCTCATGGCAGTTATTAAAGATGTACTCGTAGGTGGAGTTGAGGCAGGCCTTGACGCAGTCCTTCACCACCTGACTGGCTCTGGGCGGAGACTGGAGCTCTTGCACCTGAACACAAAGTTAAAAAAGTGAAATTAATTCACCAAATTATGGCATTTCACAATCGTCCTCTCGCTCGTCTCGAGTGCGAAGACGAATAAAAAATGACTCCAGGTGTGAAAAACGTCATCGTTCCCAAGAAGACTCAAAAAGGCTTCTACTGAATACTTATGACCATGTGATATTTCACTTTTAATTTTTTTAGAAATTTGCACAAATTTCTACATTTCCGTTTTTTTCTGTCAAGATGGGGTGCTGAGTGAACATTAATGAGAAATAAAATGAACTTTTTTTGATTTTAGCAAATGGCTGCAATGAGACAAAGAGTGAACAATTGAAACACAAAAACATCATATATTGAATTGTGCTTTTCAAATCAGACTAAAGAGGAAGTTCTTCATGGACTTCATTATATCCGATGAGAGGTAAGATGCAGAAATAGAAAAGGACAAAAGGACGGAGACAAAAGAAGGTGCCGGTACCTTCATTCTAAAGAAGGTGATACTGGTGAGGAGGTCCACTGTGGACTTGAGGTCCTGCAGCCTCTCAGGGCTGCTGGCCGGGAAGTTGTTCTGCAGTCAGACAAAGAGAAAAACACAACACATGACTTCCCGTCCGCCGTGTGCTCGTGTGATCCAGGATAACAGAACACGTGTTACTGTGTGGGTGCGCAGTGATTCCTGAATGTGTCTGTGCATGTTTCAAAGGAGCCGTCAGTCAGTCTAATTAACACCCCGTCTTACTGCTCCTCTCAAAGAGGAACGGAGCAGTACAGTAGAGAGAGAGAGAGAGAGAGAGAGGGAGGGGAGGTGGGAGGATGGACGATCCAGCCACTAGCAGTTGTCATCCATTATACACTTTCCCCAGTGTGCGAGGACAAAGAGTACGCCGGAGAGAAATCTTACTCGGTACATGGACAGGTCGATCCTCAGAGAGTTGTGGAGCTGGTCGAGAAGCTTCACAAAGCGCTCTTTCTGTGGGAATTACAGCACAGGTGTGACGGTTAGCAGACATGTAGCACCAGGATAACAGACAGGAACAACATTTAATTATAATCGGCAAAAAAAATGTACGGTTTTGGTTTTGAAAAACAAAGGATACTACTACTTTTTTTCATCAAGCAAATTATGATTTCCCTGCAAGCCTTATTTTTTATTTTAAATTTATTTTTAATTTATCTAACCAGGAAATGCCTCATTGAGATTAAAAATCTCCTTTACAAGAGCGTCAGTAGGGCCAGTAGCAGTAGCACGTCACTCAAAGTTACAGACAGTATAACATAAAACAGTGACAGACTATATAAAAAACACAAAAAACAAAATCACAGCGTGAAATAAAACCAAAAACTAAGACTCAAGTCAACACGACCCAGCTTACACAGGAGCACATATATACCTCCGTTATAGAAAACATTTACAACTAGATGAATTTCCCTCCAATTCTTTCAATCTATTTTTAAAAACACCTAAAGAGACCGGTTCCCGGAGACCCAGGTCAGTCTGCAGCAAATTCCAAACCCAAAACCTCTTGTCATTGTTGGATCTACTCACCCCAAAGTTGGAAGCAGCAAAGCGGTCTGAGGCGGAGACGTTGTTGGTGGCCTGCGTGGTGTGAGCGTAGTAGGCGTTGATGTTAGCCAGCAGGGTGCTCATCACTGCAGGCACACCTGGGCACATGTACTTAGATGACAGGCAGGCAAAGTGACTGCAAAGAGAGAAGATACAGCATTAATGAAGCATGGAGAGAAACGGGCAACGCACCCGAACACACGGCCTTTAATGAGGCGTGGAGGCGGCCACATACGTCATGGCTTGGTAGATGGACTCCACTCCGTAACGCATGGCGAACTCGTCCACGATCTCCTGGGGGGTCTCCTCGAAGTAGACCTTCCACGCGTCATCCCCTTTGGCGTCGGGGATCTTCACCACCCCGTTGTTTTGGATATCTGTCACATAGTGGAAGAGGTTCTAGACGGAAATAGAGAAAAGAGTTAGAGGGAGAAATGAACCAGGTGGAAAGAAGAAGATGGGAGAGAGTGAGAGGAACATATGCAGAAGAAGGTAAAGAAACATACAAGCATCTGGCTACTTGTTGTAATCAAAGTTTCTAGATGTTTCATTCTACAAACACAGAAGATTACAACGCTGTTTTATCTTTAACTTGCTGCAGCCATTAAACTCCATTACGAACACAAGGTGCCGTCTTGACGTGTGAGTCGGCTGCGTGGTTTATGGCCACTTACGCGCAGCAATAACGGGGCAATGTGTCAGTTGAGGTTCAGCTAATATGCTCTGTTGACTAATGGGCTGATTAATGACTCCATACGAGGCTGCGATTGGCCTACAATCAATCAGCGCAAACCTCACGTTTACGTAAGTTTAATGTGAAATCAACCGGTTGTGGACGGCTCATAACGATGACTCAAAGATGCACAGAAGAAAAAGTACTATAAACCTATAAATCCATTTTTAATTTTTTTTTATATAAAAGGAATTTATAAATTCAGCACTTTATTTTTCCTCAGTATATTTAGAATTGTATTATTAGTATTTAGTATTGTGTTTTATTTTTTATTTAAAAGAAATCTATAAATTCAGCACTTTATTTTTCCTCCGTATATTTAGAATTGTATTATAAGTATATAGTATTGTGTTTTATATTTATTTTCTTTTAATGCTCTGATGTGCACTGCTGCAGTGATTTTGAAATGTCCCCAATGTGGGACTAATAAAGGAATAGCTAATCTAATCTAAATAATAATAATAAATATATTTTTATTAATTAATTAATTTTTTTTGTATTAAATGTTATTAAATCTAATCTAAACTAATCAAAATAATAATAAGAAATACTTTTTTATTAAATATTCAATAAAAAAAAATGTTTTAATTGAATGCCCAATCTGACTAAATGTCTTCATACAATGCAGAGTAGAGACTCTGCAGCATGGGCTGCATCATGTTATACATGTTGCTATGCAGATAGTGATATCACCACTGCACACCGAGTACCTATACCCGTTCAAAGTTAATGTGGTAGATTTAAAAATAACAATATTCCTAAATATCAAAAAGGTAAAAGGTCACATATCATACACCGGTACCTGAACACAGCATTTAAGTACATCTCTTGATATAATTAATGACTTTTAGTTTGAGTAAACACACAAACAGACACCACACTGAGCTTACTTCATGCAAACAGGTGTACTGAACGTGATAGGGGGCGACCGTCTCCTCTCCTTTGATCTCTACATTAATGTGCATGCGGATAGCTCCAGACACGGCTGATTTGTCTGTACGCTTGTCTGTGAAGAGCACAAGACATACGGCAGCACAGTTACCCAGCTGAAAACATCCGGTTCAGAGAAGTTAGGTCACACAAACGGAAAAGTGAGGTGGAAAAAATAAATAAATGCTGATGTCAGCGCGACCTCGTGAGACCCTTCAACTGACCCAGATTGTACCAGACGTCCATCTCTCCGCTCAGAGTGCGGACCTCGATGATGGTCTGGCCGAGGAAGTCGTCCGACTCGCGTTTGAACTTTTGCTTCACGCGAGACTTAATGTCGTCGTCCTCGTCCCACACGCGCACCTTGATGCGGTCGGAGGAGTTGTGACATTCGCTGAAACAAACAGGGAGTCAGCCAAGTAGCGTATTCACGCCGACCGGTGGCCAAGAAGAGCAGACGGATACTATCATGACTCACGACTGGGAGAGAAAAAAACTAATGAAATGAACTGAGAGCAGATAGAAATGTTTGAACTGGATTACAGGATTCACATGTGTGTCTTCACCGGCCACCATTTCAATTATGTTTTGGTTTTTGCCCAAACTAAATGGTTTCTGGAAAAATGTACACTACCGTTAAAAAGTTTGGGTTCACTTAGAAGAAAGGAAAAAAAAGCAAAAAAAAATTCCAATGAAAATTACATTAAATTAATCAGAAATACACTCTACACATGTGGTAAATGACTATTCTCTATTTTTTTATGAAATCTCTACATAGGTGTATACTATAGAGGCCCATCTCCAGTTTTATGATGGTACATTGTGTTATTGCCTTAGAAGACTAGCAGAGGGGTAGAACCCCCTTGAAACCCTTTAAAACAAAATGTTTATAACTTTTTATTTAGCATTTTCCTTGACATTGAAACCCTTTTTATGTGAGCGCAGCTGAAAACAGTTATGCTGGCGAGAGAAGCTCTAAAACTGGCCTTGCTTTGAGCGACAAGTCTGAAGAACAACATTAATATTTACAATGAAAATCATTATTTCTAACCTTGTCAATGTCTTGACTATATTTTAATTAATCTTGTATTCATTTAATAAATAAAAGTGTGAGTTTTCATGGAAAACAACATTTTCTCGGTGACCCCAAACTTTTGAACGGTAGTGTATATTTAAAACTGTGTGTATATATATTTTAATATTATTTTGAAAGTACTACACAATATATAATGTACATTTACACTCATTAAATGGAAGGAAAAATGTCCTCCGACCTTTAAGCTGTGCACATTGGTCTCTAAGACACAGCGATCAAAGCTTTCAACTAAAATACGACATTAAAGCTCAACTTTAATAGCTATAAAAGACATTTTTAAAACTAGATAGTAACTGGAAATTAAAAAAAAATATTTGAATGCCTAAAATATGTTTCCCAGAGTTCCCGACTCACAAGTTAAACGTCTCCTCCCAGACCGGGTTGAGGTTGCCGTAGATGGTCTTGGTTCTTTTTTTTGTCTTTCCCACCTGGACGGTGACGTAAGGATCACTGGACCCAGTTTTATCTTTGGCTTGTAGACCCTGGGCACACAACACTAGGAAGTAGAAGGGGAAAAAGGTCCGTCAGCCACTGTGTGTTTTTGTGTGTGCGTGTGTGTTTTTGTGTGTGTGTGTGTGTGTGTGCAAACAGATGTCTGTTAAACCATGCGACCTGCTGCTCTACTGCCCCACAAACGCCACCTGTGCTCTCTTCCTACAAACGCCAGCTTGCCTTTTTTTTCCTTTTTCACACACAAACCCCTGACATGCGGCGTCCCCTCTGACTTTGATGTTGACGGTAAACGTGCGGCTCCGATTTGACCCCACGCTCACCTGTGATGCAGATCTTGGCCGACCATTTGGAGGTGCCGTCGAGCACGCTCTGTTTGATCTGCTTCATGTGGGTGACGTGGGTGGTCTTGGGGGCGGTGAACACCTCCTGGATGAGTTCGAAGATCTCTGGCTTGTTCCTCTCGCGGATCTTCATGCGGTCTTTGAGAACCATGATGATGTTCTGGGTTCGGTCCTCCGCGCCGTGTTTGGAGCTCTTCTCTGCTGCTCCTGGTTAGCGTGAAAGTTAAGAGGAGAAAGAAAGGGATTAGACTTGTATGATATATATATATATATATATATATATATATATATATATATATGAATGCACAGTAATGGAGGTTTCCTGTGTATATTTCTGTATCTATTATGTCTTTTTCAATACACCCTACATCGGTTTCCATTTTATATTTTGAGTACTGTTTTTATTTTTATATATATATATATATATATATATATATATATATATATATATATATATATATATACAAACAAAGTCTTCTTATAATTTGTAGGAATGTATTCTCTAATTTTCTGCTGTTCTATTGTTCATATATACATTTATAAAACCAACATATATATATATATATATATATATATATATATATTATATTTATTATATATACTGTATATGTTGGCTTTTGTATGTATTCTATATTATTTTTTTATCATATATATATATACATATATACATATATATATATATATATATATATATATATATATATATATATATATATATATATATATATGTTGGCTTTTGAACAATAGAACAGCATAAAGTTGGAGGATACATTTCTACAAAGCATAACAAGATTTTTACACTGAGATTTCCATTTATAATACAGAGCAGATAAGAAGACTGTGAGGGTGATGAGAAACGTGGCTGTGTTTCATGAGCGAGAGGCGGGCTCACTTGCAGAGCTCTGAAATGCTGAGTCAAAGAGAGAGAGGAAAGAAAACAGGCGGAGGACAACAAAAGACAAATGGCTTTTAATATCCTCTCAAGAAGGCCAGGGAAAATAAGGAAGTGGAAGTGAGAGAGGAGTGAGAGGGCGGTGTGCTTGGCCGTGACACAGAGAGATAAGAGGAAATGGATGGACTGAGAGTTTACCATCATTAATAAAAGAAAACAACAACAAGTTAAAATGTTTTTCCAGTTCCTGTAAATGTGTCACGCTATATTGTCTCATCATTTCACACTGAACACCGCAGAATATTATGGGCTATGAAAAGTCAATATAAGGCTATAGGCTGCAAATATATAATTAAATTGAAAGGAACATTTGAAAGGGAACGTATCATGCTAATTTTCAGGTTGATTAGTGTATTTGAGGTTTCTACTCATGCAGGTACATTTGAGTGAGCCTGCATGTCACAAACAAAGAGGTGCCACATCTTAATAGCTTGGTGAATATCATTCATAAAAAAATAACTGACTGGGTTTTCTTGTTTCACAATTTGATGATAATTTTCTTCAAAAAAAGCCTAGAATAAATAACATGTATTCACTTTTTTGCCAAGAGGATGAGAATATTGACACACATCTCCTATCTGTAGGCCTACTGTGAATATGAAGCTAGCCTGAAGGTTTCTTACTGTATATGACATCACCATATGAATGCACAGTAATGGAGGTTTTCTGTATATATTTCTGTATCTATTATGTCTTCTTCAATACACCCTACATCGGTTTCCATTTCGAGTACTGTTTATATATATATATATATATATATATATATATATATATATATATATATATATATATATATATATATATATATATATATATGAATGCACAGTAATGGAGGTTTTCTGTATATATTTCTGTATCTATTATGTCTTCTTCAATACACCCTACATCGGTTTCCATTTTGAGTACCGTTTTTATATATATATAAAAATAATAAAATATATATGAATGCACAGTAATGGAGGTTTTCTGTGTATATTTATATTTATAATATATCACCATATTTAAAATCCGTATCAATGCTTTACACTAATGTCGTTGAACTTTTCTCTTACTTTGCAGACAGTCGGCGTTGAGCAGATCTTGGCACTTCTCGTGGCATTTGACTCCACACTCGGTGCAGCGCATGCCCTGGCGGGCGATCCCCCACAGCAGTCCCTCGCACTCGTAGCAGTACGTGGGCGTGGTGGCTGTCCACACCTCAAAGTTGTGTGGCGTGGTGCAGGAGATGGGGTAGATGAGGGCCTGGAGGGTCTTCTTGTAAACATGGCACTTCTAGAAGGGGGGCAGGGCAGAGAAATGGCACTTAACTTTTCACTTGGACTTGAATGTATTTTGATAAATATGGCGAATGAGCACCGACCAGCTCTTCGTTGTGCAGGGTGCTGGACGTCAGGGCCGAGGTGATGCCCGCCTTCCTGGAGTTCTGAACCAAGGACTGAGAGACAGGAAGAAGGAAGAAAAAAAGGGAGGGGTCAGTTTCTCTCATCTCCCACCTCAATATCTTATTTCTTTTTTTATCAAGAGAAATCTCAGAGCGTGCCTGTGAAGCAACGTGTGTTATTACTCTCTGTCTGGCAATCTTCCTCCTCCTCAATAGTTACATAGCAAACCGGAGGTGACAGCTGAGAGAATTTTAACGCTCTTCCTCTCATAAGCGCGATTATACCTTCATAACCTAAGTGTTTTTAAAATGGTGTGCGTGTTACTCACCATAGCCTGTGGCAACGCAGTGAAGGTGGGAGGAACGGGGGAGAGAGATTTAATGTTAGAGAAAACGGGCAAGACAGAGAGAATACAAAATGGGAATATGGATGCATTTATTGCACATATATATATATATATATATATATATATATATATATATATATATATATATATATACACGCTGTATTGTATTGACGAAACAAAAATGGAGATCCACAATGAAAACACGGGGGTGAGATGTGAAGAGGGGGAGGAAGTCACAGCTGCAACCAGACTTCATTATTTGATGTGTGAATGAAGTATAGCCGGCCATCGCCACTCATTAGGCCAGGGCCACGCAGCTTGTCTGACCGATTACCGGAAACACTCTGATAGGTTGTGTGTGTGTGTGTGTGTGTGTGTGTGTGTGTGTGTGTGTGTGTGTGTGTGTGTGTGTCTATGTGTGTGTGTGTGTGTGTGTGAGGTAGAGGACCATCGGTGCACCTGCCTGTCGGTGCGTAGTCACAGTGACTTTGAGTATTAATGAAGACGGCATGTGAGCTAATTACTGGTGTGTGTGTGTGTGTGTGTGTGTGTGTGTGTATGTGTGTGTGGTGCAGGCCATTAATATATAGAGCCATATTTCACGACTGCGGCACAAATGTTTTCCGACATCATTTCACCCCGCGGATATTGTTAATATTTAGCACCGAATGAGTATTATTGAGTTTATCGTAATGACTTATGGGTATAATTAGTCTTTTGGAGAACCAACCCTATCGGGGTGTTAAATGGCATTCTCCCATTAATACACTCATTCATGCACTGCTGGCATTTTCACACACTCTCACAGCACTTTACTGAACAAAAGACATCAATATGTAGACTGCAGGGGCTACGGATGTTTTAGTTGTGCTATATGTGTTTGCTACCCCTAAAAAGACCCCCAACTGAAATAGTCTAGAAACACCACTGACTACAGTGTAAAAACAATAGTTTACCATTTTAATATACACTACCGTTCAAAAGTTTGTGGTCACTTAGAAATGTCTTTATTTTTCAAAGAAAAGCATGTTTTTTGAATGAAGATAACATGAGATTATTAAGAAATGCACTCTATACATTATTTAACGTAATAAATGACTATTCTAGGTTGAAACACCTGTTTAAAAATAAATAAATATCTACACGGTTGTATAGAGGCCCATCTCCAGTGTTCTAATGGCACATTGTGTTATTGCCTTAGAAGACTGGATAACTCTTTTGTTATGTTAGCACAGCTGAAAACAGTTATGCTGGTCAGAGAAGCTTTTCAACTGGCCTTCTTTTTGAGCTTGAAGTCTGAAGAACACAATTCATATTTAAAATAAAAATCATTATTTCTAACCTTGTCAATGTATTTACTATATTTTCTATTCATTTTGCAATTCATTAGATAAATAAAAGTGAGTTTTCATGGAAAATACAAAATTGTCTTGTTGGGTGACCCCAAACTTTTAAACGGTAGTGTATATGCTTATTTTCTTCATTGCTTAATGTTAGAGAAGACTGAAACCACTATCTTCCATCCCTTGAATATAAGGTTATAGCCTTTCCAAAGACAGCGGGATACAGCTAGTCAAGGTAATAAAATATGCCTGTCAGCAGATCTATAACTCATTTATTAATATGCCGTATTTAATTAGTTTGAAGTCGGAAGCTCAATCATTCAATCGTCTAACTTCCTGAAATGTTCCTGAACATTATGGTTTTCAACGACTCAATTTAATCAATTTGTAGGGGGCGGGGCGGGTCGTTCAATATCCTGATTAAAGTAAAATGAGAGCCTCGTGTGATTTAAAGATAATTTGCAGAAATGGGATAATGAGTGATTGTTTTCTCCCCGAGGATTTTTATTTCTCGGCGTCAAGGAGACATGGGGGGGCGATGACGGCGCGAGGAAATTAAATGGTGTGTTGTATGACAGCATCTAGCGAACGTCAGTGTCACTCAGAGGAGACCTCCGGCCCCCGGCCGGTGGGCCTCTTTGGCCCCGCAGGTCGCCTGTCGGGCTGTAATAACACAGGAAACGTATCGCCTGGGAGCTGCGATGAGGAAGTGGTGCAGCGTGGTAAAACAATCAGACGGCGGGGACGAAAAATGATGAAGATAAAAAAAAAAAAAAAATCAATGCGGTAAAGATAATTAGATGAGAAAGTACTTCTGAGAATTAGACGGGAACAGGAGTAGGTTGATGATGTGAAGGCTCTCGCTGCCGAGCGGTGCGGTAAATGGACTAGGGAGATGCGAGACACTTAGTCGGGGGAATTTTAAGTGATTAGTGCAGAAACTCACCAGATCTCTGACGAGAGGCATGGCTTTCCTCTTCCTGAGGTCCGGCATACTGTCGATGCTGTACAGAGCCCCGCCCATCCTGGAACACACGCACAGAGCGGTCAACGCCAGTTCAGCCACAAGCAGGGTTCTTACACATGTTGACCAATAGGCTTCCAGGACTTTTCCAGGACTTTAAACCAAATTTACATGACCAAACTGAAATCTCGGTTTATACACCATATACTACCGTTCAACAGTTTGGGGTCATTAGAAAAACGAAAAAAAAAGCACTGTTTTTTCCAATTAAAATGACATTAAATTAATCAGAAATACACTCTCTACATAGTTAATGTGGTAAATGACTATTCTCAGGTGTGTAGAGGCCCATCTCCATGTTCTAGTGGTGCATTGTGTTATTGCCTTAGAAGACTAGCAGAGGGTTAGAACCCCCTTCAAAGCCTTTTTAAAAATTGTTATAATTATAATTTTATTTTGCATTTTTCACAAACAGATTATTCCTTGACATTGAAACCCTTTTTATGTGAGCGCAGCTGAAAACAGTTATGCTGGTGAGAGAAGCTCTAAAACTGGCCTTCCTTTGAGCGACAAGTCTGAAGAACAACATTAATATTTACAATGAAAATCATTATTTATAACCTGGTCAATGTCTTGACAATTTTTTTTATTAATCTTGTATTCATTTAATAAATAAAAGTGTGAGTTTTCATGGAAAACACAACATTTTCTCGGTGACCCCAAACTTTTGAACGGTAGTGTAGATGAAAATCTTATATCTTATATCTTATTTAAATAATAAACATTTGCTTCTCGAGCTATGGCCAGCGAACATTCCAGTTAAGGTGCGTTCACTTGCAACGAGGAAAAAAAGAGAAAATTGCGCTACCAGTATGAGAGCGTATGCTGGCTTATAATTTGAGTCTTTCTTTCTAAAACATGTTAATTATTTCAAACTCGGCGTAAATTAACAAGTGAATATAACAAATTTCCATGACTTTTCCGATTACATTTTTTTCCATGACTTTTCCAGGCCTAGAAATGACCATTTTAAAATTCCATGACTTTTCCAGATTTTCCATGACTGTACGAACCCTGCACAAGTCGCTCGCAAGAACCCGGACGCGACACTTCCTACAAGCAATAAAAACATGCAGGCGTTGGCTCGTCTTTTTCGGTCGGCGAGTTATATCGATTTCTTCTTTTTTTTTTTCAATGACCTTCGTGGTTAACGGCGTCATGGTTACTTACCCGGCTGATAAGAGCAGAGAGGCGATGCCGACACTTTCTCCTCGGGCCTGAGGGAGAAGAGACAAATGAGACGAGGCAGAGAGGCGAGCGCGAGAGCTGCAGGCTGGAGGAACTTGAAGGACAAGGGCCGAGTTCAAAACAATCATTTCTGTTGAAGGCCACCCACTACGCCGGCTTTTTAATGGACTCAGAAGTTCATGCGGTGAGCGACTCAGGATGCCTCGCTGTTCCACCCAGATGGTCTTTTGTTCTCGCAGCAGTTTGATTTTTTAATTAACACCTCTTTTTTAGTTATTGCATCTTTTTGATGGTCATGTTTTATGGGGCATCTTCTGTTTTTGTTTATTCCTTGTAGTGTGTTTCTCGACTGTTGTTCTGTGTATGACTTATTGGTGGCAAATGAGTTTCCCCACTGGGGATTAATAACGTTTTCTAATCTAATCTAAGCATCTTATCGTGTATATAGTGCCTGTAAACACAGACATCAAGCAACATCAAGCGATAGCGGGTGGTGCTCCTGAGCAAAAAACACCGTTTCATGTCAAGTTTCACGAGTAGTTGTGGCCACAGGTTCACAAATTAGACGTAAGAAGAGCGGTACGAGTGGGATATAGAAAAAGGGAGGCGATGAGGAGAGTGATGAAGCCGAGTGTGGTGATCACTGACATCAGCAGCGGCTCCATGTTTGAGAATTATCGGACATAAAAGCAGATTGCTGGCCAGATGGAGGACCGTGTAATCACTCATCTAATTCTATCCGCTCTATCTTTGAAAGACGTGTTCTTTGTCTGTCTGCCCGCTCGGAGAATGACACGCAGCGGTGACGCTCGGCTCACGCTGACGGACAGAAATAGTCACAAGGCTTTTTTTTTTTAAAGTGACACTTAGCAGGCTGACGGCATCCATTTCTCGGCTTTAAATATCTACGAAGATCCACAGGGGGGGGGGGATGAAACGTGGAATGATATTATTGATGAACACGCCACTGGCCACACCCACCTGAGCGCCCGCTCCGGCCGTCGCGGGCAATCAGAACGGACAACATGCAAATCGCTACGAGGATGGCAAACAACTGGAAAGAAAATGATGAGATGGCAAAACAAGCACAGTGGTGGTAAACAGAAGCCATCAATTAAACACAAGACAATATGAAATCCACAGCAGTCACTAAGACACAATAACACAATAATGATAAGACATGCGGGGACCAATCGGTGAGCTTGAATAGTAGACGTATGAGTTACACCAGAGCAACAGACAATATGTTACTCACTCTTCTGAGCCCATGGCATTCACCTGGCACGGGATGCACAGCTTTGTACACACACATACACACACACGCGCATGCAGCTCGTACCTCTTGCAGCTGTAGTCGTACTCTGCTGAAAAGTCGAAGCCAGTTGGCCTTGGCTCTGGCCGGACCGGGTTCCATGACTTCCCTCCTCGGGAAGCTCAAGGAAGGATTGGAAGAAGAAAAAAACACCAATATTCAATATTTGTGTTTCCCATTAGATCGTGTATTGAATGTAGACTAAGACTAGTCATTATGACTATCTAGTTATAGTAACCACATTAAAGTGGCACTCTGTTGATTTTGCACACTGCGTAAGAGAAAACATGAGGATTAAAAAAAGAAATATATCAAATAATCATTTGAAAAACCTTTATTGGTAGTGGGTAACGTTGTTTCCTATGCGTATGTTCCACCTTTGTATAATCAGTGTGTGCATGTGCATGTATGGTGGTTATTTGAATAAACTGAGAGGTGAACGGCGTGTAGCTGCCTTCGAGAAAGCCTGTTGTAATGTGTCCTCTAAATAGGTTGACAGGTGTGTGTGTGTGTGTGTGTGTGTGTGTGTGTGTGTGTGTGTGCGTGTGTGTGTGCGTGTGTGTGTGTGTGTACGGTGTTCACCTTGCAACAGGTGGCTCCTCCGCTCTCTCTTCAGGACCCGGAGGCTCGCTCTCTGCCGCCGGGGGCCGCTCGGGAGGTCGGGGCTCCTCCGGCGACCCCTCGGGCTCGGACCCCGGGAGCTCCGGCTTCGGAGGCGGAGGCGGGGCCTGCGACGAGCCGTTGGAGAGCACCGGCGGCAGGGCGGGTAAGAACGAAGGCTTGGCGGATTCTGCTGCGCTGAACGGGGCCAACGTGTCCGGAGGTAGAGTAGGGGCCGTGCTGGGGGCCTGGAGCGGATGATGCTGATGCAACGACGGCTGCTTCTCCAGCGGCGGCCTGGCGGGGGGCGCGCCCTCAGAGGGGGGCATCGGGGCGGCGGCGGTGCTCGTGGGCCTCGGGGTGTAAGCCGGCTCCTGGTCTTCGCCGAGAGCGCCGTCCAGAGGATACAAGTCCTCCTCCTCTCCCTCGAAAGGTCCCTCCTCTCCATCTTCGTAGACGTACTCTCCCCCCTCGCCGTACGAGTCGCCCTCCGCCTCGGCGTACAGCGCCCCCTCCTCCTCCTCCCCCCCGTCTTTGACGTAGCCCCCGTCGTCGCTGTACACGGCTCGGGGGTCTTCGCCGTCCCACACCGGGGAGCCCTCTTTGCCGTAGCTGACGGAGGAGTGGCAGGAGTGGTAGGAGTCGTTCTCGTCGTAGAACTCGGAGCCCCGCAGGGGGTCTCGCTCCTCGGCGACGAACTCCTCGCTGAGCTGAGAGCTGCCTCGACTCAAGTCGCCCGACGAGGCGTAACGGCTGTCGGTGGGACTGAGGGGAGGGGGGGGCAGAGACACGTGTTACGTAATGCAGACACACCCACACGGGGGTCCAGCCCAAACTAGGGGAGTACCCCACACAATGAGATGGCGAGATGTAAAGAACTGGTTTCGGGGGCCAGGGAGGGAGACAGGTAACCAATTGGAATGGAGGCGTGTCTTTATCCAACCAATAAGAACAATCAGAGGGGCGGGACAGTGATAATCATCTTTTTAGTAATGGGTTAATACAGACACACACACACACACACACACACACACACACACACACACACACACACACACACGCAATACGAAAAGCACACGATTGGCCAAAAAAAACACACACGAGAACACATTTGTCATGATTTAAAGATATAAATAGACATAGTCAGGGAACCTGGAGAGGCCGAGGGTAATTTATTACCCTGGCACGACAAAGCCAGGCTCTCTTTGCAAATAAATAAGTGAATAATATTTATTCACAATGATGAATGAGGCTATTAGGCATCGAGGCAGACCGTGAGTCAGAGAGATTTGAGACGCATGCAGAAACAATTTTTTGACACACACACACACTATATGGTTTAGTCTCTATTGATTACAGTCATGTTGGTTCAATAACACAAGGTGCAGGAGGCGTAAAGGAGAGAACTGTATTATGGATTTTGGGCAGTGAGCCAGAGGGCATACACAAGCATAGATGAACGGACACGTACACACTCACACAATCACCACACTGCTGTTCTTTTCATCACCTATCTCACAATCTCTCCCTCTCTCTCTCTCTCTTATCCAACACACAGACCGGCACAGATGAGGACAAATGCTCGCACAATGTTTGAGTCTACATAAGCGTCTGTCCTCTTTCTTATAGCGAAGGACAAACAGAAAACACCATGAAATGAAAAGAACATGTACGCAGTCTGTCTCGGCCTCTCTGCTGACTGCTTCGTGATGTCTTGGTGGAAACAAGTGGAAATTAGTGAAAATATAATGTGTGTAATTAACGTGTGTGGGACTCCCAGAACAAGACAGGGCTCTTCTTAAGGTCTCACAGAGAAGATGAAGCTGTAATGACAGGCTGCCGCACAAAGACACACACACACACACACACACACACACACACAACCACACAAACAGACACACAACCACATATACACACACACAGAGAAAGACACACACACACATACACAGACACACACACCAACATACCGACATACACACACACACACTGACACACACCTACACAGACAGACACACAGACACACACAGACAACCACACGTATAGACACAAAGACACACACACAGACACCAAACCACATAGACACGTACACACACAGACAGACACACAGACACACACACACACTCGCACATTCACACACACACTCTTACACAATCTTCAACAATTAACCTCTCTGTCTCTGACTGTTATGAAACGACACACACACACACACACACACACACACACACACACACACATCTTGTCAATCACTCACCCACACACAGAAAAAAAAGACAAAACTGCGCAAAACTCATGAGAATCTAACAAACGGCGAAGATGAGAGCGATACATCACTTGATACGGATTTGTGATTCTCCACCACGGAGGAACAAGAGAGGTAAAGATGCAGGAGCGGTCGTTGTCTATATTAAATAGTGTGAACATATGCACGTACAGAGATAGGGTAAGAGCGCATGCATGCAAGCACAGCGAGCGAGGAGGACGGGACAAGTCCACCACTGACGTCACAGCGAGACGGAGTCACAGGCCGGAGCGAGAGGAAGAAGGAAGAAGAGGAGGAGGAGGAGGAGGAGGCGTTGGCGAGGAGGTACAGAGACCCACCTATCGGACAGTGAACGCCTACTGTCTAGAGAATACTGACGACTGGTGCGCCGGCTCGACCCTGAGCCTGAGTCGATATCGCTGAGCCCGTTGGCGGCCGAGTCTAAACTATCATCGCGTCTGGTAAGAGGAGTAAGGAGGGAGGCGGGTGGGGGGAGAGGGGAGAGGTGGGAGGTGGGAGAGGAGCATCAGTGGAGCTCAGTGCAAACCTTTCAAAGAGTGCTGTGACCAAACGGAAACGGGCACAGGTCGGGGGTCACAGTTTGTCAAGCTCGTCTTAAAATACCAGTCAGGTGTCGAGAGGAACTCTGAGGCAGGTTGTGAAGCTGTTGATAATTAGTTAATAATGATTTTTATTAAATTTGAATTACGTATGTACACTACCGTTCAAAAGTTTGGGGTCACCAAGAAAATGTTGTGTTTTCCATGAAAACTCACACTTTTATTTATTAAATGAATACAAGATTAATTTAAAATATAGTCAGGACATTGACAAGGTTAGAAATAATGATTTTCAATGTAAATATTAATGTTGTTCTTCAAACTTGTGGCTCAAAGGAAGGCCAGTTTTAGAGCTTCTCTCACCAGCATAACTGTTTTCAGCTGCGCTCACATAAAAAGGGGTTCAATGTCAAGGAATAATCTTGTTGTAGAAAAAGGAAAATAAAAAGTTATATAATTTTTTTTAAAAGGCTTTGAAGGGGGTTCTAACCCTCTGCTAGTCTTCTAAGGCAATAACACAATGTACCACTAGAACACTGGAGATGGGCCTCTACACACCTCTGGAGAGACTTCATATAAAAACTGAGAATAGTCATTTACCACATTAACTATGTATAGAGTGTATTTCTGATTAATTTAATGTCATTTTCATTGGAAAAAACTGTGCTTTTTTCCCTTTTTTCTAAGTGATCCCAAACTTTTGAACGGTAGTGTATGTCTTTGATCTATCTAGCCGTCTTTTTAGAGCAAAACAATCCTGTTTTGTAAAGCTCTCCTTCCCCAACAAGAAAGCACCGAGACAAAAGGAGGACATGTATTAAAAACCCATTCTATTTCGTCCCCCTGTCGCTTAAATTTACTTGAAATTATGAATGTATCCGTTCTGCACAAAGACATCTCAGTTGAAGATGCATTTTTACCCATCTGGATCCAAACAAATGAAAAGGTCACAACTTTCTGTGTCATTTTTTCGGAGCATCGCATCACTTTTAAAAAACACCCGCCGTCTTTAAAAAAAAGAAAAGTGCAAAGATAATTTACAGAAATGCTGTTAGTTTCTGCACAAAGGAGATCACAGGGAGTTTCTGATGCTCACTCACACACACACACACACACACACACACACACACACACACAGAAGGCCCACTTCATACTGTGTACATGACCTGTATACAAGAACTGTGCTGCCCCAGCGTGCTTGTGTACACTGAGGCCAGGGTCTCTCTAGAAGAGGAGAGACAACATGTTACCATGTACAGTACAAGGAAACAAAACTCCCCATGGGAATATCTGCTCAAGATGGGCGAGTCTGATATTACAACCTTTAATACTAAACGGTCTTTACTCATCCAAAACAAACCTGTGTGTCCCCCTGTTGTTGAAGCATCATGACCACCAGCCGTTGTAATCTCGTTAAAAGGGAAACCGCTGCTGGTGCTCGTTACCTCACGGCCCGCTGGTCGTAGTCCAGCTGGTGGACGTCTCCGCTGTAGGCGTGTCCGTACTGCTGGCCCATCATGGGGTACTGGTGCATGGAGGCGTTGGGCTGCGAGGTGGTGTAGTAGGGCGGCGGGATGCTGTTACTGGTCTCGCTGCGGTAGTCGCTGTCCCGGTCGTCCACGGCGCTGTCCGGATCCTCGTCTGTTCACGTGGAAACGAGAAGAGGACGATGGGGCAGATTTGTACATTATTATGGCTCCTATTACTTACTTTTAATGTTTTTATTACTTACATTTAATATTATGCATTACTTTCTTTTAATAGTTTCTATTACTTACTTTTAATAGTACGTATTACGTACTTTTAATGTGCTGTACTGTAGCGTCTCATTGTGTGTATTTTGTTTTCTTCTTACTTGTTTTATAATACATAACATTTCTATAGCGCTTTTCATAGTACTCAAAGATGCTGTTTTTTGTTTGTTATTGTTTTATGTGTGTTATTGTTTTATGTTTGTTATTGTTTTATGTTTGTTATTGTTTTATGTGTGGTATTGTTTTATGTGTGTTATTGTTTTATGTTTGTTATTTTTTATGTTTGTTATTGTTTTGCATTTGTTGTTGTTTTGTGTTTGTTTTATGTTTTTTATTGTTTTGTGTTTATTATTGTTTTATATTTGTAATGATGCAAAAAATGTTGTTTTTGATTTAGCATAAAATGGGATGTTTTCATGTTATTATCCAATTTGATTTTTTTTTTTTCGGTTTCCTTTATACAGTCGATAGCTGATACTATCAGATTGATAATTGTCCTTTTTGCTTTATCTATTTACAATTTCATTACGCTTTTGAAAAAAAAGAAAACCTACATCTTCGCCAAGCACCACAGAGATTAATTTACTGTACCTTTAATGAATCTAATTCCACCAGATTGACTTTAAATTAATTAGGAGGATATAGATACGAGCCGAAAGGAAGTTCAGCGAGCACGCGTGGAGAAAAGAAAATATATTTTCATGGCAGCTTAGAGGAAAAACTAAACAAGGAGATCATTACATTAAGTGAGACATGGACAATAGATACAGAGTTACTCCGAGTCATTAGCAGAAATGCATGAAAGAAACCTACTTTGCTGCTCTCCCCACAGACTCCAATTACCTGCAAGGAGATAAAGCGATGGAGAAAACCAAATTAGGTTTGGGCGACAAATTAAACAGATCAACAGCCCACAGAGCCATGGTAAACAAACACGTGTCGATGTGCAGCCCTGAGAATTCATTATTTAAACGAGGGGTTCGTAAGTCAGTGTGTTTGCTCATGTGCGCGAGTAAAGGAACACACAAGGTCTTCTAAAGGAGCCGAGATCAAAACGAGCTGATGTACAGATGCTACTGAGTAACTAAGGACAGAGAACACACACACATGCTGTTATCATCTCCACACACACACATATGGGCATCGGGCCACCATCCAACCCCGGCTGTCCACCGATTTATACTATGCACACTTTGTCATCATCAGCTGACAGACAGACAGTGGGGATGGTGTGTGTCTGACAGCCCGTCGTCTGTCAGTTCACATTCACCGAACATCTAGCGCCTCGTAAGTCATCCTACTCCTTCCTTCCTTCCTTCCTTCCTTCCTCCCCTCCTCCCCCCTTTCGCTTCATCGCTCTGCCTCATTTCCAGCCCCCGTCTAGTCAAAATTCTCAGAGACGACGGGGGTGAGGAGAAGAATAAGAGGAGGTATGAAAAGGACACAGCGGGGGAAGGGGGGAGGAGGAGGCGGATGCAGAAGTGACACTCACAGCACTGTGTGGTCGGTGCGTGGAGTGGCCGCTCCTGTTCTTCTTGATAGGCAAACTGAGAGAGAGAGAAGAAGAAAAACAACAACCACACAACCACACACACATTAGAAAATGCGATCCAGCACGTCTCCTGGTAAAAAAAATATTGACTGTGTAATTCTGCTGTTATTGTCATTAGAGGGAAATGAAGAAAGAGACGGAGAGGAAACACTGAGTCAGAGAGGGATCATGAAAGAAAAATACCATTAAATAAGAATAGGAATTAAGAAGGAAATATAGATGCCAGATGGTGCAGAGAGAGGAGAACATTGGAAGGGTTTGAAGTTCTTACATCTTGATCCCTCATGGCATTTAGTTGTTCAAGTTTCTTGGCCCAGTATCGAGCCTCTTCCTCGGGAATGTCTGCGGCACACAACACAAACACATCTTTCTTTACTCAGCACATCAAATAATGTTTTCTTCTAATAACAATTCATAAGCCAACTGACTAACTAACGATAACTCTCGGCAGGCAGGCATATATATATATATATATATATATATATATATATATATATATATATATATATATATGCATATATTTAAATATATATATATATATGTATATATAAATATATACTGTATATACACAAATATATATATATACAGAAATATATATATATATATATATATATATATGTATATTTATAAATATATATATATGTATATATATTTATATATTTATTAAAAAAATATCAAAAAGAGTATATATATATATATATATATATATATATTTATATATACATCACTCTGTACATTTATCTATAAGCACTGGAATAGAACCAAAGAGCAATCCAATTGATGTATGTTCATGTCATGGCAACAGTATTCAATAATAATGGATCAAAAGCCCTCAATGTGGTTTTAGTACATTAGTGGTAGCAATAGCACTCATGGTAAATATGAAAATGGTTGGCAAATAAATTGCATGTTGTAGTAACGGATTTCATTCATGTGTTACGTGTTAAATGGTATCATCTGTTTTATTAGGTGTATTGAAGTGTATCCATACTGTATATCTCAAATCTAGCACGTATGAAATGAAACAAGATACGCGGGAAAGCACGAGGTAGGATAAGCACAACGGTGATGAAAGGCCAAACCTAAAGGCAGTTCAAAGCGGGTGTCGAGCAGCAGCCGGTGGAAGGTGGGGTTTTGGGTTCCACAGACCTCGTTCTCAGCCATCACTGCGTTGGAGTCCAGAGTCAGCCACTGGCCCGGACCATCCTGGAGAGAGGTGAGGAGCAGAGCAGTATGACTGCAGCTACACGTACTGCGTGATACATGTGACCAGTCCAAGTATCTTTGGTGGAAATGCTCTATTAGTGCGCTCGAGAGCTTTATTAATTTTCTTTTATTAGTATAAATGACAAAGATAACAAAGTAGGATATCATACGATTGTTGCCCATAATCATAATGTATTTTGTAGAATGTGTAGAACGTATCAAAAAGGTTGACAGATTGCCTCAACACTTTTTTTGTCTATTTGGAAATGTGTACGTTTTATTCTCTAATAACATACATACATGATGACGTGATGATCAATAATTTTTTCTTCCAATAACAATCAATATGCCAACTAACTAACTCTAATGATAACTCTTGGCAGGCATGTATATGTATATGTATATATATATATATATAAATATATAAAATATGAATATATATACACATAAATATATATATTTACATAAATACATATACATATTTACATAAATATATATACATAAATATGTATATTAATAAATATATACAGATATATTTATTTATATATCAATATATATAAATATATTTACATAAATACATAATTTGTATTTATAAATATATATATATATATATAAATATATATTTATATATAATTTAAAAAAATTAAAGTAATATATATATGTATTTAATTAGTGTTATTGAATGGCCATGACAAAAGAGTGTGGAGGAATGAGGCCAGGGCAGGTGTATTGCTCAGGACCCAAACAAGCGCAATGTCGAGTGTGGAGTTGTTCGCATGAGCGGTTCTCGAAGAAAGCCGCAAGCAGCAACACCACAGGTCAAGCATTGGACCCGTTATGAACGGGCACTGCACTTGTAAAACCTAGAGAGAGGAAGAGAGAGCGAGTATACCTCATTGGACTGCCGTATGTTGCGCAATGGTATCCATACGGTGCCCATCATGGTGTCCCAGATTAGCCCTTTATCCCACATCTCCACCGTCAGGCCCAGTTCCAGGCGGTTTATCTCACTGCTCGGCAGAAAGAGGAGGAGGTGGATGTAGAAACAGACAATTGAGTTAGGAAAAAAACGTACGGGGAAAGAAAAAGATAGGCTTGTGTTAAGACACCTCACTGCACAGAGGGCTTTCAACAGAAATATATAGTCTCTGCCATCAGGAGCTACACTTAAATATATGATGTGCACCGTGATTCAATCTTCAGAGGGAAATGAGTCACTCCTCGTGAAGATGGAAAGAGTAGGTGATTGTTAACTAGGCTGCTGGCAGGATAAGAGAGAGAGAGAGAGAGAGAGAGCACAGATTGGACAACTGCAGAGACCATCTATATTTCTGTTTGCCAAACATCAGTGAACTCAGCTTTCCTCGTCTCGCCGTCAAGCAACGCTCATATGCCGCAAATATAACTCCTTTCTCACATAAAGTTCAATGTATACAGTGATGAGCCTTCCTGTGAAGAGAGAAGCTCTACAGGAGCTATTTAAAGGAGCAGTCCCCCAATTAAGCAACATCAGAAGAAGGACAGAGGTTAAGAAAATACGGGGAGATGAAAAGGGGAAGGAAGATGTGAGAGAGGGCGAGAAGCACTCACAACATGAAGTCCTGCTCCCAGCACGGCTGACTGCCGCGCACAGCGATGGTCGTGCTCTTGACATTCTGCACCTTCAGGGTCACGTACGTGTTACATTTCTCTGTAAAAAAAAAAAACATAAACGCCAGTGGTCACGATACTGCGGTCCGATTCGGCAACAAGTGAGCGCCTCGTGGATGACGTCCGACTCACCTTGAGGTCCATCGAGCTTGGCTTTCTTCACTGCAAACACATGGAGAAAAACAAAACAAGAAATTAGGGTGTGGGAGGAAGGGAGGGGGGGGGGGGGGGGAGTGAGCCGAAATATCAAAATTATTAAAGTTCTCAAGGTTTTTTTTGATATTTTCATAACATTCGGTGAATCCTCAAAGGCTTTTTTTTTTCTCGGGCTGCCAGCGTGACGCGGCTTTAACCTACAGCCTGTGCAGGCCTCTCTGCATGGAGCTCATGTGCATGAAAATATAGCAGGTGATTGACAGGAGCCTGACATTCTAAAGAGGGATGGAGGGATATGGCATGGGGGGGGGGGTCAGCTTTTCTCGGCCGAGGACTCCTCTCTCCTCGCTGGACCGAATGCCAGGATCTCCATGAGAAAGCCCACATCCGTTCAGCTGGAGGTGTCGGGACCTCTGAGAGTGGCCACACACACACACACACACACCTCGTCCTCTCTGAATGATGTATGGCCATGTTTTTACTGGATTGTTGACATCAGTGGAGGGATGGTGGATGGGTGGGGGTGGGGGGTTAATAGATGGAGCACAACAGACGAGGCGCCGCCGAGGCCACTGCCGGCTCCCTCCATGCAGGGACCTCTTGAGGTACCAGACTGACTTTAAAAAAAACACACACACACACACACACACACACACACACACACACACACAATGACGTCAACGGCCTCTTCATTATTCATTCAATCCGGTATCCTGGTGATGCCCAGCATCCCCGCGTTCAGCGGTGAGGTATTAATATTTAGAGCTCTGGGTGTTTTTCTTTCTTCCTTTTCATCCCGAGCTGATTGCTTCGTTTCACTGATGTAACATTTCAGGAGAGAAATAAGCGCACATCAAAAAAAATAATCTAATTGGACCTCAACGGCAAAGCCCCGAAAGATTCTCCGTCGCGTAGAAGAAGTTCTACATACGGCTCTGTGAAAAATAAATAAACACTCACCGTTATTCAATCAAGGAACGCCTCTAGACATCAGGGTGGCAGAAGTGATGATGACAAAGGAACACACTCTGACTCACTTTTCTTCATCAGTGGCAGCGGAAGAACAGGCGTGATAATCGTTGTGGACAAATTGGCGTCTAAAAATAGCGTCGCCCCGGCAGACCCTCTGGAACGACGCTCATCGCTTCGATATATCGGCGTGCGATTCACGAGGCAGGTGCAAAGAGCGGGTGGGGTTGGGGGCCCAACTTCAACGTCAAATCCACATCATGATGTGTGTGTGTGGGGGGGGGGGATTATTGTTCTCCATGGATGGAAGGCCTGCATACAGACTCCTCTTTCCTCCAGACAGTAAATGACAGATGCAACTTGGCTGCATCGTTGCCATCCCTCTCCGTCTGTCTCGTACACCGTCCTCTCGCCACCATCAACCAGTCATCGGTCCTCCCTCTCTCTCTCCCTCTCCATCTCTCTATCTCTCTCGCCAAGCCATGTGGCGAGTATGCACGTGTGCTCCCTTTCTATCGCTTTCTCTCGTGCTCCATTAATCTCTCCGTGCAGCCGGATGCGAGCTTCCTCCCCAACTCTAAAAATAACCTCTTCAGTGTGACAGGGGTGGGGGTGGGGGGGCAGGGGGGGACCGGATTGGGGTGCTTACAGCTCACAGGCATGAGACTAAACCACCACTGCTGCAGATATATATATATATATATATATATATATATATATATATATATATAAATATATATATATATAATAAAAAAAATATATATATATATATATAATAGATATATATATATATATATATAAATATATATATATATATAATTAAAATATATATATATATATATTTAAAAAAGAATATATATATATATAATTAAAATGTATATATATATATATATATATATATATATATATATATATATATATATATATATATATATATATATATATACGGCGCAGGAGGGGGGGGAATGAGAAATGGAAGTCCCTGTCACAGCAATTACAGAATCTCATCTTCTCTTTCTTTGCCGGGCAGAATTGGACAAATACCATTCACTCAGGCCCCAGTGCCGACGATCCAAAGGGGCTTTTTGTCCTTTTTTTGTGTGTACTTCCTGAGGTTTTCCAATCAGAAGCTTTCAGAGAGCTCACACTTCAGAGCATTTCTACCGACACCAGGAAGAACAACAACGACGACGCAAACCGGAGGAGGACATCTAAAGATTATGACAAAGAAAGGAGAGATGACTCGAGTGCACATTTAAGAAAACCAGTTACACTGAGAGGTCATGACAGTCCACTCCCACACCTGCAGTATACCTTTGGTAAATATACATCAGCGATTATCAGAGTATATGAACTTTCAAAGTATTCGCTATATTAGTGACTGATGGCTGAATGTGGGAAACATTATCATTTGAACATATACAGTGGGGGGGAAAAGTATTTAGTCAGCCACCAATTGTGCAAGTTCTCCCACTTAAATACTTATTGTACCCAGGAATTTACCAATTAATTCTTTAAAAATCAGACAAAGTGATTTTCTGGATTTTTTTCTTCTCATGTTGTCTCTCATAGCTGAGGTCTACCTATGATGAAAATTAGAGGCCTCTCTCATCTTTTTAAGTGGGAGAACTTGCACAATTGGTGGCTGACTAAATACTCTCCCCCCCGCCTCCCCCCCACTGTAGGTGCAAAATATGAAGACTTTAATCCTTCAGAGGATATATTCAATATAATTACAGTAGCCTTGGAATCATCAAGCTATGAATATGAACGCTCCATTAAAACATTATTGATCTCTATTTCCAGATTCCCCAGTAACTCTATTGATTATTAGTATAACACATACATAACTAGCCAAGGGTGGTTTGTTGCCACTTTGTTGCCATTTCTGATGTTTGACTTTCTGACTACTTTTGCAAAAACACTTTTTCTGAGGATCTGCATGCATATGCAAATAGATAATAATGCCCTTGATGAGAGGAAGGTGACACTAATGAGGACGTCTCTCACGGCTCGCTCTGTTATGAAGTTACCGTGCGTGAATTGGCATCTCCTTACGGGAAGCGACGGCAAAGAGGACGGCCGCCAGAGCTGAATATGCTTATTCAGCTTCTGTGGCACAGACATCCAACATCACGGGACACATGGAAGTAGAGTACACACACACACACGCACACACACACACACACACACATCGCCGCCCACCACGGTGTTTATCGGCTCGACTCGTTGTTACCGTGCATGCAGCTCAAGGTCTTCCGAACAGCCACCGCACCAGAACAAAAAAGATAATATCAACATTAACCTATAGCTGCAGGAATGTGACCGAGTGCGTGGACGCTAATGAGAAAATGCCAGTAGAGAACTCAAATACATTGCGGTTGCCATGCCAACAAAGCCTCAGGACATAAAGGGGCCGCCAACCATGCTCTCGACGCCACAGCAGCCCCTTCAGATGCGCTGCACGCCTGGGACAACCTCTCACAGTCTGCAGGAGAAGTTTAAAGGAGTCACTTTTACATCGATGCTCGCTTAGACATCAGGAATTGTGTTTATTAAGTTGATTTCTTTCGGGGAAAGAGCTCAAACTGGCCCAATATTCCCAGAGCGAAGGTGCAAAGGTGCTTCTAAAGGCGGAGGGGTTATTAAGGAGTTATAACTCTGCAACTTGAGAAACTGTGATGACATCAGAGAGCTTTAGATTTGTCTGAACTCAAACAGTTTTCACTGATTTTCTTTATGTGTATTCATAAGTCAGTTTTTTTTATGAAAGCTGTCACAACGTTCATTTATTGTATTTGTGGGTGTTGTAAAGCACCAGGTGAACTTGTCATTGCCAAGAGGCAGTTTAAAATAATTAAACAGTGACTCTAAAAAGGATTTTATAACCCTTATGAAACGTTTAGCATTATTCTGGGATGGACCGGAGGTTATTGAGAACGTTTTATTTGACTCCGGAGACATGTGCACACCGTCTATCCATCCTGCTGCTTCTTGCACACTAATGCACTTCCATTTAAATCGTGTCTGACTGCCATACGACTCAGTTAGATCAGTTTCGTAAGAAGAAGTAAAGTTCTTTGATCAAAACAAATATATTTTTTAAATGAACACGTTATGCTTTGAATGTAAATGTCATTATTACTGTGACTGGTTGACTATTAAGTGTAAAGCACTGATTCACAGATATTAAATATTAATCATTTGAAGTCTCTTTTTGATTTCTCTGGAAAAAAATACGTCACAGACAACATCGTTGGCTTCACCCAACAAATGACAAACAGTGACTGAAGGAAGATATTTGTCACAACACAATGTGATGAGTCTCTGTGTGTCCATACAGGAGAAACACAATTTGGACCCTATTGGGTAAATCTGGAAAGATTCAAAGACAGAGGATGTTACAGTTCTTATTATAGAGCTCAATCCAAATAGATTAAAAATTAAATAATTCTGCAACCAATCACATGGCTTCAAGACAAACACCGGTAGTCTCATGCACACGCCTTTTTGGGGGGGTGGTCCGCGCAATTACGCACGAAAACTGAGATTAAAATGTCCACATTAGAGATAACGTCAATGAAAACGCTTTATTATGTATCTGAACAAATAAATAAATAAATGAAACGCCTCGCGATTCTACGAGAGGGTGGTGAGGGGGGGGGGGGGTGAACGGAGTGGTTTACATCTTGTTTTACTATGTTTGACAGCGGCTGCCAGAAAGCATACACCTACTACATAAATCGATCCGGTTGTATAGTGATTGTTTTTTTTGTAAAAAATAATGAGCCCAGACTATCACACTAGACATGTAGGAGCGAAATATTTCAGGGTAAGTAAAAAAATAATCACATGGAATATAAATATGCAGTGGTCGCCTTATTCTTGGGATTTGCGTTAATCTGCCATTTAATAGCGAAGCAAATCAAACGATAAAAAAACATCCATATGCAAGACGGTTATTCTTAAAATGTTGAAGTCTCGTTATAGGTAAACCTCCCCCCACCACACAAAAGCGTAAAGATATATTCAAGCTGCTCACACACCAGCGGGTGGAGGAAGTATAGTGCCAGACACGCGCTCTCTTACCTCCAACACACAGCAATGACATTTCTTTAGTTCAGGTCCAGCTTCTCCTCCAGCTTCCGTCTCCGAGCTGATAATCTGTAATAATAATACAGCCCGGGACCGAGTCGATGGGCGGGAGATGGTAGAAGCCTGCCGTCGCTGGCAGTGACCGGAGGGGGGGTGGGGGTGGTGGGGTGGGGGCCTGGTAGGGCTCGTTACAGCTGACAGATATACAACAACAACAAAAACGTATTAAAAAAAATCTTCACACTTTGAGAGTGAACGCCAGCGTCGCATTCGTGTCTTTAAAAATATATTTTTTCAAATCTAGTGCCGCGTCCGTCTGAATGTGAGACTCTTTGCCAGCCCCCTTCTTCCTCAGCTCTCCGCTCGCCAACACACAGCCATCTTGTTCAGCTTCAGCACCGCCGCTGCGTGGACAGCTCCTGGCAGTGACGTCAGGGCGGTGCTGATGGCGTGGAAAAGGGGGCGGGGACGTCGAAACTCAAAATAACACAAGAGACATGTTGTGATGAGGGTTTTTTTTGGTCAATGTCACCCCAAGCAACTGGTAAATAATGACTTAGCAGAGTCAGTCATCACATCCTCTGGTAACAATGGTAACGATGGTGTCAATGCTATATGAATAACTTAAATTTCACTTGGAAAGCATGTTTTGACAGATTTAAAGATGAGAGTTGGAAGGTGATGAGGCAAGTAAAGATGCAGCAGAGTTGGTGTCCAAGTTTAGAAAATAGTACAATCCAAATGATTCGTTGTTCGTGAATTGATAGTCGTGCCTTGGTGAGACTGAGCCAGTTGGGTGTCAGTGTGTTGCATAATTACCAGTTCATCCCATCACCATCCTTATACAGTTGAAACCAGGCGGATGTTGCCTAAAAAGAAAATACTGTTCAAAGATTTAAGACATTTTCCAATGTTGGCAAACATCTCCCCCTGCTGGAAAACCACACACACTGCATCTTCACCAAAAACACCCAAAGGCATAATGCAGAGGGAATAGAGTCGTTTTGGGATATGATTTTAACTTGAGTTGAGGAATCAAACAATATGGAGAAGATTAAAAAAGAAAAGAAAAGCAACATTTTCCTTTTGTTGGAAACATGTTCAGTTTGGTTTAATGAACATTTCAGAAAATACAAATATACTTCACAAATATATAATATTCTGACAACATGTGAAACTGCTTGTCCATTCAACAACCTGCCATCATCAATGTAAATGCAAACATGTAAACCCCAACATTTCATTTTCACCCTTTCCAGTTTTGTTGTTATAGTTGCTCATGCTTTCTAAATAACACTACACATTATACCCACCCACCAAATACCAAAGGGCATTTATTGTAAACAAATAATTTGGCTCGTCTCATTGGACAGGTCGTGAGCCTGCACAATGAGGTTCGGGTCAATCCAATTTGACTTCATTAAAAGCAGATTTGACGAAAATACAACATTACATTTAATGAAATTCCTGAAGTGTAAAAACCCTAAACCCTGCTGCACAGATTCACAAGAACTCATCAATACACATTTTCTACACATGTAGCGGCATGTAGACGCGGACTCTCTGTGTGTGTGTGTGTGTGTGTGTGTGTGTGTGTGTGTGTGTGTGTGTGTGTGTGTGTGTGTGTGTGTGTGTGTGTGTGTGGCATTTTGAAGCGTCTGTACCACTGCCTTTAATCTCCTTGAGATATCCACATGCTCCATCGATTGGCACTGACGTGACCTTTGACCCCACGCGTCCCTCTGATGAACGAACGGGCCGCCGGCTGAAGGCTCCTCACAACTTCTCGCTGACAAAACAAAGAACACGTTCAGACTTAAATACTGAATCTGGGTTTTGAGACTTTTCAGGTAAAAAAAAAAAAGAAGAAAAAAGATTACAGTTACTATTTAAGTGCAACTTAATTATACCCTTATTTCTTAGTGCATGGAAGTTTCTCTGGGGGCGTGAACCGAATGTACCAGCAGTCCAGTCGGGGGAGGTCATGAAGGGAAACGTGTCCACCGTTGAAATTATAAATGGGAACGGGGGCTTTTGTGTACTCAGAACCCTCATCCTGGACTATGTTGGAGAATAATTTAAAACTCAAAATAACTGATACCACTCACTGCTTTTAAATATAAAAATGAAAGAAATGGAGGCAGGTTTCCAAAAATGTCAATGTTTCATAAACTAAATTGGTTATGTCACCGTCTCTTAACTTTTAGTTTCTTTTAATTTGTCTTTTTCTGTGTTTTTTTTGTTTGTAACTTTGTGTGTCTCATGTTGCTGCCTGTCTTGTCCAGGTTACCCTAAAAAAATGTTTTAATCTCAATGTGATGTGCCTGCTTAAATAAAGGTTTTATCATTAAATAAAAATTATATATATATATATATATATATATATATATATATATATATATATATATATATATATATATATAAAAAAAAATAATGGCTTAATCAGATTGATTTGGGAGTTTAAATATGAAAGAGAAATGTCTTAATTGTTATATTTGGGCACAACATCTGATACATGTCAGTATTTGTTGGAAAAGTCCCTCTAGGATTTGTCCAATATCATCCTCTCGCACAGCTCTCGTCTAAGATATCCATGACTAAAACTTGTTTTCTTTAGAAATAAGTTTTTAAAAATCTAAACCTCAACTTTGAAACCACCTCTCTCTGCTCTGATGACACGTTGCTGCCGGCTGTGCTATCCACAACATCCAAGTGAAGGCCGACTCATCAGCAGAGGAAGCGGAGCGCTCCCGGCCTCCTTTCCTCTTCCTTTACCTCCCAGCCCCGGCGGCGTGAGCGTGGAGGACATCGGTTACCTGTCCAGGTGAGCCAGGACTTCGCAGAGCTGGCTGAGCAGCGCGCGGTGCTTGTGAGGGTTTCCCTCCAGCGCTCCGTTGAGACGACTTAGGTAGGAGTCCAGGTTCCCGTGGGACGCCGTCTCTCCCGTGCCTGATCACAAGAAGCCTCGGGAGAATTAAACCCTCAATTCCTCTCGAGGAGAAACGTAACGGGAGCCGGCCGTCTGAGCGCTCACCTGGCAGGGGAACCGACGACAGACTGTTGACCAGCGTGTGTTTGATGGTCAGCAGGTTCTGGTGGAGAGCCTGCGTGCGCTTCTCGTCCAGCCCCAGCTCGGCCTCCAGGCGCTCCTTGGCGCTGTACATGTCCTTGATGTGGCGCTGAAGCACCGCGTTCTGCTCCTCGAACTCAATGTTGGCCTTACGGAGCCGCCGCAGCTCGGACTCTCGGGCTGGACGCACGAAAGGGGAAACAAGAAAGGACGGGAAGAGGCGGGAGCACAAGATTATGTTGGAGGAAAGTTACTTTTAAGTCATGGGATTTGTTAAATGAAATGTCCCATTGTCATATTACGTACACTACCGTTCAAAAGTTTGGAGTCACTTAGTGCTTTTTTTCTCCTTTTTTCTGTTTTTTCCAATGAAAATGACATTAAATTAATCATAAATACTCTCTACATAGTTAATGTGGTAAATGACTATTCTCTGTTTGTTAATGAAATCTCTACAGAGGTGTGTAGAGGCCCATCTCCAGTTTTGTGTTATTGCCTTAGAAGACTAGCAGAGGGTTAGAACCCCCTTGAAACCCTTTTTTTTTATTATAACTTTTTATTTTGCATTTTCCACAAACAGATTACTCCTCGACTTTGAAACCCTTTTTATGTGAGCGCAGCTGAAAACAGTTATGCTGGTGAGAGAAGCTCTAAAACTGGCCTTCCTTTGAGCCACAAGTTTGAAGAACATTAATATTTACAATGAAAATCATAATTTCTAACCTTGTCAATGTCCTGACCTTATTTTTGTATTAATCTTGTATTCATCTAATAAATAAAAGTGTGAGTTTTCATGGAAAACGCAAAATGTTCTCGGTGACCCCAAACTTTTGAACGGTAGTGTATGTGAAATGTATTCTCTGCATTTAACCCATCCTTAGTTATTAAGGAGAAATGGGGAGGCAGTGAAGCACCCAGGGAGCATCTGGTGGTTCAGTGCCTTGCTCATGGACACTACAACATGCAACTAATGGGGATCGCGGGAATCGAACCGACTACCTCGCGGTTGCAGGACGACCCCTCTCCCCACTGAGCTAACAAAGTAATCGCCCAAATGTGTCGAATTAAAAGTGTTTTTACGACATCCATCAGAAGGATGATTTCCTGTTTTCAGTGTCTCCGTTACCTTTGTTCTGATCGAGGAACTCCTCTGTGAAGATGGGGATGTCGAATCCTCTGGGGAGGTCAGACGGCTGGAGAACAAATAAATCGACAACGTAGGCGTTAAAAAAAAGACGCGAAAAGGACACACGGTGACAAGATACGAGAGCGTCACGTACCTTTGACACGGAGGACTCTGAACTCGTACTGATGATGACCGACGGCGTGTCTTCTGAAAGAGAAAACGAGGCGTCCCTATTACAGCTCACGTGGCGCCGGGTAATGAAATGGTCGCGCTCTCTGGTCGCGCTCTCTGGTCGCGCTCTCTGGTCGCGCTCGTCACCTTTCTTGATCCTCTTGTCTTGTATCTTGGCGCTGGTGATCTGATAGGCCTCCGTCTGCTGATAGTCCTTCAGCTCCTGGGCGTACTGCATCTTCTCCCGCTCCGCCTCGTCCAGGTAGCGCTGCCGGGGGGGAAAGATAAAGTAGCGCCGCTTTACCGAGGGAGAGAATTGGCTCTGGCGCTTGATTATCTAGCGGGTATTTTATACGTAATGTTCGGTCCTGCGTGTACCGAGTTATACGATACACGTGGAAGCGCACCTGCTTGTCATTCAGGGCCAGCTGTGTCCACTCTGCTCCGAGCCTCTTGGTGATTTCTGGGAACGGTAGGTCCGGGTATCTGGCCCGCATGCGTTCTCGCCGCTCGTTCAGGAAGCGGACGTATCCGGTGACCGGCGCCTTGGGACCGTTGGGTAGCACCTTCTTTCTCTTCTTTCCCTTCGGCCAGCCTCTCTTCTTCGGCTGCGGAGAGGAGGAGGAGGAGGAGGAGGAGGAGGAACACTCACATGAAGGCAGGGGGCTGCACCCTCATGGGTCAACTATCATAACCATCTACCGCCTTTGCAAAACTTATTTTCAATATCAATCAATATGTAGATTATTATTTTTTCTCTCCGAATAGTTAAATCAGTCAAATGCAAACAAATACGCCAGATATTGCTTTTTTTGTCCGAGCAATAGTCAAAGATATCCAATGTTACCGTCGTAGAGGAGCAGCAAATATTCACACTTGAGAAGCTGCAAACTAAATTAATTCCTTTAATATAGAATCACTTTAACAATAATCAATATTTGAAATGTTTTCCTGTTGATATTATATCATCTACTACATGCACTCTAATATTCTCTTGCACTTTACCCCCTTTCTCGCTGTAATCCTGTAAATGTCCCCACTGGGGGACTAATAAAAGGAATATCTTATCTTATCTTCCAACAGCCTTCAAATAAATCCCACCTCGTGAAGGTTATACCGTTAGGTACATTTAATCAGACCGTTTCAGGTGTTATTAGTACTTTATGCTCATTTAGGAGGCTCTAGTTAGTGGTGCTGTTGAATTGCAAGAGGTATTTCTTATGGGATCAGGTCATTTACATAATATTTACAGTTTTTCCTTCTGTATATGACATCTATTGCTTCTGTCCATCCTGGAGAGGGATCCTCCTCTGTTGCTCTCCTGAAGGTTTCTTCCCCTTTATTTCCCTGTGAAAGTTTTTTTTTTTTTCTAATTCCTGTGAGTTGAAGCCTGTGTTACGTTAACACTCACCACACTGTATACTGATCATTGCACATGCACTTTTGCGCATTTGCTTTTGCACTCCTGCCCTATTTTTGTTTGTACTTATTGTGATTGTATTTTGTAGTACTTACTGTGATTGTGCAGTACCTTTTGTGTTTTTATGTTTATGTCTGTATGTTCTGTATGCACCTTATACACCAGAAACAATTCCAGGTAGGTGTAAACCTACTTGGCAATAAATAACATTCTGATTCTGATTGTTCCTGATCCGATGTGAGCTCAAAGGTCAGGGATGTCATATGTGTAAAAGTTTATAAAGCTCTCCGAGGCAAATTTGTAATTACTCTGCTCAACCGGACATTGTCTTTATAACTGGATCCTGTGCACTTCACTTGTTTTTATGTTGATGTTCTGTTTTAATGTTGTTTCTATCTTCATACTTTTATCCTGTATCCTGTTCGACTTTATTGTAAGGTGACCTTGGGTGACTTGAAAGGCACCTCCAAATAGAATGTATTATTATTACTACATCACATGTCATTTAGCAGACGCTTTTATCCAAAGCGACTTACAATAAGTGCATTTCAACCTAGAGTACAAACTAAGAATACAGAAAGTAACATTTCCTCAACATAGTCAAACTACAAAAGTACCATAATAAGAGATATTTAAGTGCTAGTAAAGTGCAAATCTGTGTTTTATATTATTATTATTATAATTATTGTCATACAAGCTCATATACGCTCAACCCACCTACCTTGTCAAGCAATAAATAACACAATTAAATACATTTCTCGTAAAAGTATGTCTCATTGTGGATGACAGCGTGGAGTTTACAGGTAAACCTTGAAACAAAAGGCCCATCGCAGGTCCTCACCTCTTCTTGCGGAGGATCCGCGGAGTGTGATGGTTTGGACTGGTGCGAGGCATCGCTCTGCTCCTGTTTGATCCCACCCATAACCTCCGAGCGGGGACTTGAAACTGGGGGAAACGGGTCTTAGTCTAGGTCGTGGGGAGAAGCCTGTGCAGAAAAAACAACATTAGGAGGATTTGTAAAATATATAATAATATTCAAAGAAAGATGAGAGCAGCAGTTAAATCCTGTAATGATGTCCTCGCAGGGATGCCGCTTCTTAAGCTAACCTGCCTGCTAGCCGTTATCACACACTACGGACAATAGCCAAACAAGAAGCTCATCCAAACTGCTCACGCTTCATAATAACCTCATTATAAATACGGGGAAATGTGTATTCAGACGTACTGATTCGTCACTCCAGACAGCGGCGGTTATATTGAATTATTTCTGCTTTGTATTTGTGGATAAATGTCTTCTTAACTCACCCGATAATTATCCCCTCAGCTAAACAGGAAAAGAAAGCAGTCTGCCATCTGATTGGTCGGCACGGAGAGTCGTGATTGGTTGGCTGGATAGCCCCGCCTCCTCACTACTCACTGATATTTTTCACCTGCATTTCTGGCTGCGTCTGAAGATATCGTACACTCATCCAGTAGTTTACCGAGTTGCAAGCTATATTTCAGCATTCACGCCATATTTTTATTCAGATATTGCTTTTAAAGTTGTACATTATCTGGTACATTTAGTTAAATACCACAGTATTTTAATAGGGAGCTCCTGTCTATTTGTTAATAGTGAACGTTCACTGTCCTCTACTGGTCACAGTGTGTAACTGCAACACAACTATATATTGAATAGTCAGTCAATGCAGGCGTGGAGACTTCCAGTTAATCATTTCAAATACACAAACAAACAAAATATCGTGAAGAGAAAATGTTTATTGATAGCTTGACATGATTGGCTGTTCTTAATCAAACATTCATTTCCTTGGACAGAATTGTATGATCTGCCTACGAAACACACAAAAAGCAAAACTCTTAACCACTAAACCCACAACGTTGGTTTTGGATTACTGGGTCCACGTAGTAAATTTGAAGTAGAGCCAAACCTATGTTTAAAAATGGAACTCTACTTGGAGTGATTTTTTTCTGCCAAACCTGTTATCAGACTGAACACAACTAAGTGGTGGGTGTTTCTCATTTATCTTGCTCTTAAATTGGCTTAATAAACTGGTTTATTAAGCCATTGGGTTGAAGCCAAGGACATGTTGGCCAACACCAAGATGGTTGGTTGCCCTTGAAGGATCGAGCCCTACGACTACTCCGGAGTATCTCAGACCTCAGTGGAGTTGGGACTGTGACTAAGCCGATGTTACCGGGGTTCAGGGCCAACACAAGCATGGTTCTTTCTGTGGCAGCAGAAAATAGAATACTCTGCACAATATACCCTTTCAAGGTAATAGTAAGGCATGTGCTTAGAACACTGACGTAAAAAAAAAAAAAAAAAAAAAAAAAAAAAACACCTTTAATTTGTATGGAGCCCTCATGTTCCACAAGGTGATATTCATCCTGTGCAAACAACGTAATCCTCATGTGGGAACACGTTAACATGTGTGCACAAGACTAGAGATTGAGTGCTTTTAATGTTGTATAGTTAGCTGAAACAATCTAGTTCAAGTCTTCCACTAAAAAACAAGTAGAGGTCAATTTCTTGAAGCTTTTGGGGTTGTAAAATAAAAAAAATAAACAAGCCAAGTCAATCAAAACCCAAATCAAACAATTTAAGTTGGCTTAACATAAAAAATAAACAAGTTATTCTTTGGGCTGTTATAGCAGCTCCTCTTGAGACTTGTCAACTTACTTCACTAGTACAGCTCTAGATCAGAATTTAAGTCAGAGGCTTCCAGTTTAGCAAAAACTCCAACTGCAGAAATGCTGCATGCGTTAAAGTGCAATTAATATTACATATTTTAATATAAAAAGGACATACAGCACCAACAAAAAAAAAAAAAAAAAGTAATTTATTGTAGCCACCATCATTTAAGCAGTAGTCAAAACTGCTTCTGCAGGATCATCGCTATAAACAGAACACTGGAGCCAGAATAATTCGTTTTTATTTTTATTTTATTTCGTTTATCGTTTACAATTTTTGTAGTTTTTCATTATTGTCAATCCTTTTGGCAAACACTGGTGCGCACGGTGTTCTGTACAATCAGTCTCACAATGTAGTGGACTTTTAATTTGTTGGAAAGTGAGGAATGAGGCAAGTGGGGTCCAGACGTTTACAGTCTGTCCAGGTAGTTGTCCAAGGCAGAGATGCCTTCCTTGAGACCCTTACGTTTGCGGATTTCAGTGACGACAACACCGGGCTTGCTGGTTGTGTCTAATGGATCTCCGGGCATGATCTGCCAGTGGTCGAACACGCACTGTGGGAAGGCCTTGCCACCGGTGTTGGAACGAAGGTCAGCTGTGAAACCTGAAATTGGAAAGAGCAAAGTACGTTTCAATACCAAGGCGCAACTACATTATGGGTTTACGGGTTGCACGAGTGAGTGCAGCAGTCATAAGCTTCAATAACTTGAATGTAATGTTTGCTACTGGCCTTTGTAAGGCTAGGTTATGACATGGCATTGAAAATTGTTTTATCCCGTTCAGATGATGCTTCTAAAGCAGTGTCAAATGGTTATTTTCTAGCGAGTCGTTCTGATCCGCAATGCAAAACCTTGTTTTTTGCAGGCAACTTAAGGTGTTGTGGCTGCTCCTCTCAGTAAAGCATTTAAGAGGGGAAAAAAGGACTTACCGAATGACTCATTGACAGGCAAGTAGGCCTTGGTAACACGCATCGGCGTATTTGCGGTGTGACTGATGCCTTCAAACACATGGCCACGCCTCCTGTTCAACACACCGTAGATTCCACCGATGGCATCTTCAGGACACTGCAAAGTAGACGGGAGGCAAGTTATACACAACCATCAAGTAAACTACAGACAATATCAAGTTGTGTTAATACTTGCTCATGTAAAAAAAAAAAAAAAAAAAAAAAAAAAAAAAAGGGTCTCATTGGCTCTTACCTGGATCTCCACCAGGTAGATTGGCTCCATGATTCTGGGCTCAGCGGTGAGCTCGCATGCGTATAGAACTCTGCGAGCGGTGGGAATAATTTGACCACCACCACGGTGAATAGCATCTGTATGCAGGGCCACATCATGGACGTTGAAGCGAATGGCGCGCATGTTCTCTTCACAGAGTACACCCTAAAGACAAGATTGAGACAACACTTTGGTTAACCCACTGGCAGAGTCAAATGAATACATTTGTGCCTGGTTTGTTCCTTACCTCTTTGACCGCCCACTGGAAGCCAGCCACAACGCTGTCCTTGATCTCATTAAGGTACTGCACTCCCTTGGTAACATCCACCAGGAGGTTGGGGCCAGTTCCATCGGGTCCGAAGCACCAGATCTTTCTGGCCTCACCGACGTCCCACTCAAACTTCTCAGCAAGGTAACGGGCACGGGTCTTGACGTCCTGACGGTGGCCAACGTCACCCTTCTCAATGTCTTCTGCCAGACCATCGGCGAAGGGACAAGCCTTCATGAACAGACGGTTGTGCTTGTTGGGAGACTTTGAGAGACACAGAATACTGGACTCGGCACTGACCGTCTCCCTGTAGGACACCACTGGGTCAGATTTCTGAAAAGAAAGAACATTTAAATGTAGACATGTTTGCCTTAAAAAGAGAAAATCAAAAATGGCAAGTATACATTTGACTCTTAATTTACCTTAAGTGGAACGCAAGCATGATCCTCCTCCAGATCCTTCAAGCAGATCTCAAGATGCAACTCTCCAGCTCCACAAACGATATGTTCTCCAGACTCTTCAATGATGCACTGAACCATAGGATCGGACTTGCACAGACGCTTCAGACCCTCTACCAGCTTGGGCAAGTCAGCAGGGTTTTTGACCTCCACAGCAACTCTCACCACAGGGCTGACACTGAACTTCATCACTTTCATGTTGTGTGCCTGCTCATAAGTGGTGATTGTTCCGGTCTTAACAAGGAACTGATCCACGCCAACCAGACCCACGATGTTACCACATGGCACATCTTCAATGGGCTCGGTGTAACGACCCATCATCAGAATGGTCCTGTGTGAGTGATGGAAAGATAATTTAGATGTGACCAATTGCTGATATGTAATGGCAAAAGTAATGCAATGCAAGTTATCAGATAACTGATACAGATGTTAGAACTAACCTCTGAATCGGCTTCAGGTAGAGATCCTCCTTCTTGCCAGGGGTAAAGTTGGGTCCCATAATTCTTACTTTCATGCCAGTGGAGATGACTCCAGAGAACACACGACCAAAGGCATAGAAGCGACCCTTGTCATTGGAAGGCACCATCTTTGAGATGTATACCATCAATGGAGCCTTGGGGTCACAGTTCTTGATACCTGGTAAAAAGAACCAATGTTTGACAATCAGTTTGAGTTGCATCTGGAATACTGCAAGTCTTGCCAATTGCAACTAAAATCAAGTACACAAGTTTAATAAAAACGGTGTCATACCCATAGCAGCCTCATCATCTCCAGGTCCTTCGTAGAGGAGTTCGCAACGGTACCTCTGGGCAGTGACGGGGGAAGGCAGATGGATGGTGATCATTTGCAGAAGGGCCTCTCCGGCTGGCAGCCAACGGCGCATCACAGCCTTCAGGAGAGGCTTACCCTCCTTTTCCTTGTCATCAGTATCCAACTTGATGTCTAGCTTTGCAACCAGTTTGGCGGTTTCCTCCTTATTGAAGTTCATGATGGCGTTGAAGACCTAAAATAAAATAGTCACATTGAATTAGCAGACTGCGATTAAACAAGACCAAGTTGCTAGCAATTAAACATGACTATGCCAAGAATGCAGTCGCCGTTTCTGTGCTCTTCTCAGAGTGAATGTTATCATCACTGTTTACTCAGGTCAAAGTGAAGAATGTTTCAAATCATCACTTGCAGGCACACAGCAACTCATTTATTTGGCTTTACAGATAGGAATCATAAAATATATACCAATTTGAAAACCGCCTAGCACTTTAAAACAAGCACTAAAATAAAAACAGCCAGGTTACCTTGAAGATGGGATCCAAGATGAGAGCAACAAAGGTACGTGGGAACCTGGTGCCATCAGCTCCAGTAGGATTTTTAAGGAACTTTCCATTGGCAGCATCAAAGAACCTTAAGTAATGTGAAAAATTATGTTCACGATTAAAGTCAGAAAACATTTTAAAGCAAGTTACTTTCTATGCGTCACGTTGTGGGAAACACAAGACCAAGTTGCTAGCAATTAAACACGACTATGCCAAGAATGAAGTCGCCGTTTCTGTGCTCTTCTCAGAGTGAATGTTATCATCACCGTTTACTCAGGTCAAAGTGAAGAATGTTTCAAATCATCACTTGAAGGCACACAGCAACTCATTTATTTGGCTTTACAGATAGGAATCATACAATTACAAATATATACCAATTTGAAAACAATCCTCTGATTGTAGGCACTTAAAAGTAGTTGTCAAGCTTAAGCTGGAGACTGACCTGTCACCCCACAGCTTCTTCATCATGTCCTCCACCTTCTTGCAGTTCTCCTCTGGCGTCAGCTGAGCGTTGCCCTTGGCAGCAAACTTGGCTGCGTACATCTCAGCAAACTGCTTGAGGGTGAAAGCCCAGCCGTGGAGTCCAGAGCCAAAGCCAACTGTTCCGACGGTTGGATCGATCTTTGAGAGTTAACACAAGCAAACGAGTTAAGTATGCATCAAGATAACTTTCAATTTACTTTTGATTTAGTTATATTGATTTCAAAAGAATAAAGACAGAATTACCCATTTATCAATATTACCACCCATTTAAAATCAGTCAAGAAAATGAAGCTATTTGATCGTGACACGAGTAGTCTTGCACTTGAGAATAAGGTTCAGACAGAAACTCACCATGATGGTGCCCATAGGTCCATGCTCATCTTCTCCATAAGTGGAGATGATGACGTTGACGGACTCAACGATACGCTGGAAAGTCTGGTAAAGATCTTCAGGCTCCAGCTGCAACTCCAACAAGGCACGGTCCATTTTGTTCATCATCAGGACTGGCTTGATGCGCTCAGCAATGGCTTGACGGAGCACGGTCTCAGTTTGTACACAGACACCTGGCAGGGATAGACAATTACAAAATTTAACCGACAAGAGCATTAAAGTTGCGAGTTAACACAAGTGGCACGATGGTAATTATAGTTATTAGTGCAGTCCTGCATAAACAATATTTAAGTTATTGTGAATTCTTAAGGTTTTTGAATTTCTTAAGTCTTTGTCTTACCTGACACGCAGTCTACCACAACCAGGGCTCCATCAGTGACACGGAGGGCAGCAGTCACTTCAGAAGAGAAGTCAACGTGCCCAGGTGAGTCAATCAGGTTGATCAAGAAGCCAGCACCATCCTTGCCCTGCTTAATGAAGGCCAAGTCGTTCTCGGCCAGCTCGTAGTACAGGGAGATGGCGCTGAAAGTAAAATATACTCCTTAATAAGGCAGTTGTCAAATGTTTCAATTCAGAAGTCATTAAAATTACCGTTTCCTATAAAATATTAAAATCAGAATTATTATGTATATGAAGAGTAATTCATGTTTATCAAAGTGTTTAAATAAATGCAAATATACTGAAGTGAGATTGATTACAAACAGGTAAGAATATTTTAATACACTATAGACAACCTAGTTTTTCACAGTAAAATAAAGTAGTGAAATGTTTGGTTTTTATTCTGAGGGAAATAAAGTTGAAAATGATTGATCAATGTAGTGAAATAATGAGTAATTCATTTGAAAAGTATGCCAATTGTTTTTCATTACTGTGAAAACATGTTTATCACTCATGGCGTGACAATATTTTAATCAACATCTGTAAGGATAAGTGGGGAATAGATTAAGAGCAGCGGACTCCACTATCTGGCCGTCTGATTTATAACATTCTTACGTTGACTTGATGGTGATGCAACGCTCCTGCTCATCCTTGCGGGTGTCGGTGAAACGGGTCTCTCCAGCACGAGCTGAGGCAATGATGCCAGCCTTCGACACCAGGGAGTCTGTGAGCGTTGACTTTCCGTGGTCAACGTGGGCAATCACAGACATGTTACGGATGTTGGCCTTCTTGTCCATGATGGCACGGATCTGGTCGATGGTAAAGTTAACCTGAGGGGGGGGGGAAAGAATAAAATAGTTAGAAGATTCACAAAAGGAAAAGATTAAAATAAAACTGTAATAAGCTAGAGTAGCCATGGCTCATCGAAAATTACTGCTGACGCCATGTGACCTGCTCTGCACTCAGGGCGTTATCCGCCATAGTCACTGCTATGACGTGCCTCTTACCTCCATTTAGCTTTTTGTTTTTTAAGAACCCCTTTCCCTCTCGATGGTTAATATACAGCGATATATGGACTAAACTTCCCAACTCACGAATCATTAGCAACTACACAATTATACGTAGCGCCAACCGGCGTTAATATGTCGGTACAGAGTAGGCCACGTGTACAGACTCTACGCCCGGCTAACGTTAGCTCGTTTGCGGCACTAGCCGGCCCGGGGCCCGGTAGCGTGAAACGCCGGCAAGTCAACCCAAAGATATAAGACTACAGAAACATGGAGCCAACACGACGTGAGGGACATATTTATACAAGCAATTCGTCCCAAGTCAGTTAATGGATATACGTCTGAGTTATTAACGTAATTGTGTGTCCCGTTAACGTCGCAGCGCCGATGCGCCGCTCAGATGGGTTAGCAAACGCAACACCGCAGCGTCACTTTACCGGCTATTTAAAGAGTGACACGTATACCGGCCCAGAATTGCTTTAACTCATATTACCAACAAACAGTTTTATTAAACACGTTTAGAAAAGTGTCGCATAAGCGCAAGAGAACTAGCGGTAGTGATGCAACAACGGCTGCCATTTTGATCAAAGCTCAGTCGACAGAATCGACCAAACAGTTAGTGCGCACAACGTCCGAAAAACGGCCGTAAGTTAATAAATATCATCTCTGGGGACGCGCCGCGGGCTCGATAACACGTTAGATACACGTAGAAGTGCGATGAACTCACCATTTTGACGGATGTTTTCGGATCCGCTCAGTGGCGAAAAGAGACTGAAATTTTACGCTGCCCACCTCACGAGGTCTTAGGCAGGGAAGAGACAGCTGACGTCAGAAAAGCGGAATTTATACCTCGCGCGCCCGGCCCTGCGCGTCACCGCGTAGGCACAAGATCGCGTGGCACGCTGCGGCTATTGAGAAAAAACTGAATCATCATTGATTTAATTCACTGGTTATTCGCAATGCTGCTCTATAAAACTGAAAACACACACATTTAAGTAAATTCATCTTTGTTTTTTGTTTATGCTCCTGAATATAGTATACTTCTGAACATTATATATATATATATATATATATATATATATATATATATATATATATATATATATATATATATATATATATATTATCTAGATATATATATTTTATCTAAATATATGTATTTTATTTTATTTTACAGTGCTGTATTACATATATGTTGTGTATATATACATATATATTTGATTTTGTATTTTATATTTCACTTTACACACTTTACTTTATGCACAGTCACTTTCTTTCTTTCTTATACTTATATTTTATTGTGTTTAGTTTGATCGGTGCTGCTACTGTTGTCAACACATTTCCCCTTGGGGATTAATAAAGTATATTTCTATTCTATTCTATTAGTAGATCAAGAATAGCTTTTGTATGCGAGTCTACCACATTCTACATGCAATAAGTCAATACATTGGATGATTTCCATTTGCACAGCAGTCAATATTATGTATGTATCTTGTTTTTTTAATGATTCAAGTAGTACTTTAGAAGTAAACAATGTGACACACATGTTTCTCAAAGATTCAACGATTATGTAATGTCCTTATGCAACACAGAGAAGCACAACATTTAGTTCCAGCCCAATGTTGACACTACAAACAAAAACAGTAGACATGAATCTTCAATTTACCTAACATTTAAACCAGCACTTCATAACATCAGCTTTTCAACCATTCACACATCAATATGTGTATAGTTTATTCTGAATATTATTATGTAGCTACATTTGATTAGATTCGGGGCCTCTGTGCAATGACTATACACTTTAATCTAATCGAAATGGCCTCTGTTGAATCGGGAAGTAAAGACTCCTGGTGGTCCACTGCCCTCTACTGGTCACAGTGGGAAACTGCAACAGAAAAGTTAGATTGGAAAAAGTCAGTTCATTTGTGTGGACTTGTATAATAAGCTTGCAAATACAAATACAAAACAGACGATCTGGCCTTATTAATATATTGAAGTAAGTTTGAGAACAATTTCGTGTATTAAAAATCAATATCAAGACTGTGTCTTATATCGTATTTAGATTAAACATAAGATAAACTGCACTGCTTGAGTAGATTCAGAGAATGAATGGGAAATGGATTTCATGTTTGTATTGAAATATACTTGAAACATGTCTGCAAATAAGCTATTACATTATTATTTATGTAATTTTTGTATTTTCTGGGGGTAAGAAATATATTGAAGTTGTTGCTACTAAGATCACTTTTTCCCTTCAAATTCACAAACAAACAAAAATCTGGAAATGCAAATGTTAATTGATCTGTGCTCAAGATTGTCTATTCTCTATCAAATATATGTCATAGTAGGTCCTGACATTAATTTGCATGGGTGTATGATAGGTAGCAAAACTCTCAACCAATGTTTCCACAAACAATTATTCCACAACTATGGTAATTGATTACTGGCTCCATATTGCACAATTTTCACATTTTAACTGGATACAAACTCACACCATTGATGACAGTTACCAAAAAATAAAGCCACATTTCTCAGTCATTACACAGCCATTTCTCCTCGAGTCTCGTCCCCCTCTCTTCCATTCCTCTCCGCTAGGGGGCGGTAGCGCCACCATTTCACTGCAAAGCACCCACTAGCCTCAAGGACGCCTTCAGACGGCCTTGATACGAGGTGTTTATCAGGTATGCGTCAAGTATGAACTTGACACGTCATCAGGTTATTCTGAAATCAAGATCTGTTTTGCTAAATGTGTCACACTATTATATTATACATACTCCAATACATTTGAGAGGCCAATAATACATTTAGTTAGTTAGTGCCCCCCCCCCCGTACACACACACCTTGCTAATACGTGTTGTGTGTGTGTGTGTGTGTGTGTGTGGGTGGGTGGGGGGGGGGGGGTACTTTACTTAAACGTTCTGAATACTTCCTCCTCCAGCTCAGTGTTGAAGTTTTTTAACCCTTACCGTCTCTGTAGTTAGTCCCTGTGCTTTGATATGCCGCGTGCATTACTAACAACAATAACATTGCTTCTAAGGAATATTAATGCTATGCTCTAAAAGAAAACTATATGGCTAAGCAAAGGGCCAAACATCCTAAATATGGTTGAACAGATTACTTAAATGTAAGAAATGTTAAATGCTGATCATATAACAAAAATTCCAGGAATGGTTCATTTTCAATTTTCAAAAGATTAAAGGTTTCCTCGTGTTGTGTTGGGCTAAAGATTCTTCTGAAGTCACATTTTTTTTCTCCACATCCTGATGCCCTATTGTTTATTTTTTCGCCAGCAGATGGTGCTGAAGCCTCACGTCCAGACACTCCAGACATCAGCACACCGGTCCCAAAAAAAACAATAAAGCCTCCTCCCTGTTCTGGAGGTAGTCATAATGAGGTAAGCAGTGATTATGCTGAATGCACAGACTCACTTTAGGCTAAAAGACAAGGTTACTTTCTTTATGGGCTCTCTGAACGCGATAGAAAACCCTTCATGTCGTCTTTGATCACGCTGGAATTAATGCATCATTAGCTTCCAATTAAACGACCCAAAGAGATACATTTGCATTTTTTCTTCTTCTGTTGATTTAATTGAACCCGGTGTACGTGCGCTTTAAGTCTGTGTGGCGTTTAAGTACATATGCAGAGACACTTAAGAAGGTGAGGGGGAAACAACAACGGTGTGTGAGAGCAAACAGTTTGGTGGAGAGGGAACTCGTTTAGAGTGTTTACCTGCAGAGGGCAGGATGTTTTAAACCCACTGTGGATGGATGTTATTCAGAAACAACGTCAGGGTTACATTCAATGGTTCTTTTAATGACTATAGAACATATTGTATACTTGTAAAATCCCCAAGGATGCATACAGAATGAAGGTAATTGCACATAATTATGCTTCAGTCATCAATAATACATGTGATTACTTTGCGGCAGTCCATAGAACGCACAGGTTGTATATGAGGTGTTGTTGAATACTTGTTAATCCATTACCATGCAGGACCTTCTTGCAGGTATATGTTACTTTCCACCAAAACAGTTTCAGAGGCCTCAAAGTTAATCTTTGTTTTAAAAGTTGCTTCATTATGGATAAAAAGTATACACACCATTGTTGGTCACATCAGATATTCTTTTCTGTGTGTCCTTTTCCCCCCAATTCAATTCAGTTTCTTTTGTATAGCTCAATATCACAAATTCCGAATTTGCCTCAGAGGGCTTTACAATCTGTACACGTAGACATCGATGACCTTTGACCTCGTATCGGATCAGGAAAGAAACTTTTGGAAAAAAGGAAAAAGGGGAAGAAACCTTTAGGAGAGCAACAGAGGAGGATCCCTCTCCAGGATGGACAGAAGCAATGGACCACGATCCAGACCTCCACAGTCCATGAAACAGAAGGAGGTGTGTGGTGTGTGTGTGTGTGTGTGTGTGTGTGGGGGGGGGGGTAGGGGGCATCAGCAAGGATATGGCAGGAGGCCGGCCTACCAGGCAGGAGGCTTCAAACCCAACAGGTCCAATGGACCCTATGAGTCGTGAAGTCAAAAGCACTCCGGGGAGCTATTTCCTTTGAGGAAGACATGAATAAAATTAAATACGTTTAGGGAATCTTGCCGCAGCACTTTTAGCTAGTTGACATTTAGAGACGTTTCTTATTGGGTAGAAATACAACAAGCTACAATCTAACCGGGAGGTGATAGATAAAAGCCCTGCGTCGCTCTCCACCCCCCACTCCCACTCTAACACCATTATGATGAATTGTATAGACACAGACTTCTGACTAATGGCAATGCCAGCAGGTGGAAATGGTTGGCAGCCTGTATTTATTATAATCCTTCTTTTTATGTTTGTTTGTATGCGATATGCGACTAAATAAACACAAGCTTTCAAAAAAGGTCGAGACTTTTTGTAAACGAGTAAAAAGATACAGCGGCTGCAAATTGCGGCGCTTACATCGCACTATTTGCTTTACTGTAATGACTGCATTTCCATCCTGGATCTTTGACTGGTCAGAATATTAAAAAAGTGGAAAGTGCATCCATATTTACACATAAACAAGCTATAGTGGCTTTTGCTGCCCCCCCCCCCAAAACAGTGTGGTACAATCTCCACAAACTGCTAACAATTCAATAAAGCACATATAAAAAAGCACATAAAACAGAACAGCCCGAATACAAGAAATTATAATCACATATGTAATCTTTAATTCATATTTCATATATCAGATTATGCATCACCTATGCTGATATTGCAGAGTAAAAAAAGGAAGGAAGACATCTTGAATATATTGAATACAGATTAACTATAACTAATCACAATAAGGAACTAAGACACACGTGTGGTATTTTAATATACTTTTCATTTGTAAAAATATGTGTGTAAAATGTATATATTTAATACATTTAACAAGCCACATGGCATTTAATATGATAGGCTACACGTCCTGAGGAAGATAGTGCTCCTCCTCTTCTGTTATATGGTACACTTATATTTAAAATCACTCAAAGTGATGCAGTAACCGCGGCGATAATTCCCTCCAGTGCGATGAAGGGAAGTGAAGTGTTTTAAACGGAGATGAGGCCATAATTCACCAGCACTTGTCCCAAGTTCGAGAGGCGTTGACACCACTTTCAGTAGCTCTTTGAATCCCTTTATAATGAGTGGATCGAAAAAATATGCAATTGTTCTCGTATAATCTTTCCACAATTGTTTCCTTGAGCTGAATGTTCCCATTATTTCGTGTTTTTTTCCTTCTTTTTCTTTTTGGACGAGGCACTTGTCTCCGGGGGCTTTCATTATTGCCTCTTCCCTTAAATCTGTATTATAATTAATTCTCACACTTAATTGAGCTGTTTCAGATTCTATGATACAACTTAACTAGCTGATGGGGAGGATTTTCTTATTTTATTTTTCAGGTGGAACGATGGCCCCGTGTAAGAGAGGACATCTGTCTGGGTCTGTTCTATGCAGGTGTGACAGGCCCAAAGTCCTGCCTTCACGTTTTACAAGAATATCCAAAATACACATGAATAATGGGACATTTGAGATGTTTATGGCAATTGAGAGACTCGTAGAAGTGCAATAAACTGTCAACAGGACCATCGTAGAACGAGCAACACGTACGTGAACAGTTTCTACCATGAGCAGTCTCTTTGTATAAAGGGGACACTTTTTTTTTCTTTAAACATCAGGAAAACTTTACAAAGCTTTATATTTAAATTTTAAACAAGCCCAACGATTCTAAATGACTAATGACAATGTAATAATACATTGTATTTTATATAAATGGTACTGAAGCCACTTTACATTGTAAAGACCAAAAGACTAAAAAGAAGAAATATAAAAAAAGAAGAAATTAGTATCACAGGCTAAATGGGTTTTAAGTGCTGTCTTGAAAGTGTTGAGTGATGGAGAATGTCTCTGTATGTAGGCATTACATTTTTCTACTCGAAATATGAGAAGTGAATGTAACAATTAAATCGTTTGTGTCGTTTGTGTCGACCTGAACAGTTTCTTCCATTAGCAGTCTCTTTGGGAAAAGGGGACGCTTTATTTTGTATTAATAAACAATCCCACAAATTCAAAATGACTTATGACCCAGTTATGGCATGCCTCCGAAGCCAGCAACAAAGAAAAGAAAAGAGGGATTTATTGAATTTGAGACGCTGCACCGAGTCCACGCACGCCAGATTGATTTTCATTTTCACACGAGGGCAGATCACTCACAGGGGACTTTGATCGGGGAAGAGAAGTTGATTCCATCGTGTTTGCAGAGCGTCATCGTGATGTGAAACGACAGCTGCGATTTTTTTGGGGGGGAAAAAAGCCCAGCAGAGCCAGCTTGGAGCCAGCGTCACAGACAGAAGGCGGCTCATTGGAGCGCCAGCCGGGGGTGAAACGTTCACGCCGACAAAAGCTGCTGACTTGCTGACCCTAAGCCTTGTTTTTGTCGAAGTTGAAAGGGGATTTACGCCATTTCATTTACAGGACCGTGCTCTTTATTTAAAGGTCCTCGTGCTCGTATCACTGTAACTCTTTACATCAATGTGAGCTTTGTTGCACGCTCCCTAAATTCCACCTGTCTCAGTTGCACTCTTCTCCTCATTGGGTCCTCATTGCCAAGAGAATTACCATAATTACCATTGGGGGGATTATTTTCTGTGCTGCCTGCTTGTTATTTATAACGTTGGCGTGTAGTAGTCCACGCTGACGTGCTTTGTTGGCTCTACGGGGAGCAGAGAGTACAACCGGGATTTAGAAATTAATTTGATAAGCCGTGCATTGACATAATGTTATTTTATTAGACTTTTGGGCTGGAGGGAGTGAAGTCTGTGCTGACGTGCAATTGTTGCCTCTATAGGGAGTACAAACAAGATTTTAAAATTAGCAAAAATATTAAACTGTATATAAATAAATAAAACATATATAAATATTCCTTAATAGGATATACATATATTTGTTGTTTTATATATATAAACAATATTTATATTCATATATATTCATATATATATACATATATGTATATTCACATATATATATATATATATATATATATATATATATATATATATATATATATATATATATATATAATTCATCTTTTTCTTGCTATATAAAAACAGATAAAAAACCCACCCCTCCCACTGGGACACTCATTTAGAGTACAGGACACTCATTTAGAGTACAGGAAAATAAAAGCACAAAAATAGATACGTAGAGGTCACTAGAGGCAGACGTCTACATATGGACCTAAGCACACACGCACATCTGGTACATCTGTATGTAGACACACCAGGATCACTCTACAGAGTAAATACACAGTTATTACATTACAAGTACATTACAAGTACAATGTATCCAGAAATTAATAGGAGATTTTACTTAAATACACTTTCTCTTGTTTTTTTTATTGTATTTCCCATGATTTAATAAGTTGTGCATTGACATAAAGTTATTTAATGAAGTTTATGGGCTAGAGGGAGAGCCCGTATCTCCTTGTTTCCTCGTTGATGTTGCCATGTTGAATATTTTGTGCCGTTTTACTTCAAAAGAAAGAGCCCCCCCATCACTGTTATCATGTTGGACACATCAGGTTTAGCTGCAATTGCTTTTTGTCTTTTATGTGCTATGAGAAATTATGTTAAAATTGATTAACAGAAAATAGATAAATAGAAGAAGCAGATGAAATGATGTCTTGGTTGCCGTGGGAATACATTGATTTAGAAAGCTCGACAGCTATCTGTACGAGACGAGGCGATATCCTCTAAGGCATTTTATTTCATGTTAGCCATGACATTGAAAAAATAAGGACGATGCTACAGCAGTATTGATTTTCCATCAAAGTGCCAATATAAATGTAAAGCGCATAGTTCTTCCTCTAATGACAACATGATTAATTCAACGTTCTTGCATGGCTGCGCATACAAGTGGCTCATACAGGCTCCAACACTTCATTTCTACCTTCCCCCGTCTCGACAGGCAGATTGCCGTTTGTCTTCGCCGTGTTGGTGAACGACAGTTCAGGACAAGGGGCACTAACTCCAAGTGGCACTAACTCCAAGTGGCTCCTCTCGGAGCGCGTCAGAAGGGTTACGACACGCTGCGCGTTCGGGCCGTTTCTCGCTGGACGGAGTCTGTAGCAACCAATTCTTTTTCTTTTTTTTTAAGAAAAAGAAAGTGCTCAATTTAGAGCCGGCATCTGCCGAGGCCTAAGAGCGTTCTCTGCTACACTCTCTGGCAATTCGGGGATAACAAGAAAATACAATTCGGTTGCATGAAGTGACAAAGCTTCTCCATAAACAATCCCCGTACTGAGAGTGGAACTACCCCACATTTAAACTTTCAAACTTTAAAACCCTCACTCTGATGTATAGAGCTCTGCACGGCCAGACTCCTTCACACGAGGCTGAACTACGTCGCCCGTATTCAACGGCCCGCCGTCTCAGGTCCGACCTCCAGAACCTTCCGGTCCCTCGTACTCGCCTTAAAACTCGCGGTGACCGCTTTTGAGGAACGCTCTGCCTGCACCGCGAAGGTTTTCACATTCAATAGCATCATTTAAAGGACCCATCGTATGCCCATTTTTCCACAAGTTGATATGGTTCCTTGGGGTCTTAATGAAATGTTTGTAACATAGAATCATTTCAAACAGCCTTTGTACCTGTCAGAAACACCTCCCCACAGATTGACCTGTTTTGAGTGCCTGTTCCTTTAAATGCTAATGAGCCAGCTCCGCCCTCCAAGGCCGTGTATCCAGACCCCCTACATGGGCGTGCTTTAACATCTACGTAGACGTTGGTGGTGATCCCATTTGACGCACTCCAGCAGATCGTTTCTGACATAGAGGAACCTCAACAAGACGCTGAGTTGTTTTTTTCCAGAGTTTTTGTGTTGGGAGACATGCCAGATACCCACATTAACGTATAGAAGCACTAAAAAAGTGGAATTTTCATAATATGTCGCCTTTAAACTCCATCTCAAAACATACCTGGTTACACTGGGACTTGGTTGATTTGAATATTCTACGGCCTGCTTTTTATCATTTCTATATATTTATTTTATTGCACCATCTTTTACTGTGTTCTGTACTTTGCTCTTCAACTGTTGATATGTTTTGCCCTTCTGTTATTGCCAAATTGTTTTAATCGACGACTGTACTGCACTTTGTGGCACTTTGTCTGTGATAAGTTTAATATAAATAAACTTTACTCACTTACTTACTTACTTACACACAAGTTTATGGTCTCAATCCAATTCTCTTTTCTCCCAATGCAGCATTATGTTCTCATACTAAACGATGGTCCTATTTAAAACAGACGATATGCTTCAGGGGCGTGGCCACCTTGTGATAGACGAGTCCACGGCTTCACTTCTCCGCAGTTCAAATTCACCGGTGGCGAAACCCCATGATGTCGACGGGTGAAATCCAAGATGGGGGATTTAAGACCAAAATCCACAAACCAGTGGGGGATGTCAGAACGACTAAATCCATTCAAATCCAGTCCCCGTCTTCACACGCCAGAGGCGGGACAAATAAATTACCTGAAAATATTTCCCATCAAAACTAAATCATACAGGCAGCGAAGCTGATTTGTGAAAGTTGCAACACACAGGCAACTATACTGGGATGCTGTTTATCCAGAGCAGCATCTTGCAGTCTGCCGACGGTACATTGTTGTACAGCCTGTGAGCTATTTCATTTTCCTTGGAGCAAAATGGTCTGTGTTTGTGTTTGAGTTCCCTCCGGTAAACAGTATTTGTTTAAGGCTTTTATTTTGAAAGGTAAAAACAGAAAATGTGGATCTGGTGGGCTCTGGCTTTGTCAAAGATGAAAGGAGTAACACAGTCGTCTGGAAAAGACAAACAATGGAAGCAACAGTCAAACTAAACTAAAAGATGGCAATTGTGAGAAGCAAAAGATACAAAAAGAAGAAAAGGGACTTGATTGATTATTAACATAATATCAATATTTATATCCTGACATATCAGGGTCGTCATCATTACCCTTAGTTCTGAGTAAAGATACCGTTCTTTTCTTAAAAAAAGACAACACTACAATAGAATAAAGCTACCAGTCATTTTCTGTAGAGCAGCTCCAAGCTCTATACATGATGTCATCACAGTTTGAGACTTAATAGCGAATTAACAGATATTTTATGAACCTATCCTATTGTAATTGTTCATTAAGCTTGTGTTCCTCTTAAAGCTGTTGCAGATGATGTTAACCCTCCTGTTACCTTTGGGGTCAATTTGATCCCATTCAATGTTTAACGTCTCTAAATAAATGATTGACATCATTTCTTTTGTTTCATATTTCTTGACTTTTCCTAATTTATTGGGGTCAACTGTGAAAACACAACATTCACATGATGATATGTTTTCAATGTCCTGAACACAACTTGTGTGCATCGGTATTCTTTGGGTTCAATTTAACCCCAGGCTGTTTTTCACTGTGTAAAACAAATAAGAAATATCAACTTTTTTATTTATTTAAAAGGTTATTTAGGTAGTCAACAAATAAACATAAAGTACCCCACACTTAAACTTGGGCAACAATATTAATTCTAATTATTTTTTGGAGGTTTTAATTACTGGGGTCAAATTGGCCCCACGGGTAAAAGATGTTAGTACATTTGAAGGTAACAGGAGGGTTAAACATCTCTTCACATAACATTTTCACCAGTGATAATTTACCAGAAGCAGTGAGGTCTTCTTAGCCTATTAAATAATTTGATTACTTCCGAATTTTGAAGTAGTGAACCTGCAGCGCAGTGCCTGACACCAATTTTACCAATGAGGATTCTATGCAGGACATGATGGAAAGAATATGAATAGTTGTTTTTCACTCCATGCCCTTTGCTTTAGTCATACTTCTCCCTGTCCTCACAGTCGGCCATGTATTTCTGCACGGCAAATGTTTTTTTCCATTTAAAAAGAAATGTATTCTATAAGAGTAAAACGATTGAACTAGGACAACACAGTTTTCTATTTATTCAGTACATCTTCCTGTGGCGCTGTAGTTATTCGAGGCTGAACTGCACGCACTTTCACAACAGCAGCAATCTTTTTCACATCAGGCAACAGACGACTCTGTTTGTGTCAGATGTGCCAACAATGTCTTGGAAATTGCCGAAGAGATTGCTGATCCAGTCTTCTTGCAGTAAGTGCATCTTTTCATAGGAGCAACCTGGAGGAAAAAATACACTCAATTTATCACTATTGCAAACTAAAACTAGGTTCATTTTGTCCCTTTGGATACATTGTGTAGCGTATACAATGTGGCTCTGATGAAACAACCCTGTTCAATGGATTATTTGAAGCGACTCGCTTTAAAAAATAAAGCGAAGTAGTCGGTCCCAGACGACCGCCGGCTTGTTTTGAGACCCAGCTTTTTGCTTTTGTCTTCAAAAGTCGGAGGCAGAAACAAGAAGCAGAGATGCATTGCTCTACACTTCTACCCTGAGAACAGTGTCCTCATTCCTCGTGAGGGAAAGGATGCGCTGAACGCTACTCCAAGCTAGTGGGGCTTTATAACTATTGGAAGAGGATGTCAACATTGTTATGCAACACATTTAATGACTTCCTGCATTGATAACTAACATCTATTATAATCCCAATAAACACCATTATAATGTTCCTTTATCCAAACCGCGTATCCTTCTTTTAGGGTACCCAGGTGACATTGTGACTTCTTTTAAATCACTTCTTAAAACCCATTTTTATAGGACAGCTTTTAAGCGATCTAGTCTTTTTATGCAGAACTTTGGTTCCCCTAATTTAGTTTGTCTGTTTTTAATTTATTTTTAATTTATTTGTTTTTTAACTTATTTGTTTTAATTTTTTTATTTAAATTTTAAATTTGAATATATACTTTTAAATGTAATTTATTTGTTTTTTTATGTATTTGTTTTAAATTTTTAAATAAAAAATTTTTATTTGAATATATACTTTTAAATGTAATATTGGCTTCTTACTATTCCACTTGTTTTGCTTTGACTCTCTATGGAGCACTTTGTAAACATTGTTTTTAAAGGTGCTATATAAATAAAGTTATTATTATTATTATTATTGGGTGAAGGCAGGGTACACAGTACCAGTCCATCTCAGGGCGCATGTAGAGACCAGTCATGCTCACATTCACACCTGCGGGCAATTTGGAGTTCAATTAACCTGAGCTGCGTGTCTTTGGGAGGAAGTCGGAGAATCGATGCTGCCGCTGGGAGAAAAGGCAAACTCCACACAGGAGGACCGCCCAGACCGGGAATTGATCCCGTGGCCCTCTTGCCGTGAGGTGACAGTCCTAGCCACCACCGCACAGACCCTTGAAGACATTTAATGTCATCAAAGGCATCTGACCTTTGACCTCAGATCAGATCAGGAAGAAAAAAAAGAAATTCACAGGGGAAAAAAGGGAATACACCTTAAGGAGAGCAACAGAGGAGGATCCCTCTCCAGGATAGACGGAACAATAGATGTCATGTGACCAGAAGTTACAGAGTTACATAAACACATTCAACGAGTATGACAGACAAGATGAATAATTCTTCGTAGGCATGAACCCATGATCCAGATCTTCACAATCCACGACACAAAAGGAGGTAGAGAGGAGAGGGGGCGGGTTCTTAAACGGTATTCTCTCGGCTCCGCGGATGCAGGGCGCTCTCCTTTGAAGCTGAGCTTCCACACCGAATGCTCCGCAACAAAAGAAACGTTCAGCTCAATTCCAACTCGGCCTCCAGGAAACTGAAAGCGTCTCCGAGAGGTTTTTCACTCCAGTGATTTTCCTGACCGCATTTGGATAATTGGCGCCTGTTATTGGCACCTGTGCTGCAGTTTACAAATGGGTTCTGTGATGGACTTGCAATCTAGCCGGGCCGTATGCGGAGAGCTCAAGTCATCAGAAGCATTGAAAAGCACAGAAAAATGAATAGCCCCTCTGTTCCTTTTTTACTCTATGCATGCATGTAATTATATAGGTTTGCTACATGCCAGCTGCTCCTCTATAATCATACAAAGAGAGAAAAACACTCATAGAAAGATGTTTTTTCCCTTCTTTCTGTTACTAGTCAAAGATCTAAAACCCATTCTATAATGAAAATATCACACCTTAAGTGGGTCAGCGGTTTCTCTGCCAGGATAAGAGGTTAAATCATCTTAAAAGCCGAAGAACTGCCAACTTATAAGTGTTGAAGGGAATTTCAAGCCTTTAATATCCTTTGAGGGGAAATTGAACTGAGAGATGGTGGCGTTCAAATCTCCCCTCTTGGCTCAGTGAACACACTGCGGGAGGCGCTTTTATAGTCTCCACGTCCATATTTCATAACCTAAAGAGATGCATGAGAACAGAAGGGATGGAACACAACACACAACACACACAACACACAACACACAACACACAACACACAACATGTAAAAACGAAGGTTAATAATTACACTTATTGGCTTTCTTGATGAGAATAAAATGGGAGGATTCATACCAATCTCTCATCTCTCTATGTTAACGGTTGCGTTAGCTTAGCTTAGCACAAAATCCGTCCGACCATCACCTCGAAAGCTCCCCCAAAGGGAGGCGTTATAAACTGGACTTTTCTTGACCGACACCATGCCAATGAGCAACCATTACTCGTAATTGTTTCCGTTATTATTACACAACTGAGAGAACTTCTCTTCTCTTTCCACACATTTTCTTCAGTCATGACAAAAAGTTCCACCATTGACATGTTTCAGAAATAGCTTCCATTGCTTTCCTCGCATCTCTGTACTTTTTCCTTCAAAAAGGCACCACTCTCTGTGAAGCGGTTACAAACACATTCTCCTCGGTGAGCATACTTCCAGGCAAGCCTGCTGTTGTATTTATGAGGGAGAGTGTCTGAAGGCCCAGGATACGTCTCGATTATCATATTCAAAGGGTCCAATTCGGCCCCAGGCAGCCAACACCATCCTCAAATAACAATTATATAAGATACTTACCAGGCACTCTATATATAGAGGAAATAATATCCACAAGTAATATCCAATATAACGCTCTACATGCATAGATACTTAATTGATGTGAAATTGCTGGACACCTAGAGCTATTCAACTTCAGTAGCAAGTGGGCCGAATAAGAAAATCACGGGGTTGTGAGGGCTGCACAAAATATTGATCAAATACCCCGCAGAACGAAACTTTAGGAGTTCAGTCGCGTGCAATTCTTGGATGCTTTACTTTCATTGGTTGCTGGATTAAATCTTACCCAGATACAACAGAAACGTTTGTTTTTTGATTGGCTATTGTGTAGCCCACTTCTTTTTTTGGATTGGCTGATAAGTGGCAACTCAAAGCAGACCTCCAGAGGAGCGCTTGATTTCTCTACCTCATGTTTGTTAGATGTTTCAATGTATAAAAGAGGCGTGTCGTAATGTGATGTAATGTGATGTAATGTGATGTCATGTAATGTAATGTAATATAATGTGATGTAATGTGATGTAATATAATGTGATGTGATGTAATGTGATGTAATGTGATGTAATGTGATGTAATATAATGTGATGTGATGTAATGTGATGTGTTGTAATGTGATGTAATGTAATGTGATGTAATGTAATGTGATGTAATGTGATGTAATGTGATGTAATATAATGTGATGTGATGTAATGTGATGTAATGTAATGTAATGTGATGTGTTGTAATGTGATGTAATGTGATGTAATGTGATGTGTTGTAATGTGATGTAATGTAATGTGATGTAATGTAATGTGATGTAATGTAATGTAATGTAATGTGATGTGATGTGATGTAACGTGATGTAATGTAATGTGATGTAATGTAATATAATGTAATGTGATGTGATGTAATGTAATGTAATATAATGTAATGTAATGTGATGTAATGTAATGTAATGTGATGTAATGTGATGTAATGTAATGTGATGTAATGTGATGTAATGTGATGTAATGTGATGTGATGTAATGTAATGTAATATAATGTAATGTAATGTGATGTAATGTGATGTGTTGTAATGTAATGTAATGTAATATAATGTAATGTAATGTGATGTAATGTGATGTAATATAATGTGATGTAATGTGATGTAATGCAATGTAATGTGATGTAATGTAATGTGATGTAATGTGATGTAATATAATGTGATGTAATGTAATGTGATGTAATGTGATGTAATGTAATGTGATGTGATGTAATGTGATGTAATGTAATGTAATGTGATGTGATGTAATGATGTAATGTAATGTGATGTGATGTAATGTAATGTGATGTGATGTAATGTGATGTGATGTAATGGTCCACATCACACCTTCAGTACCTGGGTAACAATGTCTCTGCATGCCTGATCCATCCCTAGGAATCTTCTGCAGAATTGTCCAGACGCTCGTCATTCATTGTGTCCTTTTATTACGTCGCTGGTCCTCATATCATTTCTATAATTCTTCTTCTACGGGATAGGCTGCCACATCACATACAATAACAAAATCTTCTGGATTCTGCCTCACTTTCCCCTCCAAAGTCTTTCATAGAGGTGAGACGGAACAACATTGAAGCTGGTTCAGCAGGCAAGAAAAAGACTAAAAACTAAAAAAAAAACACTGGGAGAAAAGAAAGTACCCCAGGGGAAGAAACATGGAAAACACAACTCACAAGGAGACAATACACTTTGAAAAGTACCACTAAGTAAGGAAAGATAGAAGGATAATCAGACTCAGGTGGAGGAAATCAGGGCAACAAGCACAGAGGTTGGGCAACAGCCATGGGCAGCAAGTACAACCAGCCATCAAAAATAAAACAAGGAACAAAAGAATAACACAAGGAACATAACAAACAAACAAAAACAAAACCATGGAACCAAATACCTCGAGACAACTCACAACTTACGCAAGCCTCTATGGAGAAAGGATGCAAGATTAAAGTTGAACACATACAGGGCTTCAGAGCACAGAGCCAGACCGTGACTTTGAATTTAAAATGTGTCATTCAGAGCATTATAATGTGCAAGAACACTGATTAGTGGATTAGATAACACTGACAAAAGAAACAGATTTTATTCTCAACCTGTTGTGATATAATTTTTTCCATTAGGTTTCGATCCTGATACGTCAACATACTGCACACGTCAAGAGCTGTAATCTGTAGATATATCCCACAAAAATAGTTCCCCTGAGCCACACATTCATAAATGAGGATAAAGACCTCAAAAGCACACAGAGAGGGTTGGGGAAGAGGAGGAGGAGGAGGAGGATGAGGAGGAGGAGGAGGATGGGTCAGAGAAGTCAGTTTTAATGCTCAACTGCAATAATGTAGTTATTCAATTCAATTCAGTTTATTTTGTACAGCCCAATATCACAAATTAGAAATGTGCCTCAGGGGGCTTTACAATCTGTACATACACCGCATCCCTGACCTTTGACCTCACATTGGATCAGGAAAAACATCCAAAAAACTAGAACGGGCACTCGGTAGAGCGCATACCTTCGCATATCACAATATTGGGCATTGAATTATGAACATTTTGGCATTAGTTGCATGCCAATTGGATACAAATTGACCGTGGTAAAAATAAGAATTTGACCTTTTCATGACCCGAGCAATCCCAAAATCAAATCAAATGGTCCAATTTCATGCGATTCGGTTTAATACTTTTTGACTAATATGAATAACACGCACACACGCATACAAATACACGGCGATCAAAACATTACCTTCACCATTTTCAATGCGAAGGATGGACAGAACAATAGATGTCATGTGACCAGAATGAAGCGTTAGAGAGTTACAACACATTTAATGAGTATGACAGAGTGTATGAATAAGATAAGATAAGATATTCATTTATTAGTCCCACAGTGGGGATATTTCAGGATCACAGCAGTGGATGTACATTAGAGCATTAATAAGAATAAAAGATAAAAATAAAAACACAAAACACAAAAACACAAAAACTAAATACTTAAATACAAAATACAAATACTACTACTGATAATAGTAACTAATGGATAGTTAATAGATAACTATACTAATAGTTGGGAGTAGGCACCTCCATAGTTATCTTAACCCACGCCATGATTTTTTCCTAAACTGAGTAGTTTCCAATGAAGATGGACATTTATGTTGTAAAATATTTTCTACAACATGTATGATAGAAGTAGCTAACGGGTTGGCCATCTTGCTTCTTTCATCTTTGTCGAGAGTTGCACAGTCGGCGACAAGTGTTGTTCTTGTGTTGCATACATGAGAAGAGTTTCCCTTGAAGGGACAGTCGGGCGGCGGAGCGACGAATACACACATTCCCCTGTTTCACGTAAATGTCAGAGCTGTCGTTTCGCGACACGGGTCCAACTTTGAAGGGGTGTGTTTTTAATTATCTGGTTATCCTTAGTCTGTTTGTTTCCTATTTTGGGGAAAGCAAAGTGTTACAGAGGAAGCGTGAAGGAGATTGGGCAGCTCGCAGCGGAAATGGCACTGCAGATTATTTGAAGAAAAAAAGCCAATAAGGCTGAGTCTACACACGGTGACTGTTAACGCTTCTCTACCTGCAGAAATATAAAAATTAAAATAAATACATATGAAAGAAGTGAAGGCAAATAATCTATACGCCTCAGATTGTATTTCGTTTTCATCTGTTGACAACCAGCCTTTAATCTACCGCTTGAATCCTGCCACATCTTATATGCATGAGGAGGAGGAGGAGGAGGAGGAGGAGGAGGAGGAGGGAGGAGGAGGAGGAGGAGGAGGAGGTCATGCTGGTCGGCCATGTTGTTCTAATTTTTGCTTCACAGAGCACCGACTGCTATCAGGAGGAGAAGATTGTGCAGAGTTTTTGATTGCATAAATATTAGGAAAACAGTTGCTCAGTAAACTTTAAAAGTGTTTCACTCATGTATTAATCAAATACAAATGATATTTTCTTGTATAAAGACTTTTCTGGAATATATCATATGCAAATTGTTCTTTAAATTATTAATTCAAATTTAGAAATCTGAACATTATATTAAGCCAGGTTGAAAATTCTCGGCGACAATCTTTGTATCACTTCTCTCTCTCTCTCTCTCTCTCTCTCTCTCTCTCTCTCTCTCTCTCTCTCTCTCACACACTCACACTCTCACACCCTCACACTCTCTCTCATTCTCACACATATATATATATATATATATATATATATATACATTTATATATATATATATACATATATATATATATATACATTTATATATATATACATATATATATATATATATATATATACATACATATATATAGCCTCTGTTGTATTGCCAGGTGCAACAATGACAGAAAGTGTAATGTTTTGATTTTTAAAATGTATTGATGATTAGTTGAGAAGATAATCAACAGATTAGTCAATAAACTAAATGATTGTTGCGGTCCTTGCCTTTAGATGCTGTTATCTAGTCTCTAAAGCGGAGTGCTGCACATGAAACACTCCACTCACATTCAAATCCCCTGTCGTGTGGAACATCATACAGCAACCTTGTCCACATTAAAGCCTTTTCCCTTTGGCGGTGACATTGCTTCACCTCTGCAGTCAGTGAGCTCGGCATCTCCCCGGTGAACACCCAGAAGGGCACTGAGCCGCACCACCGGCGGTGGGTCTGGCTTCGCCCGGCGACTGAAGATAAAACAGAAAGCTCTCCAGGCTCTTCTCAGTGCTGGGAGGTCTCTCTTGAGCCACAACAAACACGACGCAAGGGCACACTGGGTTGGACTCGTGTGTGCCCACTGAAACTCACTAAACTCCATTATTGATCCCCATGACATGTTTTAGTGATGGTGTTTTGGGGTTTTCTGGCCTGCTCCTCATTTGAATTGGCACCACCAGCTGTTTGTTACTTGGGCCTGGGACAAATACGCCTGAATCCCAGAGCTGACAATGATATTCAGCTATACATAACAGTATGTTGTGTTTATGATATTCACTGTCACAGAATGATAGGTAGATGTAGATAGATAGATAGGTAGGTAGGAAGGAAGGTAGTAAGGTAGGTAGGTAGGTAGATAGTTATACAGATAGATAGATGTATAGGTATATATATATATAGGTAGGTAGGTAGGTAGATATAGGTATATATATATATAGGTAGGTAGATATATATATATATATATATTTATATTTATATATATGTATATATATATATATATAGTAAGGTAAATAGATAGATAGATATATGGGTAGGTAGACAGTTAGGTAGGTTGGTAGGAAGATAAATAGAAATATAGATATATAGGTAGGTAGATAGGTAGGTAGGAAGATACATAGATACATAGATAAACATAGATAGATAGATATAGATAGATAGATCGGTAGGTATAGGTGGGTATATATATATATATATATATATATATATATATATATATATATATATATATATATATATAGATAGATACGTAGATGATAGATAGATAGATACTGTATATAGATAGATAGATAGTCCCATGAGGATATCAGAAATTTTAATTCTCAGCAAGAAAATGCCTGACCTATTTTACAGTGCTTTCAGTCTCTGGATGAATCTGAATTTGAGAAGGCTTGTGGAAAATCTCACAAAGGAGCCAGTCCTCCTTTAAAGGCTGAACAACAAATGTAATGGAAGCTCAATTTCATCTCGCTTAATAAGGGAGTACTGAGGTAACTGCAGCAATCCTCTTCTCTTTCAATTTGAAGTACGTGAGTATATCTCGTCAGGCAAAGTGCAGGATGATAAATGGGGAATTATAAATATTTATATATATAGATTTTTGCATGGTTGAAGAGATATTCTCACTATCTAAATCAAATAACAGACATCAGAAAAAAATAACCATTGTTGAAATAATCAAAAGGAGGTGATAGGCGCTGTGCTATACTTCAATACTAAGTTCCAGGCTAAGAGCGAAGAGAACCTGTTGTCATCTGTCAGTCAAAATCCATTTCCAGACGCACAAGAGCACTATAGAGCCAGTAAGTGGGTCAACATCGTTGCACCATGTTGGCAACAAATACATCCAGTACTTCAAAGATAACCTTCAGAACGTACTGAGCATTACATCGAGTGGTGAATCACATACATACTAATGATGACAGCAGAGGTACGGTTACAAAATCAGCCTTTTTGCAGAAAAATGAAATCCTGCAAATATGTTATGTTCATATTTAGTTATTCGTAGCTGCACTTAACTTGCTCTCCTCTTGACAGTGTCACAGAACCAAAACGATTGTGACTTTCTAACGAACTTTGCTGTGTTTAGTGAGATTTACTCTAAGTTAACTTAATGTCTAGCCGATTCTTGTTTGGGGTTCTTGGAATAGATCAGTGCTTCTTCCAGGAATATTTAAGTGGCAGGGTCCCTTTTCTTCAGCGCAGCATCAGCACCAGAATCAGCTTTTCATTCGCAGATATGAGAAATCAGCCGCATCACGGCATCATTATATTTGTTAGAGGTAGCAGCGACCCGCGGTGTGTGAGGATGATTATAATGATATTGCAGGATGATAATGATGATGTTTGAGGCGGCAGTCATTATAATAAACCCAAGTAGCTATACAGTGCCTTGGCCATTTTGATCCTGTGTACTCATTGTGAACTATGTGAGCATAAAATCATATTCTGAACCAAAGGCTAATGAGATCATACTAAAATCCTCACAATAACAATGCGACAATGACAATGCTTATTAATGCTAACTCAAACTACAGCCCAGGCTGATGGGATTTGATGACCATAGACGGATGATTATTACCAATTTCTTCATCTAATTTAAATGTATACTGGCTCATTGCCAATTCTTCCGCCTTTTCTCCCACCAAGGGCACGTGTTAATTCCTTAAACAGCATTTTAAGTGGTTTGATCACAATAACGGAAACAACTCCAAAGTATAAGCCCAACTAAACATTTAATCTAAACCTGGCACCAGAGAAAACGTCGAAGATTCGCCAAAGTTAGCAATTTTTATCCGAAGATTGGTATAAATTTCCATACAAATCCATCCAATAGATTTTGAGATATTTCAGCAAGGACCAAAGACGTGGACAGAACACGCCGCTAGTGATGTCAATAATCATCTTTCTTCAGCATCTTCACTTCATAGATGAATAGATTCGCCGGTTGTACACTCTATGTGACAAAATGACAAGGTTTCAACGATTAACATTTGGGTTTCACACTTGACGATCGCACCTCTATAATTATGAAATTGTTCAATATCAATACCAATCAGCTTAGTCTGCTATGTGTGATAATAATGGTTCCCGAAATAGATGACAGGGCTGGCTTGGTGTATCTAAAAGCTTTCTTTGTCTGGACCAGGACTTCGACTTTGTTTCACGGCAACATGGATAACAGATAAAGCTTGAAACACTGGCTGGTATTTTAGCTAATCTATGTTCCTCAAGGCTCGGAGAGATGCTCATCAGCAGAGAAAGGTCAGCCGATGATGACGAGGTTCCTGTGGCAAATAACACAGAGACACTTTTTGTGAATTAAGGACAGGACGCTGGAATATTGCAAATTAAATGTGTTGAATTGAAATCATTAAAACATCTTTCACTAACTTAATCTCAATAGAAATATATCTATCAATGCATTTGAATGTGTAGAGATTAACCGCACCTAAAAGATAAAACAACCTGACTTTGGTGATCCTATTACTTTCCCTCTCACACAACTAGCTGGTCAAAAACCTTCACTTGTTTTGTGAAACCTCACAACATGTCACCGTGTGGTTGATATTTGTAAGTTCAAGTGAAATGTATAACAACTATTGTATGTACGACCATACAATGAGGTAAAGATGTTTCTCCCATGATGAATTTGAATCATTTTGATAATCCTTCTACTCATCAGGCATTAAAGTACTGGAGACCGTAATGTGTCCAATACTTTGGTTAATGTCCAAATACCTGAGAAACTGTCTTCACTTTGTGCTATTATCTTTTATTGGTTCATCCGTCTATTTCATTATATCGTCTTCACGGCAATCTACTTAATAATGTAACACACTTTGAATTGCCTTGTTGATGAAATGTCCTCTACAATTAAACCGGGACGCCTCATGACATATTCATCCAATCAATCTATAGCCGTATGGGTTCTCTCTCTCATCAGGACCTTTTTGATTAAGCCTACTTGACGTAAGCCCTTTAAGTGTCACACCTGCTTCCAGATAACCCCGTACCGCGTTGGAGAAAGTCTGTTTTACACTAAGAGAGATACCAAAACATTCTAGTGAAGTGTCATTGGGCTGTCATTCGGGTTTTGGAGCAAGGTCAGCACCAAAGGGTGTCACGGATGTGTGACTGAACGGTTGGTAGATAAGTGCATGTTGATACGTCTATTAAGTGTTTCTGTTACATCCGATCCGCAGAAGAACAGCTGGAAGGAGAAGAAAAAGAAGAAGATATGTACTTGGATGAGGGTACATATAAAGCCTGGTGTAATGTAAATGATAAACTTCACAGTACTGTCCAAATACCTGTGAAACGGGTTATATTCCCTTCAGCCTTTGGTGTATGTGGTGTTAGTGGAATTTAGCTAATTTTAGCATTATTAAATGCTAAATTAAGATTGAGCTTATGGATAAGAAATGTAATATAATATTAAGAGAGAGAGAGAGAGAGCCTTTCGTGTGTTTTCGGGACCTGAAGGCCACCGTAGTTCCGATGTTCAGTTGGAGGCAATCTGCAACTTCACCACTAGAGGTCACTAAACCCTCCACACTGATTCCTGAAGGCAGTGGTTCTTTGAACCCTGCAAACTTCGTCAGCGCATTAGCCAAACTCCTCGGAATTGGAACAAATAAATTATGATTTCTTCAAAACATGAGTATATATTTTATTAGTGCACAAAATGAACCATGCATCAGTTCTACACAACATCACTGTGTTCAAGGAACAAAAACAACAAAACATGAATTCAACACCAAAACATAGCATGGTTTTTCACTTCGCACTATTCGTTCCATTCACGTCTGTGCATTGACTCCTTTTTGGAGTGAACGCAACAAAACATGGCGGAAAAAAATGGTGTGACGCCAAAATGTCAGTGGCCAATTTTTTGACGATAAAAACATCCCGACATTGCTAGAGTGAATCAGGCTGTGCTGCGTGTGTCTTGGTTACCCCTGAGAGTGACTCACCGAACCCCTGGGGGAAGAACCACTACCTTCAGGAATGCGTTTCCCCATCATCTATACTACAACAGGCAGATCAAGACTTTTTCTGACACACACCCTTTTTTTTCTCTTCCACTTTCAACTCAACAATAAAAATGTGATTCGTATATTTTTCGTTTGATTTTTTTTTCAGAAACGTACGAGTTGCGAGCATTGCGCGGGATTCGGCTTGACGCGTTGACTTTCACGCCGATCGTGAAACTACAACCTCCGACTCCCCGGGGGGGACATTTTTCCTGATCTGATACCAGGATGCTCCCTGAACAACACACCGAAAGACAACGCCCTTTCATAATCTGCAGGGATTTTCGTGTCACGGAGGAGTTGCTCGGCGTTAACCCGTTTCACCCTCGAGGCCGAGACAATTCATTAGGAGTCTTGAGTCTTTATCTTTCCCTGACGCCTGCCTGCACACCATATGGGCATCAGGCAGGGAGCAAAGTTGATGAGACACTTGAGCGACACAAACGAGCCAAGAGTCAGACAAGTGCGGAGATGAGAGATTTTTCTTTTTAGCGGTTAAAGAATTTATCATTAAGTCTATCTGGCATATGGGTTACTGCTCTGATTCGATAAGTGCATTCACCAAAGTTTTTCAGAGTAAAGTGGTGTAAATGTTCTGCCCCGCTAAGATCATATCCCGGCTCGCCGAGGGAGAAGAACCCATCCGGGATGCTGTACACGCTTATCCGAGGGCCGGCAGAGGCGCTGGAGCCAAACCCAGAGGACACGGAGTATTGGATTCCCCAATTTGGAGATATGGGTGTGGCAGCGCAACTGGATATGAAGAGCAGAAAAAAATAGAGCCACTCACAGATTGCCTTGATCGAAAATCTTCAGACTCTCCGAAACCAGCGCAAAGATATACTGGGAAATTAAATCCACTCTCACGGACAGTAAGGTGATGCTTTGCATGGCGAATGAGTCACGGCCCATGTACATCGTTGCCTCGTGAGAGAGAAAAAGAAGAAGAGTGAAGTGTGTGTTATATTTATATTCATCAGGAATCTCATTTAAGAGCGCTGTTAAAGATCGCCGCACATTTAACGGGGGATTATATTGCATCAGGGCTGTATTTTCAATGAATAGATAGGGGAAGATGATTATAATAATTGTCGGACGAGGAGGCGCAAAGAAAAAGGAAAGGATCAAAGAAACTAGAGAAATAAAGAGGGAAATAACGTATAATTAAGTGATAGAAATTTATATTGGTCTCACTTGTTTTCAAGCATTTTCAGCCTCTTGGTGCTCTGCGTTCTACTTGGTAACCAAGGGTTATCCACATCTCCTGAATACATAATACCCTGAGTTTGCATAACTCTCACATCATCTTTATTTCATATTGTCTTTTTTTCATACCTTCTTGATGGCAATCTACTTAATAATGTAACGCACTTTGCATCGCCTTGTTGATGAAAGGTGCTCTACAATTAAACCGGGACGCCTCATGACATATTTATATAATCAGTCCAGCTGTATCGGTTCTCTCTCTCATCAGGACCTTTTTGATTAAGCCTACTTGACGTAAGCCCTTTAAGTGTCACACCTGCTTCCAGATAAGCCCAGCGTATTGGAGAAAGTCTGTTCCATGCTAACGAGGGACACCGAAACATTCTAGTGAAGTGTCATTGGGCTGTCATTCGGGTTTTGGAGCAAGGTCAGCACCAAAGGGTGTCACGGATGTGTGGCTGAACGGTTGGTAGATAAGTGCATGTTGATACGTCTATTAAGTGTTTCTGTTACATCTTTAGGAACTCCGGGGACAGGAGGGCAAGTCTGTGTCAAGAACTTAGTTTGGAGAGAAAAACAGACGTGGTTCTAATCAAGAGAACTGATATATTGTTTGAAGAGAAGAAGATGAAGAAGAAGAAGAAGAAGAAGACAAGGAAAAAGAAGGAGAAGAAGTAGAAGAAGAAGTAAAAAAAGACGAAGAAGAAGACAAAAAAGACAAAAAAGACGAGGGAAATTAAGAAGAATAAGAAGCAGAAGAAGTAGTAGAAGAAGAAAAAAAGAAGAAAAAGAAGTAGAAGAAGATGAAGAAAAAGAAGAAGAATGAGAAGAAGATGAAGAAAAAGAAGAAGAAGTAAAAGAATAAGACAATGACAAAGACAGAAAAAAAGAAGAAGCAGAAGAAGAAGCAGAAGAAGAAGTAGAAGAAGACGGAAAAAAGAAGAAGATGAAGAAGAATAAGTAGAAGAAGAAGAAAAGAAGAAGACAAAGACAAAGCAGAAGATGAAGAAAAAGAAAAAGAAGAAGAAGAAGAAGAAGAAGAAGAAGAAGAAGAAGAAGAAGAAGAAGAAGAAGAAGAAGAAGAATAGGAGGAGGATATGCACTGGCTGTGTGTAGATAGACGCCTGGTGTAATATAAATGATACACTTCACAGAACTCTAATGGAATCACAGCTCAACGTATTTCCCTGAGACTCCTCCGGTCCTCCAGCTATCTCTCCCTCGTTTATCGTTCGAAGGTCGGGAGGCATTCTCTCCATTTATCCTCAGCTCTTGACTTTAACAAAACATCTATTTACTCTAGCTATTGTTTGCCCTGTTGTCGTCCCCGCGTTGTGTACATCAGTCCCCTGTTCAGCTTATTGATATGCTCCACGAGCTTTATGAAAGATTAATCCATGGCCACTCGGGTTGCTGAGGGCAGAAAGAGCTGTGTGAAAATCATTGCTGTGTATTTAGCTACACACACACACACACACACCTACACACACACAAACAAACAGAGCGGACAGGCAATATAGGGCATCGTTGATTGAAGAAGAGGAGCAAACTTTTCACTTTTCCGTCTCGTGCCGCTGTGAATGCTAAGCAGCCTCCTCTGTCGTATTCATTATCATTTCATGAGGTTTTGCACGATGACTTTTCATCGCGGGCCACTTGGCTGTCGGCCAGAGTGCCTGCTCGGCGTTATTGGATACTTTCCAGGGTTTATGGGATGCACACGCCGCAGCTACACATCTCCATTGTGCCGGCATGTGTAATCACTAAAGCGATCATTTATAGATGAGAGTGAAAACAAAGCACCGATAAGTGTATGAAGATAAACCTCTCGGTGGTTATTCATGGGTAATCAGTGCCATGATTTCAAATCAATCTGCAGCAGGCCCGATTCTACCGGTCGCCGTCCTCATGCGGCTCTTTGCACGAGCAGCGTGCTGCAATTATTTAAAGCCCCACTATGTAGTGTTTCCCTTGTAGCGCCCCCTTCAGGTATTTAACGTTTACTTCAGTGTTGTAAATACCCAGTTACGATAGATCAGGTGTCGTGAACCTCTGGCTCTGAGTCATATATGGCTCTTCTGGTGACGCATATGGCTCTTTTGAGTTTGAGTAAAAAAAAAAAAAATCTCCGCCCGCCCCCCTGTAACTTTCTCTCTCCTCCAGGTGACAGCAGCAGTAATGTCAGGTCCCTTTCTTAAAGACGTCTTTGTTCTTTTATTAAACTAAACGTCTGTTATTGATCGTCTCCACAGCAGCATGTCTCTCTGTCTCTACGCGTCGCGTAGCGGAGACAATAAAAAGTCACCTGTGAGCGTGGACTGGACTATGTGACGTTGGTCATCACTGACAGGAAGCAGGTCCAAGGACCGGGCGACTACAAAATCTTACATAGTCGGGTTTTTATCCCACGGACCCCCGATGGCAGTGGAGGAGGCGCAAATCGCCAGATTAAAAGTCATTGTAGCCGCAAAAAAATTTTCAAGCTGTTGTTCTAAGGTAGGAATTGTTACATAGTGTCGCTTTAAAGGAGAATAAATGTGCAACAGTTGTTTTTTATTTTATGATGAAAATGCAACGTAAGCACAATTCATAATCTATTTATGCATAAATTAGCTAAATAAACCACGACGTGATTAACCCAGTGACTCAGGGTGTACGGTTGTCTGGCTCCCTGAGGCATTCAGGAACATAAATATCAGACCCTAATGTGTTATTGAGTGTTTCTCGCACGATTTTTTTCATTTTTTTGCTTCTTTATATTTGCTTTCTGACAGGTGCTGTGAATAAAAGGTCAAAGCAGAGCACCTTGGTTCATAGATTTGTTTTTGTGTGCGCTGCTGATCTGGGTAGAGATCGAGGAGGTGCTGTGCAAACATGAGAAAATGAAATATCAATAATTAGAGGAGCGAGTCTCTGTCGATCATCTGATGCCCTCGTGTCAGTGGATTGTTACACAACAATGGTCCCACTTTATATTCCAGAACCCCCTGATGCCTAATTCATTTCCCCCGCGGATATGCTCTGAATATAACAAATAACTGTTGAAATGATGTTATTACAAAGAGTTCCAGCTCAGGGCTTTTAATTCATTCACTGAATGAATACGACATTTGCTGCTCCATTCCATCGAAACAGCAAATCTACCACCGTCTCATAGTATTAGTATTTAGTTTTTAGTATTCAGTTTTGTGTTTTATATTTATTTTCATTGATGCTCTGCTGTGATTTTTGAAATGTCCCCACTGTGGGACGAATACAGGTATATCATATCATATCATATCATAGAAAAGATCACGATCGTGGTCAGAGAGGCTAAGAATCCTGAAACATCACACAGTTTGAATACTCTGCAAAAATCACACGTCCGCAGCTTTAATGTGAATTCTAAATAATTTATTATATTGCTCGATCCGACACATTTACAGCTGTGAGAAAACTCAAATATATATATTATGCATGTTTGCGTGAGTAATGGCGAGCATTAAACATTTCCATCGGTGCGCATACGCTACGGCGCACGTGCTCGGCTTCATGTGCGACACGTGTTGCACACGGAGGATCGATCCGGACTCGCGGTAACTCGCGATTCCCGAGTCTCTCGTTTCGCTAACAATACGCCTCTGTGTTACGTCACATGGTCTCAGCGTGAAGAACTACAAGACGTTGATTGAGGTGTCTTTTTTTTCTTTACTGAAACAGTGTACACAAGTGCGCCACAGAGTAAACACATAACACAGCGACTAGCCAATCAATGGACTCCATCTCTACTCATACTCACATCGTCCTTTGAAAACTCTGGGGGGGGGGGCATGATTCATTTTTTCTGAGTTCTCTCCAAAGTAAATCCCTCATCCACTCACGGTCAGAAAGTTTGATCAGTGAAAGTCGTCTCCATTCGTCCCGTTGAGGGAGTGTTGAGCCCCCACTCCCCCTCCCCCACCCCATCTCCTCCACTCCCCCCCCCCCCCGTCGGTGTTAATTGAGGTTCAGCTCATCACGACCGGTGCCAGAAATGAATTACATATCTCATTTGTGAGTGTCTTCTACACACGCGTGCCACAATTACCAGAGAGCAGCAGACGTATCGAGGCAGGCGGAGAGAGAGAGAGAGAGAGAGAGAGAGAGAGAGAGAGAGAGAGACATTGTATCACAAATATTTGTTGAGTGAATCTCGGGAGCACGCAGTAAAAGTGGGGCACATCCCACCGGGTCGTCCATTAGGATGTCATATTCAAAGAGCAGAAAGACGCGCTGACAGGGTGGAGACGGATGCACCGTCAAGTCGAATAACTCCGGATCGAAGATGCATTGTTTGACTTTGTGAGTTAGTCCTTCAGCGTCAGCAGTCAGACATCCAATTGGACCGGCGGCGTCGGCGGCGGCGGCGGCGTCGGCGTTGAGGTTGGCGCCGGCTCGGCCACTTTGGCCTTGCGCTGCAGCCGCAGGGTCAGGCTCCTGAAGGACGGCGTGGCGGGCAGCAGCAGTTCCTTGAGCCCGGCCCGAAACTCCTGGCGGATCAGGCAGTAGAGCACGGGGTTGAGGCAGCTGTTGGTGTGCGCCAAGCACACGGTCAGCGGGAAGGCGTACGCCTGCACGTTGTAGAAGGCCTTGCTGAAGGGCACCAGGTCGAACTTGATGAGCACCCCCCACATGGTCAGCGCCTGATTGGGCAGCCAGCAGAGAAAGAAGGACAGCACCACGATCACGATGGACTTGGTGACTTTGGAGCGCCGCCTCTGCCGGCCCTGCTCCACCTCGGGGCCCCCGGCGCCCGCGATGCGGCGGCCGAGGATGAAGCGCACCAGCAGCAGGTAGCAGACGGTGATGATGATCAAAGGGATGAGGAATCCCAGGAGGACTTTTTGCAGCTGGTAGAGACCCAAAAGAAGCTGCGGATCCCAGCTGCCCGAGTCTGGGAAGCGCACCAGGCAAAGCTCTTCATCCGACACCTGGACGCTGGTGGAGTAGATGGCGTGGGGCAAAGTGGCCACCAGAGAGACGGCCCAGATTCCCAGGCTGGTCCACTTGGCTCTGGTGGCCGCCGCCCGCCGGCTGTGCATCTTCATGGCGGAGGACATGGTGTAGTAGCGCGCCACGCTCATGGCGGTGAGGAAAAACACGCTGGCGTACATGTTCATGGTGGTGACGGAGCTGACGATCTTGCACATCACGCGGCCGAACGGCCAGCGGAAGTCCAGCGCCGTGTCCACCGCCCAGAAGGGCAACGTCAGGACGAACTGGAGGTCGGTGACGGCCAGGCCCATCACGAAGCAGTTGATGGACGACTGCTTCTGCCGGTACCGGGAGTGCAGCAGGTACAGAGCCAGCGAGTTCCCCACCAGCCCCAGCGCGCAGACGACGGCGTAGACGCAGGCGATCAGCACGCGCACCACCAGGCTGGCACCGTCTCCCTGGAACTCCGTGATGGATTCCCTGCTGAGCAGCTGCAGCCAGCAGTGCAGCGACAAGTTGCCGGTGTGGTCCTCCTGGAGCGACTGCTGCTCACACGGCTCTGGAGCCAGCGTCGGGGCTCCGGTCTCGTTCGGCTGCATGGCTGAACTCTCGGAGGCTCACATCACCGCGGGCGTCAAAGTTGGAGAGCCGTGTGTTTGAAGGAGAGAGAGAGAGCCGTGTGTGAGGATGGCATCCTGAGCATGTTTTTGCTGGTTTTTGTATCGCCCAAAGGCGCCACAGATCCTCTTCACCTCTCCTCCTCTTCTTCTCTTCTCCTCCTCTCCTCCTCTGCCACTCTTCTCCTCTGCGCGCCACGGACGTTTATAGGTTCCACGTGAACGCGCGGGGGGAGCTCAGCCGCGCGGTCGACGCTCATCAGCTCCCCCGCCAGATTATTGGACCAGAGCAAATTCCCCACATCAAAGTCTCCCAGCACGTTCCGACAGCTGTGAATCTGTGAAGTGCTCCGACGTGACACCGCCACCTTCCAGATAATCATGTTTGTGCCGCGCAGGGTTTTTTTCTTCCTTTTTTTTGTCAAAGCGAGCTTTTTGGGCACGTGGAAACAAAGTGTGTGCGTAAAATGTGCGAAGAAGTCTCCGACACACAGCGCGTTTGATGTTCTACCTCACATCTCAAGAGCACAGGGGGAATACATGTGGGAAGATGTAAAAGATTTAGAAGATGAAGCTATATTGCATCTTTTGTAAAAAAAAAAAAAGAAAAAAAGAAGAGAAACGGACGAGGACATGTACCTTCGCTTTAGATTTCTTTCTGATTAAACAGTTGTGCGTTTTTTCTTGTTCTGTGTGTGTGGGTGCGTGTGTGTGTGTGTGTGCTTCCCCCCTCACACACACACACACACACACACACACACACACACACACTGTTACACACGGAGGAAGGTGGAAGGTTAGTGGCGTCTCCAAAAGTGCCCTTCATCAAAATGAAATAGAATAAAGATGCTATTGCCAATACTCCTACTAATATTAATAGTTGTGTAAATGGCATGCTTCTAATTATGTAAAAAGAAAGAGGTTTGTAGCTCTGTCTGTTGGCAAAACATGTTGTTTATATAGCTTTATAATTGCCTTTGATTCTGAATATAAATACAAGAAAAAGATTCGTAACTGTATGAGTCTTTTGATGATTTAAAATCATCAAGTTGCATTATCGCACACTGCATAATGTATCATCGTGTTTAAATTTATTAAATGTCAAATCGTGGGAGTTATTTACAAACAAGTCGAAACGTTACGAAACTGCCAACCGGCTGATTACAGAATGTTTTCTGGCTCTGAATGTATTTACTTTGCCCGCTGCAGGCCAACATAAATACTTTCTTCATGCAGCGCTCTATTTTTAGATTTAAGGCTATTTTGCTTCCATTAAGGCGGAAAAAAAGCAACGAAAATACACATTTAGGAGTTGCTGACCTGAGTCTCCAGACTTCTCCTACATGTACCAAAAGTTATTATTATAAATATGCCTCATTTGCATATTTTGACATATTTTCAGAAAGCATGCATGCAAAAAAAGGATTGTTTTAAGTAATCAACTGGGGAAGTTACATGGTGATAGCTATCAGTCCCAATGGGTAACTTACACAACTGGGATGTCTTTCAGAATGAAGGCCGACTGAACTTTACAATAGGTCAACGAGCGAGGGCGAGAGAGTGTGTGAGGAGAGAGAGCGGCATTCGTGAGAACAAGGCAGAAAGTCCGAGAAATGAATGGTCCGTTCTTATTGGCTGAGGGTTACACACCAACATGGAGCCCAGAGGGCTCACTTTACTCTCAGAAAAGCCTAAAACACATGCGGCAGGGTCCACCACACACTTGTGTATGTATAAGTGATGATGAGGAGGGGTTATGTTTTGCAGCATAGTTGTTTTGGGGGGTGGACACATCTAAGCATATTATACATGTAAAGGCTGTTCTCTCTGAAATCTCCATTTGAATCCTTCAAACTTTCCGGTTTCATTCCTATCTATATGCTGAATGTTTTGACAGCGGGGGTTATTCATATTTCATTCATGGCGCGGCTTATAAAACATTTCAAAACATGGGGAAATGGATTTCTAATGGATACTGACAGTGTGATACGAGGAGATATCCAACATTCCTTCTATAAAATCAAATCCTCTGATTCTGATATCTCAGCAAAATGAAACAATATTTATAAATCCGGCTTTATCAAATGTTCTAGAAATGTACATCATTAATAATCTTATATAGTAATACCCAAAAAATCCTATTGAAAGTAACCAATGGGAAGTTTAATGATGATATATTGACTATTTATTTAATTTGACCTTATTCAGCTGCTATAACTTTTCTTGTTGACTTCCAGCTGGCATCAGCAGCATCATGCTGTGCTACCTGCAGCTGATTTTGTATAATCCAACACCGAAGCCCGTGTAGATTTCAGAATAACAGTTTTGAACTAAAATATAGGATGGCAAACGCGTATTACCCCGAGTCACTTCCCCTCCTTGTAAGTTTCTGAGCAAATTAAAAAGACACGGGTGGATAAAAAGTGAAATAAATAAATAATCTGCACTCTTTAAATCCGCTGTGACCCAGTTCTTGACATTTTAACAACCCTTAAACCTCCCAATGCAGGAGCCCCGACAGAACGCCGCGGTTTAACGTTCTGAGCGTTCAAATCTGTGATGTAGAATAAGTCGGCGCAGACTGACTTTACAAACACCTGACATCTCACAGACTGCGTACCGAGCCGGCTTTCAGCCACTCAGAGTTATTATGCGGCCGCCAAGGACGCCGAGATCCGAGTATGGATAAAGCCTTCAGCTGTTGTGATGAACATCGGTAAACGTGTCACTTTCTTTGGCGTAATTAGGTCTTCGCATTGTGACCTTTGTTCTCCGAGGCTAGGAGAGCTTTACAAGTTACTTCTGGATGTTCTGCACATATGAGTGGACTCTTTGCATCACAATGAAACACACAATGCCCTGCTTTATTGTGAGTCTCACCGTGAATGGGACCGTCATTTGCTTAAAAACTCTGAACATTATGCTGTATTGAACGAGTCATTTTCTCATAGACTTCAATACAATCAGAACAATGTGTTGCTTGTCGTCCTTTGATGGCCGTTAGAAAGAAGAAGTGTAAAGCGCTTCAGTATTGAGGCTATTCAGAGAGGATGCCGTCTGCAGCATCCTCCCTCGATGCTGGAAACTATTTAAAAAAGCATGTTTTGTCCTCATTGTGCGACGCAACAAGACGAGAGGATGGTGACAAGGAAAAACCCTACTAATACTTTAACACAATACAGGCTGGGTCCTTGGATCACGCCGGAAGGTGGGCTTGATCTTTAGCAAAGATCCGGTTCCAACAGGACTCCTTGGGCTGCGTGGTTTCCTCCATCACCCCAGCACCCAGCACCCAGCACCCAGCACCCAGCACCCAGCACCCAGCACCCAGCACCCAGCACCCAGCACCCCACCCAACTAGCATGGGACAGTGCTACGGGGGGACCGAAATACTCTGTTACATGACACTTGTTCACTTTTAAGCCATCGATGCCTGTGTTTTATGTTTTATTTATTGTTATTTATTTTGAAAAGTGTTGTTTAAAAAAGAAAAAAATCCTGTCTTAAATATTTTTATACATATTTTTACTGTTGCTGCTGTACATTTCATTATATGTTTTACCATGACAATAAACTTCCTTAACTTTACCTTTACCTTTACCTACCTAATCTGGGCCGGACCACCATGCAGTGGCGGCTGGGGGAGTTATTTTTTGGTAGGTCCATCCAATCAATTTCAGCAAACATCCCAGCGACACACACATATTACTACTATGCAGTTACATATTTAATATTTATTCCAATGCTAACATATTAAGGACATCTTATTCATACAATTCAGTATATTAATATAAATATATATATATATATATATATATATATATATATATATATATATAGATACATATATTACTATATATATATGCATATATACATATATGCATATATATATGCATATATATATATATTAATATAAATATATATATATATATATATACATATATATATAAATATTAATATATATATAGATTTGTATATACATATATATATATATATATATATATATATATATATATATAATATACTACTGTATGGGTGACTGTGGGTCAGTGGGTAGCAGGTCCCTCTTTCAATGAGGGTGTTGGAGGTTCAATCCCCGCCCTAGTCGATGTGTCCTTGAGCAATACCTAACCCTACAGTGTATGAATGTAACATGATTATAAGTCACTTTTGATAAAAGTGACAGCTGAGTGACATGTAAGAATGTAATATGTAAATCCCACATAATATAAATATCATAAATATTAAAGTCTCACTGACCCACGAGACAAGGATGTGTCATTGAATCATGGAAACCACTGGATGGATACCTTTTGATGTTTAATTGCCCGCAGTGCTGAACTGTGTGCTTGAATGACTGAGCGCTGTTCTTGTCCCAGAGGGGATGTCGATGGGAGGGCGGGGGGGGGGGGGGGGGGGGGGGGATTAAAAATCTCCCGTTAGAGCGTTTGGCTATCAATCTACAGAGTGAGTGTGCCTGGGGCTCACGGTCAGTGTCACCTTGACGATTAGCATTTCAAGGTGGATGAAGATCAATTTCATGACGTCATCGTGCTAATATTTGGTGTTTGGTGAAGTCCGCGGGATGCAACGTCGCAGCGTGACGTCCACATCGTTTTCCAGACGCCTCCTCATCGATTCGGAGTGCTTTGAGGATGCTTCATGTTGCTTCTCTCGTCTGATTCCGCAGTCCTTACATCTCTCTGTAGAGATTGCACCGACTTGTAAAACACATTTATGATGTATTTTTCTGAGGTTTTCTGAGGTTAGCGTGTTGACTCACTCACCCCCCCGTGATGCCGCCTCCAAGCTGAGGTTTAACGAGTTTGAAATTATTCATTTGCCCACAGAACATCTCAAGTGCTCTAGCTGGGTGGTCTGCTGAAAAGAAATCTTTGAATAGGCAATAATTATCAACAAAATATAAAGGGTCACAGACATTTCCGTCTTGGGCATTACGATAGATTCAATGTGTTCCATACTAAAATACCCAAAAACTGAAAATTAGAGCTATGGCAACAATTAGGGGGGAAAAATAAAGAAATGCAAATCAGCCTCTTGGGAACAAAACTTTCTGTTTCTCAACAAAAATAAATATTCTAAAGAAAGCAGAGCTATGAATATTGTGTGTATTAAATAACCTTGTTAACCTGAGTCTATCAATTATACATAACGCGTGTATATACATTGCCGAACGTCTTCATAGGGTGAATGAATCTAAAGGGGATTTTAAATGATCCCCCCTTCCCCCCCCCACACACACACCCACACACACACACACACACACATACTCACACACACTCCTGACATTGTGATTAGAGGCAGAACTAATTGAATTGATTTACGGACTCCTTGAGACCGTCTGGGTCTTCAGAATCTCTTTAGATATCTCACTCCGAGCCGCTGTGTTTGGTTTTTATGGCTAGAATCCGAGCTTTGAATAAAAGATTGGCCGGGGGGGGGGGGGGGGGGGGGGGGGGGTATTTTTATCTTTTTTCAACGAAATACCGTGAAATTCCACGTTCCTGACATTTTCTTTCAGTATTGCTTTTGACGGAATCGTGATTCTTAAAAAAAATTGATTTGTATTATTTGATGAAAGATAATCTGCGTCTCAATTCAGAACTGAAAAAACCTTTATTTTAAAGCCTCGCAGCTCAAGGAAACATCATTGGAAGAGAACAATCGTCTGCGGACGTTCGTATCGTGATAGTTTTCGTCTTTTTGATTGCGATTGAAGACCTGGCAACGCAGAGCGAACTGTCTGAAATGCTTTTTGAAGGCATTAAAACAAATAATGAGACTGCATACATTCACTCACGCATAAATCACCGCAAAAGAAGTGCTCAGAAGCCTTGTTAGAGGAGTGTGTATACACAGCACACACACACACACACATTCACACAAACTCGTCTCGGAAAATCAGTTTTAAAATGACGTACACGGGTTAATGAATTGGTTGAAGGTTGGAATTAATGAATAGTTTTAGATGAGTCAACACAGTCTTGTTTCTATATTATCCTCACGACCACAAACCAAAAGTAACCCCAGTGTGACTCGTCTCCTTATCGATGTCGAGTTACACACACACACACATCGGATGTCTGCATGTTTTATCCACTCAGGCAAGAACTCACGTTGAGGGATCAGATTGTGTGAACTATATGAATTAATAACATGTATCAGAGGCACTCTTGCTAACATGAATTAATTGTAGACTATGCGTTTCTGGGTAAAAATAAAGTACATTTAATGAAGACAAGTATAATCAGTTAATATAAGCTGGGGCAATGTCAATGATAATTTCCGGTGCTGATGTGTGCCTCGGTTCGATTGTCAGGGAGATGGTCCAATGGTGATATTTAGACAGCTTTCAGTTTATATTAAAGATGGAAATGAGACCGCAGGACAATGGGTATCCGTTCGAGGTGCAGTGTGTAAGATATGGACAGAATTTCTTGTTTAAAAGCGTAGAAAAATATATAAAAAACGTAAACAAATGATAGTGTTGCGTCATAGATGTGTATGTATTGTGTTGCAGAGATATCTACATGAAATTAACCATCTAGCCCCGCCCCTTCCTGTCTGGTCGTGTCACGGATGTTATGAGTTATGTCTCAAATTCAGCCGACAACATTGGTTCAGCAGAGGTCAGTCCATCCGTTCGCTAATTCATCAACACAATTAGCTAATCCAAAGTTTTTGATGCTGATATTTCGTGGATATAGTGCGGTTTTTCGGGGCACGGTCAAAAAAAGTGCAAATGCAAACTATATATATATTTTTCAAACTGCAGCTCGGTCTTATGTGAACAAATCAGTGCTGCAGCAGAAACGCACACTGCACCACAAAAGTGTCGAGTCGGCCGCTTTTATTTCCTCTCCCTTCCTTTGAAGTCGGAGATACCAATTTTCTTAATAAGAATGTTTTGAGGTTCTCGGGAATCCTTCGCCGAGCGAGCGCCGCTTGAAGTGTTTCTGGGTCAGAGTTGGACTTTGAAAGAGAAAGCCCCCCTTTTTAGAGATTAAAAAAGAAGACGCCGGCTCTTTCTGATTGACACTCAATCTCGCCATTATTCTCTTACGGTCCACAAACGCCGAGAGTCTTCCCGGGTCCGGAGGGATCGGGTTAATCAAAAAGATGGACTCGAAGTGCTGATTAAAGACAACAAAGGTCAATAACTCTGATTAGAGGGGAAATAAGAAAGAAGATGGAGTCGAGTGGAAGGGGGACGGACGGGGGTCCGATAGACGGGGGTCCGATAGACGGGGGTCCGATAGACGGAGGTCCGATAGACGGAGGTCCGATGGACGGAGAGGCTCAGGCGCCATCTGTTTACTTTCATGACGGATGACTGAAGTTTGAATGGAGTGTGGTATCTTTTCCCTTAAATAAGTAGCTTTACAGAACAAACGATTCCTAATCCTGTCTTCCGCAGACAGTCGACACTCATTAGCATTCAAATCAAAGACATTAGACTATATTAATAAACTGAACGACGACAACGGATCGGCTTCCCCGGGAAACCCTCCGGCTACATGGAATGAGCCTTTATTTCTCACACATCAAAGAATAACAAGAAATTCAACTTGCAAAAAAATGAATGTCGGTCGGATCTGATTTGATCTCCTATTAAAACCACAAAAGCGAAACTATGGGCAGCTCGAATTCAACAGGCTTCAGTCGGCACATCGGTCTGCCGGGCGCTCCAGACGTTCAACAATGTATAGATGAGTGGCAATGAAATGTGCTCCAGACATGATTGTATAGACCTCAATGAGACTCTTGATTATCTCTTGAGACACGATTGATTCCCTCAGTATAAAGCCGTGTAAACACGAGTGTACGGTGTCAACGGCTCCTTTCAAGTCTCCTTCAGTGCTGCACGATGTTCATCGAGTAAATTATGGTGCCGTTTAGAGTAGAATAGACGATGTTAGCAGGGTACGCTGAGGGCGGGGCTACCGTATGATTGACGGGGCGCTAACAAGACTGGGAGTTTCCTGTGTTTTCACTCTGGGACTTTAACAGAGGCAAGATAAGGGGTGGTTGATGAATAATCTCTATACATGTTTTGGGCCAAACAGCTTTGATAAGCAAATAGAAATTAAAAGTTGAAGGGTGTACTAGGTGTGAAATATAGACCCCGTTTACACGTTGGGAAAACGCATATATTTTTGTGCGTTTTGGCCTTTCATTTACACAAAAACTGAGGTTTTATCACGGAAAACTATCATTTCTAAAAACTCTGGCCTAAGTGGAGATTTCTGAAAACTCTGTTGTTGTGTTTGCGTGTGAACGAGGTCAAACAGAGTTTTAGGTGGTCAAACGTCACAGTATGCGACTAAAGATGCTTCACGTCAAGTGAGCGTCCTATGGGGACGTATTCGGACGGCATGTTTATGCGGGTTCATATCAACAGAAACTTTTTTGAAAACGACCTTGTGTGTACAACGTTATTTTTGAAAACGGAGGGGCGGAAATATTCGTATCTGTAAATACCCGTCTATGTGTAAATGTGGCCATAGTCTCTGCTTTCATGTGTTCATCTCATCTCTGTTTACCTTCTTTATTCATCCATGTCTGGCTTCCACAACGCTATGAACATTGGGTAACTCCCTGCAGATAAATCCTGCACAAATATGGGCAAATCAAAAGTGTTCATAAGGGGAACACAATAACGGAGAGAGCGCCCTCACATCTTAAATGTTTTAAATGTGTTGACAGTGAGGCAGCCCAAATCTCCCGCAGATGTTGTGGGAGATTTGGTAGGCAAAACCACGAACCAGTGGTGGACGTCATGGCGACCACTTGCTTTATACAGTCCACGATGAAAAGCTAACACGGTGTTGTGGGTGTTGTATAATTCCCTTTGATGTAATGGCCTTCACGTCAGGCTTGATACATTATGAAACACACATCTCTTAAGAGCCTTTCCATTATTAAAGGTTTCCATTATTTAAGAGGTTTAAAAATGCAGTTATGTCGAGGACAATCTGACAATAGTGCGTTTTATGTGCCTTGAAGAAATGTGATGAATCAACTTATCGGGGGATGTTGCATCATCTTTATATTATCTTCCTCCTTTAGGATTATTCTGTTCGGTCAGAAAGTGACTTTTCGTTTTTTTGGGGGCTCATTTAATCATTTAAGGCCGAGGATAGACGACGAGAACACTTTCCCCCCGTCGATGTGTGATCTGTGAGATCTGTGGACACAAGCGACTATCTGACTTCAACAAACAAATTGATCAAGATATGACTTATTGGGCAAGAATACCGAGTCACGAGACAAGAGGCCATGTCTCTCACCTTTGGCCCACTTCTTCTTTTTTTTCGCCGTCTCTGCTTAACATCAAACCTGCAGTACGAGACCTTTGAGTACGGCTCGTCTAGACATCGGATCTTTTCAGTCTCTGCCGGGGGAATTACTGCACTCTGTTATATTCATAAAAGTCTGAAAACTTCCGTGCCACTGATTTCGTTTTGACGTCTTTTATTTCAGGGCGTTTTTTACCCCAGGAATTAATCCAAACGGTTCCGATCAAATTACATGCTTTTCAAAAATCCTTCGACATCTTACGCGTTATTCATTGAGATCAAAACTGTTCACATCATCACAGTTTTCTATTTCCCTAGTTTTAAACACAAACTCACACTGGCATGTTATGGAAGCCAGGAGACAAAGGACACGCAGGACATTTCAGTGTTGAGATTCAAAAATCCCCAAACTGAAATAAAACATTAGCACAAATATGGAAAAGAGGGACAAACTAAATATATATATATATATATATATATATATATATATATATATATATATATATATATACGATAAAAAAGGATTGATTCCAAACCTAATCTCCCTGTCTGTGTAAACAGCCCCAGTTAATTCCCCGCTCTGCTATCAGGAGGAGGTTGATTTAGGGAAAATGATGTCGCAATAATGTATTCATTCCCATTACATGTCATCTGCGTGTGGTCGCAGCCGGGCAGAGCGCCGGGGATCCAAGGTCAAAGAAGATATGTGCCCGGTAATTGGGTCCACCTGGAAATGACCGATCCTCTCTTGCCGACTGCCGTTTACAGCCAGGGGCTCCGCGCCGGACTGGTCTGGGTCCACTCCCAGCTTTCCCATCATGGCGGTAATATCTTCCAACGCCCGGTCGCCGGGGAGATGCCGGTGCAGAGGCTCCGGCTCGACCTCGGCGGGGAATGGGGATTCAGAGACGTGCAGCACGCGGGAGGCCTGGAGGTTCTGCAGAGACCGTGACTGGACTGCGTGAGAGGAAGACGGAGAGAGAGAAAGAAGGACGAGTTCAAGCCTCCGGGAACACGCAGCTGCCAATTACTGCCATGTTTTCTCTGCCGGCACGCAATAACTAACCTGTAGCTTAACCCCAAAAGCACTTACAACCAATGTAAATAGGTGTTTAGTCGGGTTGTTGATGGATTCGGGTCGTAACCTTGACATTAAGTGTTTGAAATCGACGTAAACAAGTGCCCTCTACGTATTGAAACCTGGCTTTTGCAATTGAAGTGTCTTAAACATGCATTCTCTCTCCTGACCATCAGGGGGACAACTGCTGTATTGAAAGCTAGCTATTGTGATTAAACCAATGTCTCCTGACTTTAAAGAAGTGTCTTGAACCTGCATTCTCTCTACTGACCAGCAGGGGGCGACTCCTCCGGTTGCAAAAAATAAGTCAAATTTTATAGAAGTCTATACGAGAGAATGGCTTTATACTTCTCACTGGATTTATTTGCCTCAGTGAACATTATAGACATGAGTTTATGGTTTCAAGTCTTCTTCAATACAGCGTGACATCCACAGAGTAAATTATGGTGCTCTTTAAAGTAAAATAGACCATAAGTAGTAGGCTTAAGGGGAGAATGTAGCTATACTTTAGTGACGTAAAGAGCCGTGACGCCACGATGACTCCGCCCACTTCTTATATACAGTCGACATTTCGAGAGGCACTTTTGTGATTTCCAGTGGAGAGGCACTTCAGCATAAACTTGTTTTTCCTTAAAAGACTGACAACGCAGCACCGACAGACAGCTCAGTGCCCTGAACATCCCGACCGCGCCTCATAATTCAGAATTTGACAGTTTGGAGGATTTGGGCCAATACATCTGATGATGAAGTAATAATTAATGCTCATTCGTCAGAAGCTATACTGACAGAGCAATACGACAATACTCGGTGCATCTGCTCGACGGTGTTGAGACAAAAGTGAATCCTCGAGACTGGCGGAGCAGGCTGTCAGGCTGCAGCACATCAAGCTCCTCTGATGCTCCAGAGAGGTGGAGGATTAGACTGCAGGCGGCCAAACAAAGTGGTTTGGCACTGAAGGTTACTCACTTCTGACTGGACTGAAGTCTCCTTGGCTGACCTTGGTGTCAGAGAACGGCTTGAGGCTGGGGAACAGGATCAGTGAGAAGGAGATCAGTAGCACCTAGGGATGTAATGGAAAGGGAGGGAGAAAGAAAGAGTTGGATAAAGGACGCCGCCGAGAGATGCTGCAACATCTGTTGCTTTTCTTCTAGCGGGTGGTTTGGATATCTTGTCTGTGAATATGCTTCTTTTTTTTTTTTGCATATGCAATGCTCAGGAGGAATTGGTAATCATTTTTCTGGCGCAAAAGCGGAGCACGCTGCGACTGGAAACCGACGCTCATTCATATTTATAGATTTAAAGTTACATTCTTTTTATTCCTTCTCTACTCGTGTTGCCTCGGGCCTTGCAGCGTACTCCACCGGCGTGATCAAAGCCAATGAATGGCTTCTGTCGAGGCGGAGAGTCAAAGGATCGTGTTATTCTCTGTCCGTCCTTTGTGCTTGTGTGTCCTCTGTGCATTTCTCGAGAGTTAATCCGTCCGCGACTGTTGATGCTATTTGACTTTTGGCATGAATATGTTTTTTTTTTTAAACGGCGAGTCACATGCATGCGTTCATAAAGTGGACATGCGTACCAGTACGCATGTCCCGGTCTGGGCCGGCTTGTTGGAGGAGTTCATGACCATGCTCTGCAGCCTGCGCAACTGTTCCATTAGCGACCTGCGGAGAAGGGAAAGAGAAATAGGAAAAAGACAAAGAAAAATATGCAATTTCTGTGTCGAAGAGGTGTCATAATGTCAGGAAGAGATCTTTTTTTAAATCCCTCACATGTTGCATTTTTGCAGCTGGGACAACTTCCTCTGCAGCTCCTGGTTGTGTGCGTTGCAGGCAGCCATCCTAGAGGACGTGACAACAACAACAAGGGGGAATCACGCACTGACAAACCAACGGTATAAATATCTCGCCGGGTTTTGATGAGTGAGGGTGTTTTCGCAGCCGAGTGACGGAGAATTGTTCGGGGAGAGATTTAAAAGGACAGGAAGTGATTTATTTAGGGGAGTTCACATAATTTATTGCAATTTTCAGAAATAACCTTCACTTTCCACTGCGGGCACATATGTTATAGTACCATAGGTAGGATATTAAAATTCACACCTGTTCAGCTTGTCTCTTAAAACTCACATTTCACGGCTCACATTACCATGAAATTATATCAATTTGATAGTAAAATTGATTTCTTTTACAAATGAGGCACGTTTTGAGCTGATGTTTTCAGCATTGTTGTTTGTAACGGCCCTCTGGTCCTACGGATGAGCCTCCGAAGGGTTCGGGTCTGGACTTCTGGGGAATCGCCGGCGGATAGACGTCCTGCTCCGGCGCTCATTGCTTACAGTCTGATTACCGACTGGAGATGTGCGAGAGAGCGAGACTGGAGTTGGAGTTGGAGCCGAGAGACGATCTAGTTTCAGTTTACGAGCTTTCGAACCAATAACAAGCGGAATCACCGTCGGATGACCTTCAAATTCTGTCAGATCACATTGGGGCTGATGCGTTAAGGATGAGCCCAAACTCCGGCAAGACGGCGGATCTGTTAAATAGACTAATGACACATATGAACTCGAACGGGCACTCGGTAGAGCGCATACCTTCGCATATCACAAGTTTGAGCATTGAATTATGAACATTTTGGCTATTTGCATGCCAATTGGATATAAATTGACCGCACTATAGTAAAAAGAAGATGTTGACCTTTGAACCGATCGATCCCGAAATCTAATCAAATGGTTCCCGAATAATAACCAATCACCCCACCAAATTTCATGCGATTCGGTTTAATACTTTTTTACTTATGCGAATAACATGCACGCATACAAATACGCGGCGATCAAAACATTACCTTCCTCATTTTCAATGCAACGGTAATAAGGCCCAAATCAAACCAGGGAGTCATGGTAACAAGGAACTGCTGGCACATCAGTATGCCACGTGGAGACTTCCATGAACTCCACTGACCAAGGGCTGCATGGAGGCCTTAGCCTTATAAAAAGATATTTTAAGTGTATTGAATATGAATGGCCAAAGTGCAAAAAATGATCCAGAAAAGAAAGTGTATGTGTGTGTGTGTGGGGGGGACCTACACTCTGTTTATTTGTTGTATCGGTATCTGGTAAATACAAACAGCCGTGTGCAGGCACTGGGCCGTGCATCGATTGAGGCTCGTCCTCTCGGCCGTGACTCCCTCACCTGCTCTCCAGCCCGTCGATGTACTCCTTCTTCTTCTTCCTGCTCTCCTGAGCCGACTGCTTATTGCGAATCTTCCTGCGTATTTTCTTCAGAATCCGTTCCTCGTACTAGATTGAGATGGACATTAGCATAAGATAAACTCTGTTGTGCTCGACGATTGATTCGGAACGATTGGTATCGCCGTTTTACCTTCGTTAGAGGCAGCTGGCTGGGGAGAGCCACGCCCTCCTTCGCCAGAAGCTTCTTCTCATCTTCGTTGAGAATCAACTCTTGAATGGAGTGATGGTATGGGTGCGGGGTCTGGCGGTGATATGTGAATACTAATATTAAATGTGATTACATTTTCTGTCCCCCCCCCCCCATTTCCTCCTCCTCCGTCCCTCTCTTTCTCTCTTTCTCCCTAGAGCCTCACAGGAAGTAGTTAAATGAGTGCAGACTATCAGACCTCCGAGATCACACTCATTTCATGGCTACCGCAAAGCAATTACGACGTGAGAAAGTTGTATTCTGCCATTCTCTACGACATCTTATGAGGAGATGGAATCAATTGGGGGTGTGTGGGCTGGCGTCCACACACCCCCACAAACACCCTCACATTTGAGAAGAAACAACTATTTATTCTGCTTCTTGTGCTCTTGTGTTTTCACATGTCGTCCACAGCTAGAAATATTTCTCTCTGGGAAGAAATTACTTCACAGCTTGACTGTTCAGGGTGAAGGTTGTGTGAGATAACGGGCGGCGCTGCATAATACTCTTCACGAAATGCCATTTAGGGATCGAAACGGTTTCATTTAGAGTTAAACAGATTGGTGGAGCGTGGCATGCTTTAGGGTGTGGCTTCCTTATTATCGGTCTTATTAGGTCCTGTTTTTTTTTGTTTTAGAAATGTAAGCAATTATTTTTTCAATTCGACTCGTATTTAGCATTTGATTGTAGCTCCGCCCTCTCGTGTCACTTCTGGTTTCATGAAACCAAGATGGCGACCTCGAGACAATACTTCCACTTTTACATTACATGTCATTTAGCAGACACTTTTATCCAAAGCGACTTACAATAAGTGCATTTCAACCTAAATACAAACTAAGAACAACAAGAATACCGAAAGTAACATTTCCTCAACATAGTCAAACTACAAAAGTATCACAATAAGAGCTATTTAAGAGCCACTGAAGTGATAATCTGTGTTTTAATCCAGATATAGTCGGAAAAGGTGCGTTTTCTTACAGTCTTTGAGCCAGACTTTAAAAAAAAGATCATATCTCAACAATGGGGAAGTTTAAAAAAATTAAAAACTCCTCCTCTATGTGGCAGCATACACACCTTCCACTTAATACAAGTTAAAAGGAATAAGGCCACACCCCTTGATGAGTTTTCAGCAAGTGTTTTTCACATAAATACATAAATGTACACGCACTGACTCACAAAAAAATTAAACTACAAGCAGCCAAAGCAAGTTTCTCTTGCCAGAAACATGCAATAACTGCAATAACTATCACTGTACATATTCACATTCATACTTACACTATTGATTTGCACTGCACACATTTCATTTACACTACACACATACATGTATTCACATATATGTTGTATATATATATATATATATATATATATATATATATATATATATATATATATATATAATTTTATTTTGTATTTTATATTTCACTTTGTATACTTTATCCACAGTAGTTAGTTTATTAGTGCTACTGTGTCAACAAATTTCCCCTTGGGGATTAATAAAGTATATTTCTATTCTTCTATTCTATTCTAAACCCAACACCCCCAAACACTCGATCTCTGTCCCGCCCGCCCGACTCCACCTCCGCCACTCGACCACTTACGGGCTCCGGCGTGCCGGACAGCAGCAGATCCTTGATCGTCATCGGGAAGCCAGAGGGCAGCGGTGGCCGGTGCACGTCAGCAGGATATTGCGTAGCGCTGCCTGTTGGGAATCTGGCTTCCCAGCCATCTGCACCCACACAGACATATGCAGTATTGGCATTGTTTGGATTCAGGGGTAAACAACAATAACTAGAATGGGCACTCGGTAGAGCGCATACCTTCGCATATCACAAGATTGAATTATGAACAATTTGGCACTAGTTTCACGCAAATCGGATGCCAATTAACCGAGATATCGCAAATTTACGTTTTTCACCTTTTCCAATCATCCCACCAAGTTTCATAAGAATCGGCTCAGTTTTGTCTGATTTAGACGAATAACAAGTTTTTCACCTTTTCGTGACCTTGACCTTGACCTTTGACCCAATCACTCCCAAAAACTAATCGATTGTTCCTTGGGTCATGACCAATCATCCCACCAATTTTCATAAGAATCGGCTCAGTTTTGTCTGATTTAGATGAATAACGGACGGACAAACGGACAAACGGACGGACATATTCACAAATAAATACACGCCGGCCAAAACATTACCTTCTGCATTTTCAATGCGAAGGTAATAACCACAACAAAAGACACTTGGATCCTTAAGTTTCCGCGAGTAATTGCTTTGTTTGGTTCCCACCATGTGTGCTTTGCATCAAGAATAACATCTGCGTCTTGGGTTGTTTCAGTTGTCTCGTACAGATGGACAAATAACGTGTGAGATCCGACTTTATCTTCAGGGATACTAGAGATCCGAGGATTCATATGCGATGGATGCGACTGAAATGTCACACTCACAATTTGTTTTTCCTGGATTCTTCTCTGCTTATGAGCCCGGAGGCTTCAAACCACAGGAAACACAATTTGATGTGACGTAATCTGGGTGAAATGATGATGTGAGGTGGTAAAGGGGAGACCCCCCCAGACGGGGTAAACTTTTCAACCAATAGACGTCAAAAGTAAACTTCTCCGGTAAATTTGCTGAAATTATATTTTCAACAATGTAAATTATCATATTCAATAGGTGTTTATTTGCATACATCTGATCAGAAATCCAATTTTAAAAGTCTTGTTTTGTTTTGAGGACATGTCAGAGTAATATTTTTTTTACTGGGGGACATTTGGGCATCTCCTGACGGCAATAAATAAATCAGAAAATTCTGTCAACAGCCATAACACATCTGATGTATCAATGCTTTTAGGGAAACAAGGTGAAATTGTGAATCTAAGTGCTACTGACGTTTACTTTTCTGGCTCAGAGTATGAGAAAAAAACATTATTTCTATACTTTTTGCTTCTCCGGATGAATTTTTTTTAAATAAATATCACCATGAAACTTCCCCATATTATTTATAATAAGACTAATATTATATATATATATTATAATAATATAGGTATTTAGATATTGTACATGTAAATAGGCAAATGAGGCAATATAGGTTAATTTAGGAGACATTTACAGTCGTGAATATGCAAAATATTAAAATAAACACCTGAATGCATGATTGTGATTGGGTTTGGGGCAGATAAAACAGCAAACAATAACTTCATTAAACAAGAAAACAACAACAATAATGGACATAATTAATAGTTGCACCGTTAGATGTTATATCAAATGTTACAAATGTGTTTGGTCATGTGTATAAATGTGACTCACTGATGTCCGCGGAGACTTTGGCGTCGAGGCTCGCCTTGGTTTGCGGCCTGGCGCCGAAGTACTGCGCGGGCCTGGGGGCTCTGGGGGGTCTGGGGGGACTCTCGGGGCGCTGGGGGCTGTCCATCTGGTCCGAGGGGGGGTCCTCGCTGATGCCACTGTCGCTGGGGGAAGAGGGCCAGGGAGGTGACCCCGCCACAGACTCGCTTCCACTCAGGAGGGCGTTGAGGAAGTCTTCTCCTGCCGGTTGGGCCGGCTGCGGCATCTGCTGGTTGAAAAGCCTTAAGTGCTATCATTAGTCTGTCTGAGTGAGACACGGCAACAGACAGCTTCTCGAAAAGACTCGCGGAGCACGTCAAGGAGGAACAATACACCACACACACAAGAGCACAAACGGCCTTTTTTCCAACCCGAGTGACGCCAGAGATCACCGCGGTCTCACGCACATTTGGGTCCTGGGCTGGCCATGTGTGATGGTTGCCATGGCGTCCCGTTCCCTCGAGACGCAGGATTCCATCGTTTTGATCAAACAGCCAGTCGAGCAGCTCGATGCCATCACAATCCTGGAATGAGATCGTGACATTTAATGGCGACACAAAGCGGTGTGTGCCCTGTGTTTGGAGGGAGCAAGGACAACGGCGGCGTATAAAAAAGGGTTTCATGCGTATGACCGCGCCCCGGCGGTGGATTGCTTTTTACTGACAGCTGGTTATTCACCACGATCCTCCCTGAACTCACTGTACTGTTAAATATCAAGCCCCACTCTGCCTTTACATCTCGGCTCCTATGAATGTGTTTTTACTGTGATAAAAAAGAAGTTATATTTCGCCTTCTGTTCAGCCGTGTGAAACGAGGAGTCACGTAACCTTCGTAGTAATGTCAACCCAAACCGAGGTATTTTCATACACTTAACCAGGTAGTTTTGTTGCCTAAAACTAACCAAGTATTGTACAATCTTTCCTCCAAACTAAACCGGGTAGTTTTGTTGCTAAAACCCAATTAAATTGATAAGACGGAATTTTATTTTGAAAAGACTGTTCGATGTAATGTGTAAAGAAAATTGACACTTCTTCTTGAAATTTCATACGCGCAGTTGTATAATCTTTTCCCGAAACATAACCAAGTGGTTTTGTTGCTTAAAACTTATTAAATTGGTTCTTGCTAAGATAGAATTTTATTTTGAAAAGACTTTCCAATGTAACGTGTTAAGAAAACGGACACTTTTACTTAAGATATCATACGCGCTGCTGTATAATCTTTTCCCAAAACATAACCGAGTGTTTTTTATGCCGTAACCGAATAAAATAGTTTCTCGTTAAGACAGAAGTTTATTTTGAAAAGACTTTCCAATGTAACATGTAAAGAGAATTGACACTTTTATCATATACACACTGCTGTATAAGCATACAGTGGCTGATACATATACATATATATATATATATATATATATATATATATATATATATATATATATATATAATATGTGGTTATTTACCTGATATTGGTAGTGCGCCATAGTTTCCGTGCATCAGAGGAAAAACCCCAAAGTCCCTGAAACCACAGGGATTCAGCCCAAATATCGTGTTGCTCTGTTGTGGAGTGCTTTTGTTTCGGCTCCTGAGAGCCTCCGCTGTATCTCTCGACTCTTCTTCTGGGGTCCAAAGTTGAAACTCCAACCCAACACACCCAGCTGGCTCGCTTTGTCCCCATTGGACACAGGGAGATGTAATCTGATTGGGAGCCAAGTGTACACAACTGGGAAACAAGTTGGTCTATCTGGAGACGGAGGACATGAAGTCTCCATTAAGATGTAAAACACCCTGAGGGTCAAAGTCTGATTTTTATTTTCCTCTTATTCTTTTTACCCGATAGCTTATTGACAGAGATAGCTGCGCATGACCTTTGCCATGTATTCATAACACAATGGAGACACAACGGTGCACGGTCTAGAAAACAAAAAAAACACTGCACTAATATTATCACGGAACAAAAGAACTGTTTATTAAATTACACCCACTTATGGATGGGAATCCAATGATAAGGGGTTAATTAAGCATCTCATTGTTTGGTCAAGTAAATAAATAAATGAGGAAACCGTTTGCATATTAGAGTGTCATGGCAGTTCTAGCGGAAATTGTTCATTAAGGGAACATTAAGTGGGACTAATAAAAAACAACCCGAGGCCTCTGAGCACAAATGAGCCTGGTGGCTTTAAAACACGGTTGTACTTCAAAGCTGTGCATGAAAACATAATTACACAAAAACAATTTGCACCTTTGTGTGAATTCTTTTTCTTCTAATTTGTTTGAGGGCTTAATTATTTTCTTTCTTTAAAGCTTCAAAGTACAACTAACATGAATTCCTCATAGAGGAGAACATCATCCACAGAGCAAGACGGGGGCTAAACGGACAAAAGCAGCTTTTTCATGAGCTTATTACATTTGTATTATTATTAATATTGTTTACTTTGGCTATTGAGAGATGTGTCACCACCTGGGAAAAAAAAACAGAATTTTCCTTTTTTTTTTTAAATGTACAAGAATAGCAACGCTAATTTAATTAAAACTCATTGACATTTCGGAAAATGGGCGCCCTTGTTTTCTTGGAGGGAGATTGATTGACCCTCTCGCGTCTGTACGTTAATGGCTCAGCTTTGCGTGAAGACTGGAAACGGGGGAAACGGCTATCAGTCAAAATAGTCCTTCTAATCCTCGGGCTTCTGCACCCCCGAGCGTGAAAATCTAAAATCCTCATGATCTCGACCAGTGTGAGGAAACGCCCAAAATCTCCCGCTCGCTTCCCCTCCTTTAGCTCCCCGGCAGGCAGGAAGTTAGCGTGAGTTCACAGCGCCTGGAACCATCGTCCAATAGGAGTTACCGATGCCATCGCGGGCCGTAGTGGGCTATACGTTTATTCGACCCGATGGCTACTACAACTTATTCACACACGCTGTCGTATTCTTTAAACGTGTTTATGTAACTGTGATGGTTCCTTCTGGTCACATGACATCCATTCTTCTCTCCATCCTGGAGAGGGATCCTCCTGGGTTCTTCACTTTTTTCCTATCCGATGTGTGTTTCTGGGACAGATTGTAAAGCCCTCTGAGGCACATTCAAAATGTGTGATATTGGCCCATAAAAAATAAACAGAATTGAATGGAAGGCCGCAGCTCGGCATAACGCGAGACAAATAAAAGAGGAGGCGGCATAGCAAACGGCCTCAGCATGGGAGGAGGAAGCGGAGCACACAGTCGGAGGAGGTGGAGGTTGTTTGTTGGAGGAGCAGCAGCCGAATACAAACGCCGAGATTCGGCCGCTGTGATAAAGGTGTAGCTGTCAGCTGACACGGCGTCTTGCCGGGGCTAGTCCGTTGAGGTTTTCATAAAAGACGCATGATGTAATCGTTATTGCTTCATTTATCTGATGGGAGGACGGTTCCAAAGGGCGAGAAAAGCTCTATAATTACTCTGCTTTTCAAAACTGGGGCTTTGAAAAGCAGCTCGCTGAGGAGACGTGTTCAATATCTAACACACACACACACACACACACACACGGAGTGAGTCCATGGTGGAAACGTATCGCTCACTGTTAAAATGCTGCACAAGTTATTGAAATAAGTGAATTGTTTTTGCTGTGACTCCAGGGATGTCAATCGGTCCGTCGCTTTTGGAAGGACACAAATATCTCAACGACTTCTTTCAGATTGGGTCCCGTTTACCCATGCATTGCATATTGGTATCTATATATATATATATATATATATATATATATATATATATATATATATATATATATATACATATATATTTTATTTTATTTTGTATTTTATATTTCACTTTGTATACTTTATGCACAGTCACTTTCTTTCTTTCTTATATTTATATTTTATTGTGTTTAGTTTATTGGTGCTACTGTGTCAACAAATTTCATATATATATATATATATATATATATATATATATATATATATATATATATATATATATCGTCATTTGTAATGTCTATTTGTGTTAACCGCCCCGGGACTACGGATTTAAATTGCCATTTTCCCTAACTCCTCACTGATGCTCATTAAAATTCTCTCTCCATATCAAATACACAAACATTTACATTCATAGTTCCCCGATAATGAATCCTGCTCACTCGGGTGATCGCCTGACTTTTCCTCCTCTATCTGTGAACAGCAACGAGATACATTGCCATGAAATTAGCAACAGACATTAATTTCCCCCTCCGGGCAAATCTTAATATGTTTGGTGGTCCCCTGACTTTTCATTTAGCAGGTTTTAATTAGTTGTTGGTGACCTAATACATGCTAAACTAATAACATCCCCATGAGCCTCTGCTGCACTTTGTGATTAGTGCTAAGGAGCAAATGTTAGAATATTAACACGCTGCATCGAGATGGTCAACGTGTTAAATATTACCTGCGGTCAATAGGAAGTCAATGTGAGCGTGTTAGCGTGAACAGGAAGTTAATGTGAGCGTTTATCTCAAAGCGCCGCCGTCCCCTACTTCTCGCCTTATTGCGTTTCCGTTGTTGTTGCAGGGTTATTGTTTTTCGATGCGTTGTTGATATCATCAAAGTGCACGGTGCGTTTTTAAAAGAACTACACAAAAAAAGGCTGGTTGGTTGGAACGGCTCACGTTGCATTTCAGACATTTTCTGTGTCAAAACAAACGATTCAATTCCAGGTGGCCTACCTCCGGGAGACGGATTGTCTCATGTTGAGTAACAGCTACCCAACGGAATACACTCGTAGGATGGCGTGAGAGTCTCGTGTGAAGTGGTTGTCGGGTAGATACCAATTAAGGGGACACTCTGCACGGGCCTTCAATCGAACCTCGGAAAACACTGCCTTCGAACTGTAAGGTCAGAAGTCTGACAGCACTCGGAAATATTAATTTCAAGGTGTCTGGGTGGACTCAGGTGGGTGCTCGGCTCACTACGACACACGTACCTGTGTATTTGTTGGACGGAGGACGGGCCATTTCGCTTCCAATTCCTTTTTTCCGGTGGCGGCGATTAGAAATAAAGTAATGAATAAATGCCATGCTCGTGCGGTGATGATAGTCCTGCAGCGGAAATACAATTTAAACATGCATAATCAATGATTTGGATTGACTCAGCCCCTGTTGGGTTGTTGGTGTTGAGTTACTATGACATTTGACAGAACGCTATTAATTCCCCGTATGAAAGCTACTCTCCACTGTGCTTCATATACCATGAATCTGAAATGAGGGTCAAACGACAATATATTCCTAATTGAAAGTTGTGTGTGTGTGTGTGTGTGTGTGCGGATATGTAAATTAGCCCTGAAAACAACGCTTTGAGATTTACAGATGCCGAAGACGAAATGCCAATCATTACAGTAAATGCCAGTCCGACATGAGCTGTAACCCCATAGATGACGTGCATAATTAAAAATAAATATCACACATGAAACACTAATTTCCGCCGATATAAAATTAATGACAATCGCCATACTATATAATAATATAGAATATAGTCGGGCTATTGCGCAATCGGCTCGGCTCACGTCATACGTGACCTGTCGGGATCGGTCCAGGGACTTCTGCTCCTCTAAAATCATGCACCATGGTTACATTTCAGAATAGATGAGTTCATTCCTACGTGTATAATAATGCTACATCGGTACCGGTGCTTTTATCCCCGTTTACATTCATTAGAGCGGCTTTAATTTCAATAATATATTCTGTTCAGACACAGCACTGCAAAAGGATTCCAGACGGGAAAGCTCATCTGCCTTTTGTTCACTACAATTCGAAATAGGATCTCCAGGACGTACTTTTGTTGTCATCAAAGCCGTACAATGCATTAGTACATGAATGCGTTCTGTAGCTATTCTTCTGTTGGTGCCATCGAATAAAGAAGGAGGAAACCCATCCTGTGGAACAATACGCCAGCTAACAGAGTCTGCCGGCCAAAATAGCATTGGAGATCTGTGTCTGAGAGATTATTAGCATATCAAATCAGCAAGGCGACGACGGGCTCATCTGCATAAACTCCCTTGTGCGAGTTAAGGTCGCCATCAAGGCTGAACCAATAACTCGGATCCGAGACGTGAATGTCATGTTTTTTTAAGAGCCAGCGCCTGTTGTCTGAAGCTTTGTGCGCTGGCAGAATGAAGAAGAAGGAAGAAGGAAAAAAGGGACAATTTAGTTTCGCATTAGTTTGTTAAATAAACAAGTGAAGAACATCGATGCCACTGTGTGGAGTCGCTGTTTGTATTGGAGGCCGCTTGGCCTTTCGCTAACAAAAGACCACGCCGATAGCGATACCAGTCTGCCGATGGTTTATTGAGAGATAAAACGGATGAAGGGATCGAGGCAGGATTACGGGAGCAGGAAGGAGAAGACTAGGGCGGGGGGGAGAGAGGTATGAAGGGGTGGGATGGGAGACTGATGACATCTGGGGGGGTGGTTAGAACAGCGTGGTGTGGAGGCCATCTTTACTGAAGCTCCGGTGGTGCAGAGGCCCCCGGGGTTCCTGTGGCCTTGTGGGGAGAGGGAGAGAGGGAGAGAGGGAGAGAGGGAGAGAGGGAGAGAGGGAGAGAGGGAGACAGAGGTCTGAACTGAGTCAAGGGGGCGATCAAGTTCGACGTGCTTAAGTACCGAGGGCTCGGATGATTGTCTGAGTTCGGGGCGTGGCCTTCGTTCCCCAACAACAATATTTTGGGTAATTTTATGAATCCGGTCTTGATCCTTTTACTTAATTGACTTAATTTGATTTAATCTCCTGACCATTGGGGACCTCGTTTTCCTCACCGTTTGTTCAAGGTGCTAAGTAGGAAATCTTGTACTCGTTTAGCTCTAGGCCTCTGACCACCCAACCTTTAACGCTACATGTCACCCATCCACACCCATTCACACCCATTCACACCATCCCTACGCATTCACACCATCCACACCCATCCACACCTATTCACACCCATCCACAACCAACCTCACCCATCTACACCATCCACACCCATCCAAACCTATTCACACCCATCCACAACCAACCTCACCCATCCACACCCATCCACATCCATCTACACCCATTCACACCCGTCTACACCATCCACACCCATCCACATCCATCTACACCATCCACACCCATCCACACCCGTCTACACCCATCCACACCCATTAAGAAAAGGGGGATGATTACGACTAATGCGACAGTGGAACAAACTAAATAACTTAACAAGGAAAAGGATGGCAAAGATTTGCTGGTATAAACTTTTCAAATATGGACTTTGCTTTCTTCTCTTGACGTCATATCATTAATTTCCTTTGCAGTTATGATCACTTTGGGATATAAAGTTTTCAGACAACAACATTCTCAAATGATAAAAGGGGCAAAACGCGAGAAATGACACGACGAAATACAAGCGAGGGAACCGTAATCTATTCCACGCTGGGCTGGGACTTCATCTCTGATGCATTACGTCGTCATCCACAGACATAAATGGCAGCGGTATTAAACAGTATCGGCCCACACAACCAACACCGATGCTATCAGCAAAGTTAGTGATTGTGTTGTTCCTATTTGCTGATATCACATAATGTGTCACGGTTTATAGCCGTGTATCAATAAAGTGTCAGTTTACCATGAAGACGCATCGTCCTCTGGGCAAAATAAATCACATCTACTTGAGCAAAAAACAACTCCGGCACAGTAATCCGATGGGAATACATCATTCTCGAGATACGGAGGCTCTTCAAATTGCTTTATTCATTTACCTATATATATATATATATATATATATATATTATGTCTTTCGAAGAGGCTTATATATTAAATTCCTTCTATTTATGCCAAGAAAAACAGAACAAATAGCCTCAATAAAAGAATGCCCTTGGATTGAATTCTTCCAGGATATGAAGAAGAAAGGACGCTTTAACCCTCCTGTCACCTTTGGGGTCAATTTGACTCCATTCAATGTGTAACCTCTGTAAATAAATGACTGACATCATTTATTTTACTTCATATATTAGGACTTTTTTCTAATTTATTGGGGACAACTGGGAAAACATAAAATTCAGATGATGATATGTTTTCAATGTCCTGAAAACATCTTGTACCCATCGATGTTCTTTGGGTTAAATTTGAGCCCAGACTGTGTAAAAAATTATTATTACATTATTATTACATGTCATTTAGCAGACGCTTTTATCCAAAGCGACTTACAATAAGTGCATTTCAACCTAGAGTACAAACTAAGAACATACAGAAAGTAACATTTCCTCAACATAGTCAAACTACAAAAGTAGAAGAATAGAATATAATAGAAATATACTTTATTAATCCCCATGGGGAAATTTGTGGACACAGTAGCACCAATAAACTAAACACACAAGAATAAAATATAAATATAAGAAAGAAAGAAAAAGTGACTGTGCATAAACTATACAAGTGAAATATTTGTAAAAGTACCACAATAAGAGCTATTTAAGAGCCACTGAAGTGCAAATCTGTGTTTTAATCCAGATATAGTCAAATAACCTAAAAGAAATATCAACTTTTCTATTTATTTAAAGGGCTATTTAAGTAGTCAACAAACAAACATAACGTACCTGACACTTAAACTTGGGAAACAATATTCATTCTAATAATTTTCCTCGAGATTTTAATTTCAAGTTGAACCCAAGGGTAAAAGTTGTTAGCACATTTGAAGGTCACAGGGGGGTTAACTTTAAAAAAAAAAAAAAAAATAAATAAAAAAAAAATATATATATATATATATATGTTTATTGATCAAACCTGATTTTTTTTTAATACAAGCTGTGATTGTAGTTAACAGGGTTTGACGGGCTTTTTCTTTTTTTTTTAAACCCACAAATTCAAAAGAAATGGCATACAGAGGAAAATAAAACTACATAATAAAATAAAAAGGGGGGTTAACTTACATTTTTTTTTTACAGTAATTAACCTTGTTTGTGAGGGATGCAGGTCAGCTCACTGATTGTTGCTTCGTGTCGGTCCCCGTGTGGCCGATGTGTGCCGCCGACTTATTGACACATGGAGTAGTACGACGTGAGCGTCCAGAGCCCCGTTTGATGTTCCTGCACCCCTCCGAGAGGCGTCGGTGATCCGTCGCCTGCAGACATGTTCGGGCTCAAACCCTCCGTGGCCGGCCGGAGCGTTTGATCCTCTCCCAACTTTTCACTACGAGTCTCCTCTTTTATAGCCACGGGCGGCACTGAAACTCAAAAGCAGCTGAGCTTTTCAGAAAGAAAAAAAAAGCTGAGCGCCAACTGGGTGTATTTTAAAATAAAATGTAGGCTCCGTAGTGCTGAGGTGGTCAATTGTGGTTTAAGCCCCAAATGTTTACGAGTAGTGATAGCACCTCGGTGCCAGAGAACTCTCAGACATGCCTCAATCAGCTCATTTATTGAGGTTTACTGGTCTTTATGACTCAGTTTGGACACACTGGTTGCACAAAAATGGATTTTCAATATAGCTAAAGCCTGCAAGTAACTGGGGAGGAGGTGAAGAGAGTCAATATACGGCTAGAACACCCGAAGGAGTCAGGGGTTCAAACAAGAGCCATCAGGTGAGTGAATTCTGGACTTACAATATTTTAATCAGCCTTTTGGCATCTCTCATTTTGACCAATTGGGACCCAGAGCAGGTGCAACAAAAAAAAGAAATGTAGGTATAAGATTGGGGACTCCTTATAAACAAAGTAAGAGATGCTTCACAGTATTCTCATCTCCGAGGTTGTAAGGACTAGTCTGACGTTAAGATGTTCTTCTGCCATGCACACTGTCCACCACTGCAAATCAGCCACTGTCGCTTAGCAACCTCCACCATGAGGCTTTTCGTATTGATTATCTTGGCGTTCTTCGTATTGTTTGCACACAAAAAGGAAGCACGTCCGTTTGCCTTCACATCCTTTAACAAGAAGGATGCTTTATACTGTGCACACACACACCAAACCCCGTCCTCCTGCAGAGAGCGGCGCTGCCTTGGGGCCGGCCCGCTCAGGCGCCGCAGGGACTTCTTCTCCCAGCTGAATGGGAACGTCCTGGAACCAAAAGAACCACCGCAGGGCTCCAGGGGTTCTCCTCAAAGAGACATCGGGGGTGCTTTGCTCTCTCATCTCCACTCGTGTGAATAAAATTGTTTTTTTTCTTCTGTTGTTGTTGCATTTCATTATTAAATCTGTATTATTTTTAGTGGACTGTACACTTCCTTTTACGATCTTCCAGGGGTCTGTAATCCGATTTGGTATTTGAAGGTAAGACCCTAAAAGGTCAGTGTGCTCATGTGAAATGAAATGCTCTGTGTAGCGAACGTCCTCACTGTTTGGCATCAGGGGGGAAATGTGCTTGTGAGCATGTTATATTTTCTTCTATTTATGATGGATACATATATTTCTTTTTCATTACCTTCGCATTGAAAATGCGGACGGTTATGTTTTGATCGCCATGTATTTATTTATTTGTATGCGTGTTATTCGCATAAGTCAAAAAGTATTAAACCGAGTCGCATGAAATTTGGTGGGATGATTTGTTATTATCCGGGGACCCTTTGATTAGATTTTGGGATCAATCGGGTCAAAGGTCAATGTCATGAAAAAGGTCAAAATCTTCTTGAATCACATGAAATTTGGTGGGATGATTGGTTATTATCCAGGGACTATTTGATTAGATTTTGGGATCGATCGAGTCAAAGGTCAAAGGTCATGAAAAGGTCAACATCTTCTTTTTACTATAGCAATTTGTATCCAATTGGCATGCAACTAATGCCATACTGTTCATAATTCAATGCTCAATCTTGTGATATGCGAAGGTAAGCGCTCTACCGAGTGCCCGTTCTAGTTTGAAATGTATTAATTTACTTTTTGCCAACTTTTATTGCCGCTACGACTGTCAACCCACGTCTTATTCTCGCAGGAATTTGAGTAATCAAAGATAAGCCGTCCTGAATGACCTATATATTCTATAGAAATTAAAACATGTCAGATATTGAAATATGTGTAGGAGTGTTCCTTTGCTCGACGTCTCCGTGAGGCCTGAACACAGCAGCCCTGAACACAACAGCCTCATCTCAAGAAAGCCCAAACACACGTTACACACACCGCTATGAGAATAGAGGCCTGACCACACATGCAATATGGCATTTTAAAGTTCCCCCAGCTGCTGTCAGGCCTGCAGTGTGATAACAGAGACTACGGAGGCCACATATCCACCGCTATCTCCCGAGTCCTGCTTGTTTGGCTGGCACACTCCTTACGGGGGAGATTTAAGTCCGTGTGGATTATTAACCACGCATGTTATATTTAAGACGCAGCTTTAAAAAGGAACTGGCAATAATTTAATGCAGTTTAGTCATTATTTAGACACCGGCGTGAGGGGAAGGGGCTGAAGAGGAAATCAAGGTAGAACACAGCTTCCACCTGCTGGTTAGAAAAAGTAAGTACAAATTCAACCCTGGATTAAGGGGTCACGGATATTTTCTTGTATGCTGATGAGGTGTGATACTGGGAATATAAACCTACGTTTAGGGAGAATATATATTTTATATCTAGAGTATAATGTTTGTTTGCTTTCTGGTATTTTGATGTATTTTGAATGGCTAGCGACAAATGCAGGAGGAACCTGGATAATTATGTCATTCTTCCGTTAAACCCTAATCCTCTGCATGATCGGAAATGAAAATATAATCTCGACAAAATGCACAAGATTGAGCCCGGGAGGCAAAAAGGACCAAGAACGCCACGTCGCCCATTGATGTGATGATGTTTTTCTTTCTGGACGTCGTATTAAATACCAAAAACAGCAGCGGCTCGGATCACAGCGGCGACTCAGATTAGCGGGAAAGAAAAGATTGCCCCAGCAGGCTGGCCATTTATCTCACTCGTACAGCCCAAAACCGCAACAGTCATTCTTTCAGCGGGTCGGGGCGATAAGAATGTATCTTCAATGCGTAACGATCGGCTCTTTACTTCCAATCATTCCTCCTCTCCTCTAATCCCGAGACTCCCTCGCCGCTCAGCGAGAGTCCCGGTGAAGGAGGATGGTCGCTCCGCGGCCCTCAGCGGGCCCCGAGCGTCCTGCTCAGCCTGATGCAGGTTTGAAGGTTGAAGCAGCACACAGATCTTTGTGCTGCTGTGACTTCAGAATCAGAATCAGAATCGGTTTTATTGGCCAAGTACGTTTGCACAAACAAGGATTTTGTCTTGGTAAAGTGACTCAAATTGTACATTGCGACACAAAAAACAATACAAAACAGGACAAAAACAAGACACAACACACAACAACAACAACAACAACAACAACAACAGTGCAGAACAAAAAAAGAAAGTGACTTAAAGTATATACAATGCAGAGTGGCTATGTACAGTAGCTGTGAAGCAAGAGTGCAGGAAGTGCAGTGATAAATATATAAATATTCATGTAGTAATCACACTATGCATTCACAGCAATGCATAGTGCACTTTATACACTATCTGTGCAATATTGTCATTTGTGTGACTTATTCTTGAGCAATAATACCATATTTTGTGACTTATTTATAAACTGACTTATTTGTATTTATTTTGTTCTTACCTTGTAATTTTGTTTAGTTTGGAGGACCCAGCAATATAAGCTTTTCATTGTACAAATAACTTAAAATATCTTGAATCTTGAATCTTGAATCTTTTGCTTTGGTAAGTCCTGTGTTCGAAATGTAGTAACAAAAGTAAAAGTACATATGATGTAGAATGGCTTAATTTAGATTGTATTATTGTAATTATTGACTCACTAATGTGTGTATTAATGATCTAGTTTGGTAACAGTGAGGCTGATTTTACTTTTAAATGCTGCTGGGTAGCTTGGAATTTCCCTTCGGGGCTCATAAAGTCTGAGATTATCCATTATAATTTATTTATCTATTATGTTTTGTATTTTGAATGTGAATGTGCAAAGAAGAAAGTCATTAAATACACGTTGTGGACCAAAAAGTACAATATTTAGAGTAGAATTACTATAAATAGAAGAAATGTAATTAGTCAAGTTGCACGTACAGCTGTTGAGTAAATGTACTTAGGTACTTTACCAGTTGCCATGACGCAACTAATCCAACAAAATGGAACATACACCGGAATAACTGACAAAGTAAAATCTTTAAATCAGTAATAAGAGGTTAAGTCTAAAAAAGCTACACTTTAACAATTCAAGTCTCATTTCTCCATGAAAAAGATCGTATTCAGTTTCTAGCGGTGGAAGTCAGGTCGGTGTAATCATGATGAAGACAGTGAAACGATGAAGATGAAAGAGCAGTCATTATCCCTCTCTCAACTAATGACTACATTCGGGTTGTAACTTGAATTCAAAACCAGAGATTAAAGTGCTCCAATGCTCCGTTGGTCTACGTGCTTCGGTCCATTGAACAGAGAGTAGGCCTCCATCCACACCACGCTCACGTGTTCCCTTCAACGGCCGGCCGAGGAAAACAAACCAAAAAGGAAAGACGTGTCGGCGTTTCTTCGCCGGAGGAGCTCCGATCGACACCAGCCGGCTCCACCTGTACCTCCGCCGGCCGTCAGCCGTCGCCGCGCCGCGCGCTAACGTTGTCGAACGCCGGCTAACGGAGCACGCCTCGCTACGCGTAACCGGAGTGCAGCGGGTGAATCGGGGGCACCGGGGATACACCTCCGACTCTTCCCCCCCGTTTATTAAATCCCAACTGCACTTTTCAGAACTTCGCCGTGTTCGCCCGAGCGTGGAAGAAGCCCCCCCCCCCCCCCCCCCCCCCGCCCCTTAACGGCAGAGTGTTCCGTCGAGTTTCCTCGTCGGGTCGCTGGCTCCGACTCCCGATGGCAGGTTAAACGAATCTCGTGGGCTCGCATTCGCCGTCTGCCTTCGGTGCCTCGTTACAAGATGTGGATGTGGAGAATAATGTTGCATGTGGGTCATTAGGAAGTGCGCGTGTGTGTGTGTGTGTGTGTGTGTGTGTCTTCCTGTCTTTACTGTGTGCCTACAAGTGCACTCAGAATGCAAAATGGCTCCCCTGGCTGCACCGCTCTCCCTCTGGGCCTCCCAGCCCTCCCGAGCTGAACAGATCCGGCCCGGCCTCCCCCTCCCCCTCCCCCTTTCTCCCGGGGTCCAGGCTGGTTAACAAGCGGCAGAATCAACGTCAGCCGGTTAAATTGCATGTAACTTTTTTTTTTAGTTCGCACTAATAGTGTGACCTTTATTGATTTCTTGTCTCAGGCTTTCAGCTCGGCGCAACACTAATGGCATTGGTCAATAAAGTGGAAGTTCTCAATACCCCTCCCCCTCTGCGTTGACCACATCCCTAAAAATAGCCGCTCGGCCTCCCTCGGTGCCAAGACGGCTCGGTGCTCTTACTCGACATGAGCTGCACTCCTCCCCCTCCTCCTCCTCCTCCTCCTCTTCCTCCCCCACCCTGTTTATTTCCCCCCGCTGCAGACAGAGGAGGGCCAACATGCTGAGCCGTCCACCGAACACGTCCACTTTGGGGCTCCCGTACCCTGCCAACTGCCATTCAGGAGGCCGGGCCTCATTCAGCGAGAAGCCTGCCTCCTCCGATCAATACTTTTAGAGCACGAGGAGCGGAGCATAAAGAGACGCCGCGACTCGGGGCCCATCGGAAAGAAGAAGAAGAAGAAGAAAAAACCCCACATGCGGCTTCAGCCGTATCGCGCACGGGTCCCACTGGGGTCTACTTCTTTGAAGAATCACATTCAAGAACACGTGTACGATAAAAAAAAAGAAAGATTTAAAAGCCCCGTGTCCGTGCAGCCTCCCACCACCCACTGTGTTATTGACCGGTCACGTCAATGTGTACCCCTGCCTGCTGATGTCTTTCCCTCTCCTCTTCTTGGCATGTATCGAGCTTCGCAGAAAGAAATATTATGAGCGCGAGTTCAATAGCCCAAATGATCCTCCTCCCAGTGAAAACAACCATCTGCTCTGGAGAGCCCATCTCTCTCTCTCTTTCTCCCTCTCTCTTTCCAAACTTCTCGACACCGAACTTTGTTGACGATCTGTTTCCCGCTGCACGCCGAGGCCCTTTGGATGCGAGCCGTTGCCTTGCTTTGCTGGATTCAGAGAGCAACGGAGGCGGCTTGGAGGCAATTCTCTCGCTCGGCGATGCAGCCATTCGCGAGTCAAAGTTCTGCGAGGGGGGGGTGGGGGAGGGGACCCCTGCGGTGCACCTCCTCTTCGATGGGGGGGGGGGCAAGAAGACGCAGCAGCAGCCGCCGCTCGTATTGATTCACCTTGCAGCCTTGAGCCCGCTGTCACGGACCGTATACATCTCTTTATTTAATCCACTGTTAAATGGGCTGTAATTAGAAATCTGTCCGGCGGATGTGTTTAAGTTAAAAGGGTCGTCTGAACCAAACTATTCCTCCCCTGTTGTGCATCACTTGTGTCAGTGTTGTTCTCTTTTTTCGCTTGACAGTTAAATGGTGATTTTGTTTTAATGACGGATTTGGATCGGAGTGCTATTGACAGTGTCTGCAAAGAGGAGGCAAATGATGCAAATAACCCCTCTCTTGGGGGATTAGCCTGCTCGCTATTTGAAAAGTACTTACAGTAAGTCTGCTAATTGTGTTTAATGTTTGCTGGTCCCTTGACTCAATCTAATGACAGATTGCGGATACCATTCACTTAGATAGATAGTGCACTTGTTGCTTGCAGCAGCATTTACTGTACACCATCAGTCGTGTATTCATGCTGTATTCACCTTGTGCTGTATTTGTATTTTAAAACGTTAATACTTAAATATAGTTGAAATTATTCAGCAAATAGTTTGAGTCCTAACTGAGTGCTTTTAAGGTAAAAAAGGACACTTTAACACACTTTTGCTTTGCTCTTTAAATCTTTGGGATGCATACACACACCTGTTTGAGCAAATATTGGCAAAAAAGATGAAACACCAAGAGAGGAAGCACAAAGCTCCTCAATACAGCTACGTAGTTAACGTTAGCTAAAGCTATGATGTAAGAAAAGAGTCGTATTTTTCATATCGTAATATACATATTTTCATTCGGGATTTGTGAAGTATCCAACTCCGGTTGCCGTGAAGCCTCTTTAATGATGGCGGAGCAGTCGGCTGATTTATGTGGCCAATCCTCCATATTTTAAACACTTAATGTTGGATTTTGACATCTAGATGCCAGCTTTTATCATTAAGACTTGGAAACTGATGGATTACTTCCTGTCTTTGGGTCTTTTAACTTGACAAGATATTTCACTTCCCCCCCACACTATATTCCAGCCGGAAACAAAAGCACCATTTCACTTCAGTTATCGAAGAAGTTTCAATTAAATTCAGCAACTTCAGCATACGTCAGCAATTTTACTACAACTTCAGACTCAGCACGACCCGCGTATACCTTTACGTTGGAATACCGCCGTCGCCTTAAAGAGTGCAGCATGTTCACAAGACTGCCGACGCTTGTTTACGTACGTTCCTGTAAAAATGTTAAATTAAAAGCCTGTAGTTGTACTATCAAGCCGTGTCATTAAAGACGCTTAACGATGCACAGGTGTAAATAAAGACCTTAACGATGGCTGTCGTCGTGGCCTAACTGGGACACTCAAACAGAGGAGGCATCGTTAATGTTATTAGTAACACCTGAGCTTCTCCTGCTGTACAAGTCAAATGAGTGCTGACAAAAAAAAGGCCTATACTGTTTTTTTGTTGTTGAAGTTTAAGTATACGAATGTATAACATATAAAAGGTTTGCCATCTTCCACCCCCGTTTAGATGGAAAGTGTTTTTCAAACATGTTCAGTCATTATGAAGAAAAAAAAGATTAAAAAAAAAAGATAGCCATAGCCCAAATTTCGGACAATCCTTTGCTGCCTTCTTATGCTGCAGTTATTACAATGGCCGCTAGGGGTCGCTCCAGAGTGTCTGATATCGCTCCTGTGCGTTTATTTCGAAACTATCACCCCCCCCCCCACACACACACACACACACACCCCCGCTTCTCCTTCTCTGCCTGCCTCGTACTGTGTGTGCGCGCGAGCGTGTGTGCGCGTGTGTGTTGCGTGTCGGATAGAAAGTCAGCCTGGTTTCCAGCTGAGTGCTTGCTCTCTCACAGTGTGTGTGCGTGTGTAGAGAGAGAGAGAGCGAAAGAGCGAGAGAGCGAGAGCGAGAGAAAGAGAGAGAGAGAGAGAGCGAGAGAGCGCGCGCGCGTGTGTGTGTGTGTTGTCATTATTATCCACTCTGCTCCCAGCTCAGAATGGCCAGATTCACTCAGACTGAAACAAGAAGGCAGCACCATCCACAGCAGCCCCAGCCCGCTCACTCCAGCCTGGTTTACACTGGACCGGGGGCGCCACCGACCCAGCCACCACTACTACTTATCCCACATCAGCACCAGTACCCCCAGATCACATTTCCGAAACCCATGAACGGGTCAGAACCCATTTCAATTCATCCGGAGAGCGGCAACATGAAAGACCAAGATGCCATTAAGCTGTTTATCGGGCAGATACCGCGGAACTTGGAGGAGAAAGACCTGAAGCCTCTGTTTGAACAGTTTGGGAAAATCCACGAACTGACAGTTCTCAAGGACCGATACACCGGCATGCACAAAGGTAACGTGTCGCTCCTCGAATGGCCGCGGGGCCCATAGAAAGATGCACAATTGTTTATTATTTTTGAATTCATTCGCGGTTAATGCGAACAAATCTATATTATTTTCAATTTTTTTTGACATTTGTTGAAGCTTAATCGCGTCTGACATGCATCATGTGCATCATGGCTCACACATCTAACATGCATGAGGTGCTCCTTTTTGTTATGATTGCTATGCATGTAAAGTTATTATTATATAATGTCTTTTTTAGAGCATTTGCATTTGGGAAAGCAAAGCAAAATGAGGGCTGTAAAAAATATATTTCATATTTTTTTTTTTTTACAAATATCGGTGTCACGGATGATGGGTTGACACGCTGTGTGTGTGTGCGTACGTGCGTGCGTGTCACGCTCTCTATTGCTATTTCCTTAACGCGCTCTTTAAGTGGGGCAGAGGCGCTGGGAAATGATGCATTTTTAAACAGCCTTCCTTTGCCAGTCCCATCCTCTTCTTTTTTTTCTCTTCTATTTTTTTTGCGTGGGGGGGGGGGGGGGGCATCATTTATTCATCCCATCGGCTTTCTTGTACGTCTCCCCATGTGCGCGTGCGGGGAGAGGGGGGGGGGGGGAGGGGGCTGCCTGCCTTGCGTCGACGCAAAAAATCAGTTCAAGCGCCGGCGCGCGCGAGCTAACGCAAAGATGACGGACGTCAGCGCGGGAGAGTTGCGCACACGCACACGCACACGCACACACACTAAGGGGCAACTTTCCACCTTCCGTGATGAAGTTGCTCATCAAAGGTGGAGCCATTAGATGGCGCGGGTGGTTGCACCATACGTCACGCAGTCATGCACGCAGTGTGGACGTCATCAGCACGTCACCCTCATCGCTACCATCCTCCTCCTCCTCCTCCTCCTCCTCCTCCTCCTCCTCCTCCTCCTCCTCATCATCATCATTACCATCGACACTTTCAACCAACTTTGATTCATTGATTTATAGACAGCCATGTTGGGGACACCATACGTTTCGTGGTTTGAACCGTCGCTATGACAATTAACGCTTTAATGACGACTGTCACAATTATTATTTTCATTGCCATAGTTTTTTAACATTTGAATCACGGTTCAAGAGAGAATAAATCAGAACGACTGCCATTCACCGTCTATAGTCTATGGTTTTAAACGTGTGCTTTCACCTCTGAGAACACACGTTTTATGTTGTCTCATTGTTGGTTGGTTGTAAAAGAAGAAGAAGGTATCATCTCAACCCCCTCCCCCCCCCCATTGTATTCCCCATCGCGCACGGCCGCCGAGCAGATGTTGATATGAGAGGGACGTTAATGGAGATAAGCTTTTTATTGCGGTGACATTTGAACAAAAGACAAACGACAATCTGTGACACTAATGTAAATGCCATTCGCAAACATCGCAAACAACGTCCTCTGTGACACACGGAATCACCATCAAGCGATATTACGGTTGTTACCGTTTCAAGGGTTCGTCCGCAACTGTCACGAAGCCCGAGGCCCCATCAAAAAGCAGGCTTGATATTTCATTTATTTATTTCAATCTCCATACATTCAGCAATATGACTGACATTCTGGAAGTGACCTCCGGAGACACGGCACTGCAGCAATAAGATTTATGACGGCTGATATTACAGTACCAGAAAGCGAGGAAAACGGAAGAAGAAGAAGAAGAAAAATGTAAATGTGTGTATTGATTTGTATTGTTTGTGTGTATGTTTGAGCTCCAGCGATCATATGTGGATGCCAGGACGTGTTCAGGCATGTTCAGGGTCACGCCGGATGCACTGCGCCATTCGGCTGTGCTATTATTGCTGCTATTGGCCGCACATTTCACCAGGCCACGTCTCTGGAGCTGATATTGTTGGTGTGGAGAAGAGCGGACATTGTTTTCAGCACAGCACTCATTTGGCATTCCTCAGCGTGTGCGTGTGTGTGTGTGTGTGAGTAGAGGCACACATCCACTAAAATAACATTGCCCGGTGTTGCATAATGATTGCAGCATTTAGCTCCTAAGTGATTGTCGCCTGATCGTCGTGGCGGCAGGAAAAAAGACAATTTGGGCTCTCGGACAGATTTCTATCGACAGATAATCGAGCTTTGATGGATCTTTGTGTAATCCAGGTGAAGTTACATGTGGAATACACCCAGTAGTGTATTAGTAGTGGTAGCTTAGCATATATGGTGATGGATTTGCTCTCCCAGATGCTCTTTCGGCATCGTAGTGTCATAATAACCATCGCACAGTGTTGCTATTACAGATCTACATTGCATCATTCATGCTCTGGTGGTGAAGTTCCTGTGGAAGGAAATGAAATCCCCCCTTTTTTTAATATAAAAGTGTGAAAAACAATCTTCTTTGAACTTTAATTCTATTGTGTGTCAATCAGGACTTGTGTTAGTGTGCGTTCAGATACACAACGCGTGTACTTGTAAAGGCAGATATGAGAGGTAATCTCTCTGATCTGAGTACTAAGTAATAATAAAAACCTAATCCGGAATGTTCTTCTCAAGGTGATTTAGTTTACCTTTTTTTATACACAGAGGGATAAACACACACACACACACACACACACACACACACACACACACACACACACACACACACACACACACACACAAACACTACTTTCATCATTCCAAGGGGCTGTGCATTTCTTTGCAAAACACACATTTTGCTTTGTGTGTGTGTGTTTATTATTTCCTCTTTTTCTTATGCAACTACCCCCCCCCCACACACACACACACCCCTCCCCCCTCCCACCCCCCCCTATGGTAATCCATGAGGGAAAACACGGAATTAGTTTGTAAAGCGTGATAATAATGCACGGCCATAATAACTTGACTCGAGAGGATTAGCACCAAAAAAAAAGTGCATTGTCTGAAGCGGCGGTCTCCCGGGTGATCAGCTGGTTGCCTCCCTAAACAGTGGCTGCCTCTGCCAATTAAAAAATCCAGTCTAGTCTGCCTCTTCAGATGATTAATTCTGCCCACGCTGTCGATGGCCTGCCAATTATTGTCGCCCAATTGGTATTAATAGGTGAAGGATTTCCTGATGTTGAATTCATCACAGGCTGTGAAAACTTCTCCCTTTTTGGACTCTAATTGGCTTTCACTTCTAACACACACATGCAGACGTGTTTATGCACATGTATGAACCCCGGGGGCTTTAATCTGCGGGTCTCTTAAGTTTATTCACGTCGGCTGTTTTCTCGTCCATCTCCGTGTTCAAATTGACAGCGGAGTGACGCCTCCCGTAAGTGGATGCGGGAGAAGCCCCTCGGATCCGTGTCGGTGTGGATTTCCCGTGGAATTGTTCCATTTTTGGTTTCCACGCGAAGATGTTATCCGACGAGTCGGGTTCACTCATCTTCCCTCGTTTCCGCGGCGAAGTAACGTGAGCTCAAAAAACCAGAGCGAAAAAGTGAGAGAGAAAGAGAGAGAGAGAGAGGATATTGTTTTGGTTCCTGCAGGTGTGTTTCGGCCCAGACAGACGGACAGACGGAACAATCCCCCGAACGCTGCTTCAATCTCAGCCCGGGTATCAATATCCAGCTAGTCTCGGGTGTCATTGTGTTAATGCATTTATAAATGGACAGAAGATATTGCCGTGGACCCCAGCCAAGCAGAAGCACATTAAATCACAGAATAATCTAATGAAATATTTATTCAAGTTTGTATATTTATATATATTTTCGCCTGCCTCCCGAGCCGGGCTGATGGATAGCGATCCCTCTTTGTGGGCCGCCCTCCCAATAATAATAATAATAATAATAATAATAATAATAATAATAATAATAATAAAACAAATTAAAAAAATGAGAAATTGAAGGACAAGGGAGTGTTTGGAAATATAGCATATATGCATCAAACCAAAATGATACGGCGTTGCTGTAATATGAGACTGCAGTTTTCATTTATGAAATGCTACCTGAAAGCAGCATTGATTAAACCAAGTCTGTTTAAGCCTCTCTCTCTCTCTCTCTCTCTCTCTCTCTTTCTCTCCCTCTCTCATATATACACATTGAACGTGACGCAAGTGAGAGTGCATCACAGTGTGTGTGTGTGTGTGTGTATGTGTGTGAGTGTGTGCGCCTTATGGATGGAGTCAAAGATCACGGCGCTGCTGTAGGACAGCATCCTCTCCCCCCGGGGGAAAACAGATGGGATAAATTCACTTACAGACCATAAACAGAGCGGTGGAAGTGACACGGACGCTACGTACACACGACACAGACGTTACCGATCTAACGGACATCGGCCGAGCTTCGTTTTTCGACGAGTAAACGGCTTCGCGCCGTTTTTTTCTTTCGTAAAAGAAGCATTTCTATTCCACGTGCTGAACAAGAGAAAAAACACACAAAAAAACAAGTCTCTCTCTCTTTCTCTCTCTCTCTCTCTCTCTCTCTCTCTCCTCTCGCTGTTGTGCGCAGTGATTCGATTTAACAAATCTGGAATAAAATCTCCTGCCAGGGCGAGTGAGCGCGGGGGCCACCGAGCCCGGCTAACGCAGTAACGACGCGTGCTCGGCAATCTTTAAAACGTCTGTAAATATTGTAATAAGCAACAGGGCTTTCCTCATAAAAGATGCAGCAGCTCAACGGGTACTGACAGGTGCTTATGGGCCTTGACTTCAGGATGAGGAGCCTCCATACCTCCCTCTCTCTCTCTCTCTCTCTCTCTCTCTCTCTCTCTCGCTCCGCTCCGCTCTTTCTGTTGGTTTTTCCGAGGAGATTGGCAATCTCGGGAACGCCGACAAGGCCGCGCTCCGCTGGAGGTTAGTGTCCACGCAAACTCACCTGTGCTTTTTATTCTGTCTCCGGCTCCCTCCCCCCCCCCCCCCCCTCCCTTAATCCCTCGCCCCGAGAAAGAAAGAAAGAGAGAGAGACTTTTTCACGGATTGATTTCCTGCACCGACGCGACGTTCATTACGCCTCGCGGTACGTCGCACTTTTTTCCCCCCGGGTGTGTTTGGAAGCGCCGTCATCCCGTGACCTTTACGTTTGCTCTTAAGAGGCGGGACGGCGTGAGCAGATGTACTGGGGGAGGTCTCAGGGAGGAAAAAGATGGCGCGGTTTCATCGGCCGAGACGCTCTTGTGAATCTTTACGCCGACAAAATGAAGCTCGGTGGCGGTTCGTTCTGGATGAAGACACTGGCGTCGAGGTCAAAGGTCAGAGTCACTCTGAAAGGCGTTTCATCGCTTGGCGAGCTGCCAGTACTCTGGCTTTTTTTGTTGATAAAAACCTACGATATGATTGTTTTTGCGAAGGTAATAAAACATGAATTGCATTCTATTGAACTTTTAGTCTGGAAATCTTATTTATACACGCAATTTGGCGAGAAAAGGGTTCATTTGATTTCACGCAAATCGTTGGGGAACTTCGTTCAGCTTTTTGTGGCGCCGCCGACGTCCTTAAACATTTAAAAGTGAGGATTTGGGGGTTGAACTATTTTTGGTGACATTTCTCTTCTGAAGGTAAAAAGGGTATATCGCCATCTTTGCCATCCTCGCCATCTTTTCTTCTTCTTCTTCTTCTTCTTCTTCTTCTTCTTCTTCTTCTTCTTCTTCTTCTTCTTCTTCTTCTTCTTCTTCTTCTTCTTCTTCTTCTTCTTCGTGCTCGAAAAGTCACAGCTATGTCCTCGGTCTAAATGGAGGGATGGGAGCCTATCTATTTTGTATGGGTAGCTTAGCAGAGAGTGCCATTGCCTACAGAGCAGAATGTACTCTTATGAAGGGGGGGGTTATAAATGCACAGAGTGGTGGAAAAAGGCAGAAGAGGAGAAGGAGGGGGGGGGGGGAGTTGGCAGTTTCTGTTAGAATAGCATGAGCTCTTTAATGTTGTGTTTGAGCCTGGCTGGGCACAGATTCATTTTAGATGGGAAAATGAAATAACAAGGGGAGAGGGGAGAGAGGAGATTTTAATGCAATGTTTTGTGATAATCCCTCTCCATTTTGGAATGGTTCAGGACAACTCATGCGATAAAGCCTTGTACAAGCCTGGAAAAATAATAAGTTATTTGTCTTGCCTTACAGTGCCGTGCCCTCGGAGGGCTCGCTAACCCCCGTGTTCTGGCCCAAAAAACAATCACAGATTAGTCAAGCTGTCACATCTCTCCGATTGCCAAATGCTTGAGCCCTTGATGCCTGGCGTGAATATACAATGCGTAAATAAAAAAAATAAAAATGAAAAATTGTGTGTCGCGCGCGTCGGGCCCGGGGAGCGCGCTCGAAACAAATCTGTGTGTGTGTGTGTGTGTGTGTGTGTGTGTGTGTGTGCTGGATGTGACTTAGCGCCGTCACTCCAACCGAATTGGACAGGGAAGGACGGCGGCTGGAGGGGGGGGGCCAAGGCAAATGACAGACAGACACATGGGCAGCAGAACAATGGATGAATGGACAGATGGATAAGTGGAGGAGGGAGGGTAGGGGGGGGGGTAGATGAAGTGTTTGTCAGAGATGCAGAAAACAAATAGCTGCTCTTATCCCAAGGCTGCGGGGAGAGAGGAGAGCGATGGCTTCGGCTCGGAGACCCGCTCGGACACCGCTGGGCGGGACGCGAGGAGGAGGAGGAGGAGGAGGAGGAGGAGGAGGAGGAGGAGGAGGAGCAGAGGCCAAGTGTGGCAGATGTCTAAAAATAATCACTTGGAAATCTTGGGCACATCCCTCTGGTCACAACAGGAATACTTATTCTCGTTTTTTACGAGCGCAAGTGCACAAGCTACGACTTCTACCGCGTCTATTCGCTGTTTTTATGGCTCTTACTGTGCCTACATTACCGATGTAAGTAACAATAACGATGCAAATACCTCCCTCACTGCTAATTATGATAAACAGCATGATCAGCATCAAGAGCTTTTTTTCTTTTCTTTCTTCTTCTTCTTCTCCTTCAGATATTAAGCAATCCACAATTTTGCGACGAAGACACATTTTAGACGTGAAGTCTAAAGTGTCGATGAACGCTCAGGTCCGCGAGGAGGAAGATACGTGCTGCTCAGCACGGTTATAAATAGAAAGAATTCTGTGGTATTTCCGAAAATAGGTTAAGCTGCCATCACACTGCACTGCTGGCATGACATCACTGATTGCCTGCCAGCCTCCCCCCCCCCCCCCGAAAGACCCGCTCTCCCACACTGTGCTGGAAAAACAGGAGGGAGAGAATGAGGGAGAGACATGGGGAGCATCTGTGGGCGACTGCATGTCCCCATCATTTCCAGCATCCCCCCCTCCCCCCTCCTCTCTCTCTCTCTCTCTCTCTCTCATCACGCCCCCGTCCCTTCCATCACGCAGCCATCTCTCCCCTCACTCCTTCCATCTATCTTTCCCCGCTGAAGCCGCCGCGCTGTAGCTAACGGTCTCCGTGCTTTATCGCCAGAGACACAAACTGGTCAGGGGCTTTGTACTGGAGATGTATCGCATCGGCTTTTCCTTTTTCCCCCTCTCTTCCTTATTCTTATACGTATGTGTGTGTGTGTGTGTGTGTGTGATACAGGCAACTTGTGTCCCAAACGGTGCAAAAGACACAGATGAAAGGTGGAATTTGTGTTTTTTTCTTCTTTTTTGATGATCTAAATGTTACAATTTGGTTGAATAAGCTGTGTGTGTGTGTGTGTGTGTCTGCGTGTGTGTGTGTGTGTGTGTGTGTGTGTGTGATACAGGCAACTTGTGTCCCAAACGGTGCAAAAGACACAGATGAAAGGTGGAATTTGTGTTTTTTTCTTCTTTTTTGATGATCTAAATGTTACAATTTGGTTGAATAAGCTGTGTGTGTGTGTGTCTGCGTGTGTGTGTGTGTGTGTGTGTGTGTGTGTGTGTGTGTGTGTGTGTGATACAGGCAACTTGTGTCCCAAACGGTCCAAAAGACACAGATGAAAGGTGATGATCTGAATGTTAGAATTCGGTTGAATAAGCTGTGTGTATGTGTGTGTGTCTGTGTGTGTCTGTGTGTGTGTGTGTGTGTGTGTGTGTGTGTGTGTGTGTGCGGATTTCAATACGAGTTTCCCAACATGGCACCCCCGTTCCGTGGTTCCCCATTCAACGGTAGATCTGGCTTAATTAAAAAAGACGATTCAAATTAATTAATGGCTGATGGGCTCTCATATCTGTTTCATCTGCTCTTTGGGCTCCCATCACAGCTCTTTCTTTGCCATTCTTTTCAGCCAGATGAATGGGTGGAAGGAAGGATGGATGGATGGATGGATGGATGAATAGAAAATAGATTTCTGGAATCCTTTGGGCAGAATTTGGTTACTAGGAAATCCACGTCAATGCAATTAACAGTCTAGTGCCTCCTTATTAGTCAGACCATTAGTGTCAATTAGGATCTTGAGACAAAGAAAGAATGAAAGAAAGGAAGAATGAAAGAAAGGAAGCACGCTGATACGGATACACAAAGTCTTCTTTTCCTGCTGTGCGACATTCTATAGGAAGCAGGGTACTCATTACAAGGATGTGTGCAATGGATGTTTCATTTCAAGGTGGCCAGCAACAAAGAATAACGTGTGTGTGCGTGTGTGTGTGGTGTGTAGCCGGGTAGTGTTTCTCTCCTCTTATACGTCTTTCTCGCTCATTCCTCTTTCAATCACTCCATCCGAGCAACCTCTGGGCCTTTGAAGCGATGTCTTTAAAGGTATCTTTCAATTTGTGGAATCAAAGTGACTGCGAAGCTGATCCGTGTCTCCGTCAGTCTGCAGCTGCCAGTCATCAGCGATTGCGGCGTCGCCTCCATGATCAATCGCTCCGTCTAAAAGGTTCGAAGGCCTTTCACCTTTTCCAAAAGAGGACAAGCGTCGATCGGAAACAGAGAGCGCCGCGAGGATGACGGACTTTTCTAGGCCGACCTTCCGGAAGATCAAATAGCCGATGGGATTTTTCCATTGGAAGTAAAAGAAAATAGCATTGATTTTTTTGTTTGTTGCATACCGTAGAAACTAAAGGTTAAAATCTCCTCGGCGGACCTTATTTCGGGCATCTGGCCCGAAAAACTCTGAAGTGCAAAGAAATGTGAACTCCGTTCCCGCTGCACTCTATTGCATCAAACGCATCCATCGGGTACATTAAATGAAGCGTAGTGTACTTTATGGAGCGCCAGGCAATGGGCGTGAGCCAAGTGAAAGTGATTTTATTATTTCCTTTTGCCTGGCCTTGTTTGTTTTTTTCTTCTTCCAAGAGGTTGTTATCCTACATGAAAAAGAGGAAATGCAGTTTTCTTTCTTTGACTGGTCGGGGCGGAGCGGTTGGGGTGGAGGGGTGTGTGGTGGTGGTGGTGGTGGTGGTGGTGTAGGGGGGACTTATATTGATTTTTGTATAAATCCCCAGGCTGGAGCAGACTTGGCTGTGGGGGGGGGGGGGGGGGGGGGGGGGGGTAAGGGACGACGGGCTGCCGAGACGAGACTTGGCAGGTAAACTCTTGTTGCCCTCCCAGAAGTAACACGGCGGGAGGCAGCGAGTGTGAACCTACACATTATTTACAGCTCCGTGAAACTCCATCCATTAACGGTGTCAATTAGCTCGTTCATCAGGGATGCAGGCCGCGAGATGTATTTATAGATCGGGCCCCTGGCTTTAATAGCAGAAGAGGGATGAAGTGCACAGACACTCCCACGCGGGCCGGGGCTGACTATAAAGACTGCTCCAGCAACGGCCGAGGAGGCTAAACGCCGTTAGCTAACGGAACCGCGTATTGAAAGAAAAGAGTTCTGGTTGGCTTGTGGGGATGGGCGTCCAGTTGAAATTAAGCGTCTTTGAGTACCTGGAAAAGCGTGATATAAATCTTATGTATTATTATTATTATTATTATAAAATCTACGACGTCACCTCTGGAAAGTCTCAGAAATTCCTCGTTAGCTAGCATCCGGGAACCGCGTCGCTGTTTTCGCCCTTCTTGAACGCAGCGACGCCCACGCGAGATAAATACTCCGCGTTAGGATTATAAAAGAGGAACCGCTTGAGCCCCGAGGGAACTATTTAACCTCAGAGAGCCACGTGATACGTCGCGAGTGCGAAAGCGCCGACGTGTATCTCTCTCCGTTGTTCCGATTTACGGATTTTTCGGAATGCTCGTTAGGCGACACCGCAATCGCGCACATGTTCTGTTCACTTTCACACCGGCGCCCAGGCGGTCCTGAGGGACGCGCTGCCTATGGATCCGTTTGACTGCCGCTCGGAGGCTATAGTGTAGTCCATGCGAGCGAGTAGCAACAAATCAATGGCTGAGGTCTCCTACTCAGGGGTCAGAGAGGGTACGAGGGAGGGTCCAGGGGACTCTTCCTCGCCCCTCGTGATGGACGTCGACGCTCCTCGGCGGCCCCTCGCGACGCTCGTCCTCCTCCAGACGTTGCTCAAGGTGAAGGCCTGACAGGAGGGGTAGAAACGGAGGAGGGCTCGGAGCTGGATGTAAAGCAGAGAGGAAGAGACGCAGTGATTGATGGAGGAGTGATGGAGGAGTGTAGTCAGTTTCAGGATCATGAGATGGTGACTGAGCACAGGCGCCGGCTCCCTTTAAGGTGTCTGTCTGACTTAATTAAGGTTTACAGGTTACGCTAGGCTACTGCTTATATTACAGCGCTCATTACAAGCCCATTAGGCTCGGGCAGAGAAAATATTGTTGTCAGAACAATGAGCGAGAGCATTTTTCGGAAAGTCCCAGCCAACTCCTCGCTCCAGCACTTCTTTATCAAACCTCTCAATCTGTCTCCCTTCTCCCTGAACATTGCCATGGCGGTTGCGAGTGTGTGCACAGATCGCAGATCTTTTTTTCTTTCTTTCCAAAGGTGAGGGACTGATTATATGAGTTAAAAGCTTCTCCGAGACCGGACTGATTACCCCCCTCACGGTCAATCTGTGCCACTGAGCCTCCTGCCTCCCCATGGTTGGCAGTGATTCAGGTCATAATCACATTGTATCAGTGCTGATGATGTGTGTTTCAGCTTCTGACCCCTCCGAAAGGCTATCGGTTCCCCCCGGAGCCCCACATGGCAGTAAATGAAGTAAGCAAGTAATCTACCCACAGTGATGGCATTTTACAAAGAGTGCAAATGATGTGTGAGGGAGCGGGCCGGACTGGTTGCCAAGACTGGTTTGTTTTCTACCTTTCACACTTTCTGGCCAAGGAAATGCCACATTCAGAGCGAGTTCACACTTTCTCATAACACTGGGGCAGTTTGGCTCCACCGGGGGGGGATGGGAGGATGGGAACGAAGAGGCGGAGGGAAAATAGAAATGTTGTGGTTTAAACTATAGCCACGTCTCTTTGGAATTGCATTGCATGTCTGACGGCTCTGCAGTACACGATTTATGCTAACGTAGAAGTGGGACGTAGACGTCACAGCCTGTAGCCTGTAGTCAGTCGCTACGGTGGCAGGCATAAATTAATCTCTCCATGGTCCTACTTAGTATATCCAAATATCATTAACTGATGAGGTTTTTTGTGTTTTTTTTGTGAAATGTCATCATATAAAATTTCCAGAAATTAAAATTGAATGGCTATGGATAACGAACAAAACTGCCAATGGTGCACAGGGCTTGGCCGTGCTTAATAAATACATGGCTTTTAGATTTATCCGTCCATCTGGGAGCGAGTACTTTGATTTGTTGAAGGATAGGCTATTGACCTATAACGGAGGGACACGGCTACTAATAGGACAAATGGGGCTTCCATTTATTTTTTACAAGATGGTCCACAGTATCATTTATTATTCTTGATAAATGATTTTATTCATGAATTATTAGCATACATAATATGCAAATACTACATGTTAAAACCATTTAGCTGTCAAAACTACTTTGAGTGTCTATAAAAGCACTGTAGAAATTCAAAGTATTATTATTAGTAAATATTAAATATATTTAAAAAAATTCACGGGTAATGCAACATTCTTGTCAATAAAGCTAATTCATTTACATTTTAGAATTAGCCAATCACAGTCCTCAGGCTGGTGGAGACACGTGATTTCACTAAGCAGTAAAACACCGGAAATGTCGCTAAAACCTTTACAATTATTAAACATACCATTCTCCGGTTTAGCTAAGGAACAAAATACGTTGAGTGAAAGCTTGTCAAAGTTTGTGAATCATAAAAAGAAAAGTAATAAATGAATTGTAGCTATTAGTAGGCAATGTTTATCAGTGACTCATAGCTAGCTAATGAGTAGTATCTGTCAAGGGAGCAGTGTAGTTAGCGTTAGCTTTCTCTCAAGGAGCTACTGCATAGGATTCAAAAGCTGCGTGTGATTAACGTTAGCCGGTAAACACGGCCGTCTCGTCAGACACGTCTAGTTCCGTGTTTCTTATTTACGACGAAAATAATGCAAGTTGAACTCGGTTTTATTCATTCCATTCTTTACTATCAATTGGGGACAACTTCTGCGTATGAGTCGGAGTGTTTATTGTGAAGGTTAATCATATTAAAAGTTTTTCTATTGATTGATGTGTGTATGTTTCTTTCTCTCCAGGAGGAGAATTGATTTTACGCTTGTATCTGTAAGGCAATTCATGAATAATTGTAAATTGTTGCTCCGCTTCACGCGAGACAGGTTTGTTAGTTTGATTGGTAGCGAGCCGAGCTAGTGAAGGAGCTTTCCTCAACGCAACAGTTACACACTGGAATACAGTCGGGTTTAACGAGGACCTAAACACCAGTATACAACTGGTTTTGATGGGGAACATTGCTTATGTGTCTGATATGGGATCGTGTACATGAAAACTGACGTCTGTCCATAAAAAGCCCCGAGCCCCTTCCTCATTACCAGTATGAATAGAAGTAGGGTGACTAGACGTCCGGTTTTCTCCGGACACGTCCTCTTTTTGAAACCAAAAAAAAAGCGTCCGGCAGGGTTTCCAAAAAACGTCCGGGATTTAGCTTCGTCGGATATTTGCGTTTCTCTGGGTTTTTCACAAACTAGTTTTTACTCCTTACAAGTTTTGGAAATGGTATCTCCCTTCATTGGTCGACTGATCTCAGTGTTGCCAGATACACAAAAATTATCCCCCTTTTAGGCATGTATATGACAAAACAGGCAGAATAAGAGGTCTTTACCCCGGTGTTCTGTCATTTCATGCTACTTGTCAAGAACCGATACCTTGTGGTATTGCGTATGCGCCGAGTCGATTTTCCAACTTTTTTTTGACACGCCCACCCATAATGTTTTGCCACCCTGTCGATGCACGTCTGATAACGGGGAGTGACATCCTCAAAATCCCGATTATTTCCCTAGTTAAAAGTACATTCAGCATGTATATTGTACAGGTAGTAATAATATGTGGTAAAGACATGTAGATTAATGAGTGATAAGTAGTTGCTATTTCTTTTGTTACAACAAATTATTGTAAACATGAGTTTGTTCACATTATCATAATAAAGCACTGGTTTATTATTAGGGTATTTAGTGTCGAAGATAAACACTTTAACAGTGAAAAGTGAAACATTGAACTTTGAAAGAAAAGCATATTTTGATAGTACAATAACATCCTATCAGATACATCCTCGGATATTTGCGTTTCTCTGGGTTTTTCACAAACTAGTTTTTACCCCTTACAAGTTTTGGAAATGGTATCTCCCTTACGTTCCACCTGAACAGTCACTGGTCAACTGATCTCAGTGTTGCCAGATGCACAAATATTATCCCGAAGTTATGCCAAAGTGTCCTCTTTTTCACCAACTCTGGTCACTCTAATATAAGTCTTTTGTTTCTCAGGGAAAGTGTTGACGCTAATGTTGGCAATATTACTGCAACTGTATTACGGAATTTTCCGTAAGAGCTGAGTTTCATTTTCATCGTCGTGACCATCTCTTTATCAATAGTGGTCGCTCATAGGTTGTGTAACAGAAGGGGATAGACTATGTTTTTTCATCAGCTTCTGGGGCTTTTATTGTGCGTGATAAAGAGAAACTGAGTGGGCGCAGTGTGTGTTTTTTTTTGCAGTTCGCATGCACATTTGTGTGTGAAAGTCCAGTATTTATTTATATGTATCTGGTCATGTAACCGCCGGGTAGAGAGCTGAATATAATGTGTTCATGAAGCAGGTTTTGATTGTGTAGTGTATTTTATTCACACTCTAACAAAGGAACTGGAGAAGCTGCTCACAGCTGCTGAACAGCAAACTGTGGATAGTGGGAAATATCATTATAGAAACACCTCCTGCAAATAAAGAATTTAACCGATGGAAAAATGTGTACCTTTTCTATATGAAATACAAATTGCTGGTGAAACATACCAGCCCTTAGAGTCACGGATTGCATCAGCACAAAATAAAAAAAAGGAAACTTTTAGAGATGCCCTGCTCTGTCTGCTGCCAGCACCATGTTGTCGTCTGTTGTAACAATAGAATATAGACGGTAATAAAGAATTGGGACACGATCGATTAGCTAATGGAACGAGTGTGCCTGAAACAAGCGCTTACACACCGTAAGAGGATCACATGTGCTGTGTGTGAGCGTCCGTGGATTTCATCAATAGGGCCGCCAAACGTGACAAAACAATTAGTAGAATACAGTACACTACTGTGCAGCACACACACACATACTACATACACACCACACGCACATATATATACAGGGTTTGGGTAATGGGGAGCCTGAGCAACAGTGAATGTACATGGATGCTGTCACCAAAGCCATACAGTATCCTCCACTACTCACTCCCTCTCTCTAATGTTCTCTCGCTAGCTCGCCCACTCACTCTCTCTCTCTCTCTCTCACTCTTTCTCCCCCATGCAATACTCGTTAATTACATGCCAATTCAACACAGTGGAGATGGAGAGACTCAGCCCTATTTCCCAGTACACACACACACACACACACACTCTCTCTCACACACACACACTTTAAAAATACAGTGTTGAGAAACGGGAGACGAGGGGAGCGGGCGTGGGCATCGACGATGAGTAAGAAATCGGAAAGACGGCGGAGGGGAGAGACGGGATTTCTTCTCTTCTGGATGTGAAATCGATGTGTGAGATGAGGCTGTTTTAGGTTTCTATCAGACGACGCGGAGGATCATCGCCTCGCAACGGGAAGGCTTACCCCGTTGCTGTGTCAGCAGGCTCCGATTACACTGGCTTTTTGTTGTGTTTCAAACTATTTCATCATGCTCTCCCCCTCCTCCTCCTCCTCCTCCTCCTCCTCCTCCTCCTCCTCCTCCTCCCCCCCTCCCACTTGTTCACTTGGTATGCAATGCAGCACTGGCAATTTGTACGTGTTTGGATTCCAATTATGGAGTTGTTAAAGCTTTTTTTCCTTCCTTTCGCCTGTGGCCTGCAAATTCTTATTAAGCCATACATTAAAGAGCACAGAATCACATTTAAATGGAGTTCATGTTTCCCTTTTGTTTGCCAGCGTTGAGGGTTGTTGTTAATTTATTCTCAATGCCCTATGCATTACACATTAACACATGAATTGTGTTTGGGATTCTAATGCAAAAATACTTGTTGCTTATTCAGAGACGGGGGCCAGCATTTGTCAAGTAAACCAACAACAACAACAACAAGCCAAGAGAGAGAGAGAGAGAGAGAGAGAGAAAGCAACCACTAAAATGGAGCCATTCCCTCCGATTACCCTCAACCATTTGAGAAACAAACAAACCCAAAACTACAATGACATTTCCTCAGCCTCCTTTTTTTCTTTTTCTCCTCCTATTCTTTTTTTTTTTTTTTACGAGCCGACGCAGAAGAGAAAGAGAGAGGGAACGAGACAGCGGCGCGAGTGATTGAATGATTCGCTCGGCGGCCATCGGAAATCATTAGATTAGGGTTGCCGGCACAAGGGAGGCTACGAGGAGGGCCGCTCCTCGCCGCTCCCCGCCGCTCCCCGCCGCCGCCGCCGCCTCGAAAAGGTCGCGACCCCTCGGACAGACTCCATCACGATCCGTCTTTCTCTTCCTGAAAGGGCTTCGGCGGGCCGCGGGCCGACTGTCCCGGACAAAAGGCGCCCCGTGAGAATGGCGTTGTGCTTCAGGGGGGGGGAGGGGTTTCGCCGCCACATAAACACGTTTGGCGACGCCGCGGGATTAAAGCGTCGATGCAAAACAAGTTACGGGTCAATCGATGAATCGATGACCGACGTGGCGTTCCAGCCCCTTTCTTTTTGATGCGGTCCCGAGGATGATGCAGGCCCGCGTGGAAGGGTCCCTGAAAACGGCGTTTTGAACGATACACGCGAGCGAGCGTACGACAACAAAAAAAACGGATGGTGAATGTTTAGAGTGGGTAAAGTGATCTGGTATGCAACAAGGAAAACGAATTGGAATATCGTCCGTGTAAAGACTCTTAATACATCACCGCCCACTGAATACATTCGGCTGTTGAAATGAGATCTAAAATGCAGTGGCTGCTAATAAACCATCTTCAGAGTGGCAGAAATATGATGCATGGTAACCCATATGAACCTCATTAATAGAGCACAAGCAAATCTATTTATTCAGAGAGTCGGGGGGGAAAATGATTGCCTCAATACTCCATCTGGTTCCTCTCCACCTCCCGTCCGCCCTGCCTCTTCTCTCCTTTTCTCTTCTGCTCTTTTCTTCTCTTCTTTATGTATTCAGTGATTTTGACAGATGTTGTGTGTGTGTGTGTTTGTGTGTGTCTGTGTGTGTGTGTGTGTGTGTACGCATGGCAGCACTCACCCTGGAGAGTTTTAACACCCCCTCCCATCCCGTCCCTCCCTTCTTCTCTGTCAGTATCTCCCTCCTTCCTCCATCCCTATACGCAGATCTCATCCCTTCTTCTTTGCTTTTTTCTTTTTTTTCTTCTTCCACTCCCCCCACCCGATACTCTCCTGCAGTTTCTTTTGTCTCCGCTGCTGTCACAACTGTTCATGGTGGGGACGCTGGCCAGGCTACTAGGAGCTTTTGACAGGACATGGCACTAGGGATGGGGAGGCTGGACAGGCCTGGCAATTCATCCAAAGAAATCTCAGCTCATCTCTCCTACACCTTTTGTTTTTTTCCCCTCCTCTCCTCTCCCCTCGCCAGATGTAGCCTGATCCATTGCCCTGTTTTCATTAACTCGCTCAGTTAATTGCAAGAAATGTTTCTTTTTTTGTATAACTACCTTACAGTTCAGTTTCTGCATATAAGAAATCATTATATTTAGAGACTCACCGATCGATGGGAAGCTCAAAGCAAAGACAGTTTTCACCTAATTGGCTGTGATCGAGAACCGGCTGTTGCTTTCACATTTTTTTTTAAATATTTTGCCCGTCGCATTCAACATATATTTAAATAAAACTCCTCAAGTCAAGAACTTTTAAGCAAAGTAAAATAAAAAGAAATCTGAATGTCAGAATTTCTTTGGATGGTTGAAAAAGTTTTCTGGGGTTGTTGGGTGACTAATTATAGTTATTTAAAAGAAATCTGCATGTCGGATGCATCTTTATTATTGCTGATGTTAAACGGCTTTGTCATTTTATCACCGTCTTGATATGTTTAGGATATTCTTTCTTTCTTTTAAACTGCTGTGTCGTCTTGTAATGTTGCAAAAATCAGTTTTTTGCTTGTTTAAACCCGATTATTTATTATTTTTTTACCCTGTTTTATTTATTTAATTTAATTTCTTTCTTCATTTGTACAGGGACCGTACACATTAATCAACCCAGGGGTAAATGTGTCAACGTTAGCTAAGGCTAAATGTCAACTGTAGTCGCTGTAGCTAGATGTTACAGAGAAAAGTTATCACAGTAAAATAATAAAAAAGCAATAAAAATATGGGTAAAATCAAATACTGGCCTCATCATGAAATCCTTTTTTTTAAAACATAATAAAAAACGTATATTGTGTCATTCTAATGGTGTTTGTGTCTCTGTTGCAGGTTGCGCATTCCTCACCTACTGCGCCCGAGAGTCGGCCATCAAAGCCCAGAACGCCCTCCACGAACAGAAAACACTGCCAGGGGTAAGTGTCTCTCTCTCTCTCTGTCTCTCTCTCTCTCCATCCCATTCCTCTCTATGGTGGTCAGCCATGCCATCTGCACCCGGCTGCACACCAGCCGGCGTCCTCCTCGTACAGTCTCAGAGATGGAAAAAAAAAACTGTTTTTGGAAAGCATTCAATCAACAGCTCGGCCTTTTGAAAGCCCGGGGTTTCAACTTCTCCATGTGTCCGTTCTGCAGGCGGTATCGCCGGCGTCCACCAGAACCCACTCACACTTTTATAGCGATTGCATAGCATGGCATCCCACATTTTTGCATTTCTGGAACAGCGCTATCAACATAAAACCATCCGAGCGTAGATTATTGGTACAGGAATAATTAATTTGATAAACAAAAAGAAAAAAAACCCTCTCTATATACACCCAACGAGACAATTTTGTGTTTTCCATAAAAACTCACTTTTATTTAACCAATGAATTGCAAAATGAATAGAAAATATAGTAAATACATTGACAAGGTGAGAAATAATTATTTTTATTTTAAATATGAATTGTGTTCTTCAGACTTCAAGCTCAAAAGGAAGGCCAGTTGAAAAGCTTCTTTGACCAGCATAACTGTTTTCAGCTGTGCTAACATAACAAAAGGGTTTTCTAAAATTCTACCCCCCCCGTTAGTCTTCTAAGGCGATAACACAATGTGCCATTAGATCACTGGAGATGGGCCTCTATACAACCGTGTAGATATTTAATTGTATTAAAACTGATGTTTCAACCTGGAATAGTAATTTACCACGTTATAAATGTATAGAGTGCATTTCTTAATAATTTTATGTTATCTTCATTCAAAAAAACAGCTTTTCTTTGAAAAATAAAGACATTTCTAAGTGACCCCAAACTTTTGAACGGTAGTGTATATAATTGTTTATTTGCGCTAAAAGTATCGGCATCTGCACTAAATTCCATCCGCCGCGCGGCACCTTGTTACACTCGTTGTTTCCTTCCTCCCTAAAACCCTGGTGAAGAACACCGGGAGGCAAAATGGTGAGTTTTCAAAAACACCCAGAATGATGACGGGTGTTCTTACCCAACGCCACGAGCGGTTGCAATGGAGCGTTTTGAGAGCAGAGTTTTTTTTTTTTGGGGGGGGGGGGATGAAATCCGGTGCAGTTGCTCGCTCCACATAAAACACGAGAGAGGCTATCTATCTTCCATCACTTTCAGTCAACTTCACGGTGAAGAAGAAAAAAAAAGCACACAGGGCCAAAAGCGAACATCGCGGACCTGTTGGGCTGAATATTCTCCGGTCCGGCTCGGATATAAACCCGGACGCACTGGAGCTGTCAGCACTTCATTTAGCGCGCCGTTCACCACACAGTCGGGTTGTAACCCAAACCGACGTCTATAGCTTCACCTACCTGAGTGTGTATGTGTGTGTGTGTGTGTGTGTGTGTGTGTGTGTGTGCGCACTCGGTGAAACACGAGAGCAGAGGATTGTAAGGATCGTGTGAAATTGTATCAGCGTTGCATTTTTATTCAACCGGGTGAATCCCAGTGAGATTACAAATCTCAAAAGACGGACAGCAGCATGAGAAACACGTAGACACACAAAAAACACACAACAAGACGAGTTAAAAGAAAGTAAAAGTTAAGAGACAATGACATAACATAGAATAAAATAGAATAGAAATATACTTTATTAATCCCCAAGGGGATATTTGTGGACACAGTAGCACCAATAAACTAAACACACAAGAATAATATATAAATATAAGAAAGAAAGAAAAAGTGACTGTGCATAAACTATACAAGGGAAATATAAAATACCAAATAAAATATATATGTATATATACACACATCATATATGCAAATATTCAGCAGTGTAACAATAACCGAGTTAATTTAAGAAATATTTGCATTTTTTCTCAATTTCTTGTATTTTATGTAGTTCGGGGTCTTTGAGTTTTAAGGGGGCAGAAGAAAAGATCCCTTCTCCTCACCTCACCCCCCCAACACCCCCTGGGATAGTAGACAGAGCCAAAAGGAAAACATGTTTCAGTTAAACATGCAAACAATGCAACTACCCACAAACTTTGAACCATTTTTTTCCTTTTTCTCTTCCTCTCTCGGTGGCTTCTTCACGAAAAAAACCCAAGTTGTTTCGTTTATCCCGCGAATTAGCCGAGCGCGAGACCGGAGGGCGTTATTCCTCCTGCATTTGAATAATGAAGCGGAGAGACGGAGAAAGGGGGGGGGAGGAGGAGGAGGAGGAGGAGGAGGGGGGGTTATTTAACGTAATGCCAGAGGATGTGTTCGCGAGGAGAGAAAAAAGGAGTAATCTCCTGATTATTTGTCCATCGTCTGTCCTCTGTCACGTCTCATAGTCATCAATAACACCCCCCTCTCCCCTCGTCCGCCTGCCAGATTGGCAGGGACACCGTAAAGGTTGACCTACCTCTGGGATTAAATGGTTCACGGGGGCCGAATGTATAAATGAGGGGCCGCGGGGGCACAGGCGTAAACGCTAACCAGTCGGATGCTCTCGCCTGCACCCCCCCCCCCCCTCCTTTTTTTTTTACCCTTCGTGAATCCAATCACGACGCTTCGTACATTTAAATCACGGCGCCGTTGTTTGAATAAACGGAGCTGTTTTATTTTTTATTTTATTTCCCCCGTGAATTCACGCACGGGTACGACTTTAAAACGGACGGAACACAAATCGCACGTATTGCGCAAGAGCTCGTTGCCAGGGTGACGGCAATCACGACGAGGAGACGTCGGACCGCACGACAACATGCGTACGGAAATATAAGCTTGCAAACGTTAGCTTGTCGCTAACCCAGTTAGCTTACGTTAATTAATGTTAACGTTTTTCAAAATCTTTTTAAACATTTTATTGACATTTATGTTTTCACATACAAGGAATTTGTCACGGCGGGTATTGCGACAACAGATGACAACATCAACAACAATCGACACAGTGCGAGAATTAAGAATATAAATGTACGATTAATAATAACAATAACTTTATTCATGTAGCTTAAAAACAATGTTTAAAAAGCGCTCCGCAGAGAGTCAAAGCAGAACAAGTGGAATAGCAAGAAAACAATATTACATTTAAAAGTATATATTAAAATAAAATAAAATATTAATTAAAAAACAAATAAATTAAAAAAACAACTAAATCAGGGGAACCAAAGTTCTGCAAATTAAGAGCACAGACGGGCAGGTTTCAGAACTTTAACCGATGTAAGTCCGTTTAAAGTGACACGTGTATTTAAAGTGAAGAGTTATATGTATTTAAGTGTATTTAAATGAAGAATTAAGTGGTGAGCATGGGAGTGACTGGAAGGGGAATGGTCCTGAAGAGGTCCGAACTCTGTCCATGAGCCCGACCGCCGACCCGCGTGGCGTGAGGTCTTGGTCCTGATGGACCGCGGCCTCCTGCCAGAGGGGAGGGGCTTAAACACTCTGCCTCCAGGGTGGGAGGGGTCAGCCGCAACCTTCCCCCTCTGCATGTGGATGACGCGGCGGGATAACAACCGTCAAACCGCGAGCCCCAACCGTCCCGTGGCCCTTTTCCCAAGGCGTCCCTGGGATCCTCCCACAACGAGCCGCCGTCCCTGACCCCGCCGAGATTGAAGAGTGCGAAAAACATTCCCAGTTCATTACGACCGAAGGGCCCCACAGACAAGTCAAGGTAATTAATGTGGAACACCGAAGGCCGGAACACGACGAGCAAGAGACACCCGCCAGCGATTATATTCAATCGGAGCAAAGCGGGGGACGAGTGTCGAGAGAAGACAGGGAGGAGGAGGAGGAGGAGGAGGAGGAGGAGGAGGAGGAGGAGGAGGAGGAGGAGGAGGCGGGGCTGTGTGGGGCACTGCAGCAGTGTGTGCAGGTGTGTGTGTGTGTGTGTGCCAGGTGGCTGTCGAGTCGGGGGGGATGGCAGGAAAGAGTGCGACTGGTTCCGCTGTGTCGATGGTGCGGAAAACTACGTCCTAATGTATTGATGAACGAGCGCTCACGGGGCGCCGCGGCGTGCGGATGACGCGCTCCGAGGCCCGGAGGGGCCTCGAGTCACGTGTACCGTGAGGTAGCCTCAAATAAATCAAATATATATATATATATATATATATATATATATATATATATATATAAAAAACTGTTTTGTTGTTGTTGTTGTACCTTTTCAGTTCTGCTTCAGCCCCCCTGCTGACTTCCCCCCCCCCCCCCCCCCAGCCCCCGTGGCGCTCTTCCCTGAGACGGCGTGGCGTGTCGTAGAAATGTAACAGGCGGACGTTGACGGCTGTCACAGGCCTCACGGTCGAGGCTGCTCTACACACACACACACACACACACACACACACACACACACACACACACACACACTCGCACACAAAAACTCCAGCGGTCTGAGGAAGCCGACCGCCGCCGCCGCCGCTACACAATACAAGCGCGCGCACGCACAACACGAGCGAGCTACAACAACTCGCTAATCACAATTACGGGAGCGTGTCCGGGTCCCTGAACGTCTCTTAGACCCCGCGCACCTATTAATGAACCAACAGCTGGGGAGAGATTTATTCAACAATTTAATTTAAGGAAGGAACATATACAACAAAGGCCAACGCCGCATACATTGTGTGTGTGTGTGTGTGTGTGTGTGTGTGTGTGTGTTTGTGCTGTCCCTCTCTCTTGAGCCTCCGTGCTCCTAAATCTTTTTTGATGCGACCCCTGTTGCTTCACCGCTTGACGGTAAGTAGATGTGCCAGTTGTTTGTTTACAAAATCCTGCTTGATATGCAGTTTGCCGCCGGCTACGCTGTAATTAATGTAAACTAGGAATCCTCCGGAGATGAGTTACGAGTTATTAATGTCTGCGTTTGGTCGTTAACCCCTGCACCGCCGCGCGGCTCGCAACGCCGCGATGACCTGGTTATCCTTCTTTTTTTTTTGGGTGTTGCTTTTAAATGTGTTGAATTGATTAATGAATTCGCCGCCCTAAAGTCCTGTTGGACTTTACGGGTCGCTAATGAGTAGAATAACGTATGAAAAGTGGAGAGACGGTAAGACCGCCCGCAAACACGGCCTTCGTGAGACGGAGTTTGGGATTGTTTAAAGTGGCAGTAACCCTTACGGGGACTCTCGCGGTAGAGGTCGGGTATCTCCTGCGGTCGCCGTCGGCGATGGAGAGTGTGTTTTAACACTCGGAGTGTTGAGAGGAGAGGAGAAGGCGACTGAGGGTCAGTGGTCAGCGTTTCAGTCAGAGGGTCGGCGGTTCAATCCCCGCCCGAGTCGATGTCCTCGAGCAAGACACTTGAGTCGCTCCCCGGAGCCGTGTCCACGGTGTCTACATGTGACATTTAAAGTGTATTTGAGTACTTTAAGAAGTGCTATCTGATTTGAATGGATTATTATTATTAATATGTACTTTAAATCCTTTGTTTCTCCAAAACTATAACAAAAAATTACTCAGAAATGCTCAGAAATTGGGAAAAATGCAAGCTATACATTTCATTTTTCAAGCGTTAAGGATCCTAACTTAAAGATATGTATTTTAATTTTAAGGTTACTTTTAAGTATTATATGCTTGTGCTGCAGTGCCATATGTATACTTTTTTAGTTTTCAAGCATGACGAATTCCTAACTTAAAGGATTGTATTTAAAATGTTAAGTTACTTTTAAGTATTACATGCTTATGATACAGTGCCATATGCATACTTTATTTTTATTTTTTAAGAGTTAAGGATCTAAATCAAAGGATTGTATTTAAAATGTTAAGTTACTTTTAAGTATAATATGCTTATGATACAGTGCAATATGCATCCTTTTTGATTTTTCAAGTGTTAAGGATCCTAACTTAAAGAATTGTATTTTAAGTTTAATGTTACTTTTAAGTATTACATGCTTATGATACAGTGCCATATGCATACTTTATTTTTTATTTTTTAAGAGTTAAGGATCTAAATCAAAGGATTGGATTTTAAGTTTGAGGTTACTTCAAGTATTAAATGCTTGTGATATAGTGCCATATGCATACCTTTTTTATTTTTCAAGCGAGAAGGATTCCTAACTTAAAGGAATGTATTTTAAGTTTAAGGTTACTTTTAAGTATACTATTCTTATGATACAGTGCCATATGCATACTTAAAACATTTTTTTCAAGCTTTAAGATCCTAACTTAAAGGATTGCATTTGAAGTTTGAGGTTACTTCCAGTATTAAATGCTTGTGATACAGTGCCTTATGCATACTCTTTTATTTTTCAAGCGTTAAGATCCTAACTTAAAGAATTGTATTTTAAGTTTGAGGTTGCCATATGCGTACACACTCAGACATACACATTAGTTGCCCGACCCAGCGTCCTTTTATGACCAGTAGGAACGCTTGTTTCTTGGATGTTATTATCCACGTCCCCCTGTTACACATTAGCTGCTGAAGGGAACCGTGCGGCCTCATGGAAGTGTACCGGACTGGAATATAGATTCCTGCGGTGAAGTGTGATGGGAACCTTGGGGACGCGAGGGCCTGACATAAGTTTGGCCGGCGAAGAGGAGGAGCTCTGACAGTTTACCAGGTGTGTGTCGCTTGGCTCTATTATCTGTGTGTGTGTTTGTGCGCTGGGCAGCCGGCCCGACGGAGAGACAGATAGCACTGTGTGTGTGTGTGTGTGTGTGTGTGTGTGTGTGTGTGTGTAAAGGTGGGTAGAAAAACATGTGCACATGGCATGTTGCCGTGATCACGCGCCGCCAACGAGAGGCTCGGATTTATCGTGTGATGCACAACTTTTTTTTCTTCATATTACATAACCATACAAGTTGTGTATGTGTGTGAATGCATGCTGGCATGTTGCATCTAATCATCCCTGGCTTATTTTTTTGTTTGAAAATAAACCCTTTTTTTAGAGGTGCAACTTCCAATTATTTTCAATTACTGTCAACAGTTTTTTGGGGATTAATCGATTTTTTTTCTTCTCCCTTTCCTGAAGCCCAGGACCACATCCTCAAATCTCAAAGATATTCAGTTTACTGTTTTCGTGGAGAAAATAAACCCGACAATAATCGCATGAATCGGGGGAATTCACCTTTTTTATACTTAAACACTCAAACCTATAAACCCGTTATCGAAATAGCCGGAGATTAATTTAATAATTCACACCGAATCGATTAATCTCTGCAGCCCTAGATGTAGTTTCCACAGCAGTTGGTCTCTGTGTGTGTGTGTGTGTGTGTGTGTGTGTGTGTGTGTGTGTGTGTGCGTGTGTGTGTGTGCCAGTGAGTGTCACAGTTCTCTACACACAAGCCTGCAGGGGAGATTTACTCCACCCTGCTCAGCATCATGACAAAATCCTGCATCCTTCACACACTATCCCCCAACCTATACCCCCCCCCCCGTCTCCCCCCTCCCCCCCCTCCCCCCCTCTCTCCATCCTCAAACTCTCTGTCCTCTCTCACTGCCACTCCTCGAATCCGGCAGATCCGAGAAATAATCTTAGTCGCTGCAGCAAGTCCATTTTGCTGTACCACAACATGCCCCCCCCCCCACACACACACACACACACACTTTATTTTTGTGTGTGGTCATGCTAACATCGTGTCCGACAGGGACGGTCTGGGATGAGGAAATGTGTTTGCGGCATCGTGCACACACTCTTGAGTTTTTTCGGTGCAGCTCGACCCATGGGGGGAGGGAGGGAGGGAGGGGGGGGATGGGGGGGGGGCGGAGAGAGAGAGGGGGGGGGTGTAGTAGTGTAAGAAGACTGGCTGTGATTCAGGAGGCAGGTTTATGGAAATGGCACCCGCATTAAAAACCCAATGGGAGCAGTGAGAAGATTATGCTCCACACACACACACACACACACACACACACACACACACACACACACACACACACACACACACACACACACACACACACACATGTGGGCTTCTTCAATGTCAATACACTTCTTAAGTAGATCCCCTCCCTCTCACTTGCCTCCGTCTCCCTCTCCCGCTCGCTAGGTTTCGCACACATACCTGTTCGTCTGCGGTGTGGCATCGTGATTATGCGTGTGTGTGTGCGTGTGTGTGTGTGTGTGTGTGTGCCCGCTCTCAGCGTCGAAGGGGGCCGCGTCGTGAGGAGAGCGACCGACCTCGTGCGGCGGGAAACGAGGCCGCCGCGCGATGGAGACGTTCCTCGACACCGGGCTTTTGCACTCACACACACACACGCACACACACACACACACACACACACACACACACACACACGTGCACGCCATCCACCTGTGCATGGACCACAGCCGGGCTCACCCCCGTGTGCTGGCCTAACTGCCGCAAAGGCTGAATAATTAAATGCTGCATACACTGTGTGAAGGTTGGGGCGGAGTATGAGTGTGTAGAGTAATGTAGGATAGTGTGTGTGTGTGTGTGTGTGTGTGTGTGTGTGTGTACTGTATGTGTCTTTTGTTGAGGGGGCGGGGGTGGGGGAGGGGAGGACTGGTCAGCATGAAGCCAATTGGTGCTGGCAGGATCGGAGGCCTTGTAGTCAGGGTGAGGGGGCTCGTTAGAATTAAGCCTTTGGGTACCGGGAGCGTGCGTGTGTGTGTGCGCGCGTGTGTGTGTGCGTGTGTTTGTTCATGGAAAAAAGATGGTAGTTGAGTAGAAGTTGAATGGTCAAGGTCCTTTTTTCTCTATAAAGCACTTTTTTTCTTCTCCTGCTCTATGAATTAAACAGGCATATGCGATGTGAATTTTAACATTTGATTGAAACACTGCCCGGCTTATATATATATATATATATATATATATATATATATATATATATATATATATATATATATATATATATATATATATATATATTATATATATATAATATATATATATATATTATATATATATATTATATATACATAAATATATATATTTTAATACATTATCCTAGGCCAATGTCCGACTGTGAACTTTAATGTTTTATGAGGGTTTCTCCCCGAGAGGTTCTGCGCCTGTGTAATTAACAAAGGCATAAGCAGGGACCCAGATGCCCGTTAAAACATTTGAACGCCGCTCGTCTCCTCGTAAAGGAACGTGCCTCCAGCTGATGTCGGCGCTCCTGCGAGCCGATTGGCCGCAGCTGATCTCGGGAGGGCCGCCTTTGATGTCTATGTTTCATAACCTTTGTTGATGCATCGGGATCAGAATAAAGATGGAGATACCCGCCCCGTATACTCTGATGTTTTTTTTACGCGTGCAACCCGGCCCGTCTCCGGACGTATAAGTCAAACCACACTCGTGAATATGAGGAGCAGGTGGTGTCGTAAAACGTCTGGAGGGCTGCGGTGCATGTGTGAGTACACACCTTGGTGCTGTGCATGTGTGAGTACACACCTTGGTGCTGTGCATGTGTGAGTACACACCTTGGTGCTGTGCATGTGTGAGTACACACCTTGGTGCTGTGCATGTGTGAGTACACACCTTGGTGCTGTGCATGTGTGAGTACACACCTTGGTGCTGTGCATGTGTGAGTACACACCTTGGTGCTGTGCATGTGTGAGTACACACCTTGGTGCTGTGCATGTGTGAGTACACACCTTGGTGCTGTGCATGTGTGAGTACACACCTTGGCTTTTCTTTTTTTCTTTCCTCCACTGTGATGCATACTTTTTTATAGATTGCACTGGGGGTACGACCGGCAAGCAACAATATTGCCACACGGCCAATAGCGGTATGTAAGCACAACAAAACTGGTTCTCTTTGAGCGTGTGTGTGTGTGTGTGTATATGTGTGTGTGTGTGTGTGTGTGTGTACATCTGTTGTAATGGCATATTGGTTTAATGTACGCACAGTAAAGAGCCGCTGTACCAGAGTGCTCCTAAGGGAACTGGATCCCCACACCCTTGGAACATGCACTAATGCACACACACACACACACACACACACACGCACACGCACACACACGTAGACGATACACACCCCTGAAGCAGAGGGGCTAGAAATAGACTAAAACACACAGGGTAACTGTTGGAGGCATCACCATGTTGCTTGTTTTCCACCTTCTGTCTCACAGTTGCTCCTGTGGTACCCCTTTTAAAACACACACACACACACACACACACACACACACACACACACACCCTCTCCTTTGTTCGGCTCAATTTTCCGTGTGGTAGATTAGCCACATATTTAGAGAAGCCCTCTTCTCCCCACAGGGAATTGGCTTCCAAGGGTATTTGGGGGGAATAGAGAGCAGGTTTGCACTCTGCACCTGCCTTTGGAGAAAAGAAAAAACACACCCACTGAACATGTGTTTGATCATGAAATTCCATTTCTGTTTTCACTCAGTGTATATTGGACTGTTCTCACGTGCAGCCGCCTCCCTCCACTTGTTAAAATGAGTGCTGTTGTAAAAAAACCCCGCAACAATGGAATATCTGTTGCATTTACACGAGTATGCATTGGGAGGCTGAATAAACAACGTCAATACATTTATTATATATTTATGTATTATATCTTTCCGTCTTTGAGTTACCGATGACCGTATTCTGACCCCGTGTGTGACATTAGTGTTTATGACGTTAGGATGCTGCTTCCCCTCAAGCCACATTACACTAACCGCCATTTGTCTGTGTGTGTGTGTGTGTGTGTGTGTGTGTGGGGGGGGGGGCGTTGCTTTAAATACCCAAATACTGTGCTGCACACCCTGCCCATTAGGCCACTTCCCAGTGAGAAGTGGGCTATTTTTTTTCTTCTTCTTCTTTTTCTTCTTCTTTTTTTTCGATGCACAGGTTAGCGAAAAAAAAAAAAGCTGAATTATTAATGTTTTTTAGATATTTTTAGTCTGTTTAACCTATTTCTGGTTGTGGCTGGAGACCGCTCGCCCGCTCTGTCTGTGTGATTCGATCACGTGATGCGGCTGGGATCTGGGTTATACAACTATAGTGTGTGTGTGTGTGTGTGTGTGTGTGTGTGTGTGTGTGTGTGGCGATAGGTTTGTTATTGACTTTGAACGCCAGACTAACATGGCGCCGCTCCGGCTTCATTCGGCACAGTCCAGAGAGGCTCTAATGGCAGTTTGGCACCAAGAAACATCACCTGTATACCGGTGGCGAACCAGATGAGTCTGTTTTTCTATTTGCGGCCGGCGGGCACGGGTATGGCGGCGGCGGTGGCGGCGGCGGCGGCGGCGGCGAGGCCTAGATACTGACTGACAATCCATCTGTGGGTCCCTGTACGGGCTCGTTCAGGTGTGTCACCGCCCGCGGACACAGGGAGGAAGGTGTGTGAGCGAGCAGAGGGATGCACACGGATGATAAACTACGGCCCTGAACAGGGGAGGAGGGAGGAGTGTGTGTGTGTGTGTGTGTGTGTGTGTGTGTGTGTGTCCTTGATGAAAGGGAGAGGAGAAAAGATTAGCTTTCAACAAACTGGATATCCAAATAGACGCGGCGTCGGTTTAGGAGGCGGGGCGGCGGGCGGCGGGCGGCGGGCGAGCGCCGCTGAGCACGCCGCTCCTTCAGTCAGCGACGAAGGGCACGCTCACGTCGCCCAAATGTGGCTGATCGGAGCCGACGTCTCGCTGGCTGGACCCCGGGCCTCTGGGGGAGGGAGGGATGTGTGAGGGATTTTTAAAGGGAGATGAAGTGAGAGAGGAGTTGAGAAAAGAGGAGGAGGAGGAGGATGAGGAGGAGGAGGGAGACACGGGGTCATCTTGACAGCTTGAAGTCATACTTTTCTTCTTCTTTCTAAAACAGCATTTCTCTGCGTGAGTGAGTGTGTGTGTGTGTGTGTGTGTGTGTGTGTGTGTGTGTGTGTGTGTGTGTGTGTGTGTGTGTGCACGTAGCGTGGCCCGTATATGTCTTTGGGCGATTCTAAAAAAAAGGGCACACTTGTGTGTCGGAACCATGGAGGGCGCTCATTTGTAAGGCAGATGTAGCCCGCATGGCGCTTTTGGTGTAGCGTCCGTAGAGAGGGTGAGGGTGTGTGTGTGTGTGTGTGTGTGTGTGTGTGTGTGTGTGTGTGTGTGTGTGTGTGTATGTGTGTGTGTGTGGGGGGGGGTTCTGCACAGCACGACCGACAGCATTTGTCAGCAAAAAAAAAATCAGGACTAATGAAATACAGTATACTTGGCCTGAGGGGGGAGGAGGGGGAGGAAGAGGTGGGGGGGGGGGGGAGGAGGAGGAGAAGAAGAATGTGACTGACAGGAGGCATGAGTGGAAACAGCCCCGTGGCAGCAGCAGCAGCAGCGCCTCCTTCCCGGCTCTACCGATGACATCAGCCCGCCCTCCTTCCCGTCCCCTGGATGAGGGCAGTGTGTGTGTGTGTGTGTGTGTGTGTGTGTGTGTGTGAAAGAGAGAGAGAGAGAGAGGGTCCCTGGGGGTAATGACATGGAATACAAGTGCACAGGGAGAGCGCCAGTGATGGGCCTGCTCATGTGGAAGTAGGTATTTGCATTGCAGAGGAAGAGGAGGAGGGCCTGACGGTGGAGCTCGCCGAGGGAGCCACAGCGCCGGGGCGACGGCGTCCGGCGTCCGGCGCCCGCCGCCCGCCGCGGCAGAATACCAATAGCGACGCCACACATCTCGCTGAGCCGGCACCGGCCGGATCAAAACACTTTCCACACTTCTTTGTGTTGGGATTTCTTTTTTTTCTTCTTTTTTCTCTGTGTGTGTGTGTGTGTGTGGTGGAAAACTCCGATTTTACCTGACACTTCATTTAAGCGGTTCTACTTTGTCCATCGCGGCTGCCTTGAAGCATTTCCTATAGAAAATAACAATAAGCTGGATGACTGCTGAATAGCGAGGAATATAAATTATAGAGTTACGGTGCCAACAGCCATAGTCTGCGGCCTCTAAACTATTTCAGTCGCGGCTGCAATAAGAGGCGGCTTTTAATAATTCAGAGTAAAACAGTATACTGGATGTCTTCCAGGCAGCAAGCTCAAATTTAGGTGAAACACTAAATTCCCCTCTACCCATCACTCCAACCATAGCTCCCCTAAAAAAAAATAAAAAATAAAACCCCATAGCGGGGCTGTATCCGATACCCGTGAAGTGCTTGTAGGGACACGCGCATCACTTTGAGTTGTGTGCCCGTTGTTTGCATCCTCCTCGTCTTCATCGTCAGTTTTTTTTCGGAGCAAAGTGAGTCTGCGGAGAGCGACTGTGCGTGGTCTTCATCCCCCCCCCCCCCCCCCCCCCCTCGCTCCTGTCAGCCCGGCGTGGCTTTCTGCACAGCGGGGAAGGGGAGGGGAGTGAGGGGCGTAAGAGAAGGAGGAAGAGGAGGAGGAGGAGGAGGAGGAGGATGGGGGGGGGGGGGACTCGACATGCGGTACGCGTGTCACGCCGCTCAGCGGCGTGACACGCTGCGCATCCTTTAATGTGCTCACTGCAAGTTCTCAGAAAGAGAGAGAGAGAGAGAGAGAGAGAGAGAGAGTTGGACGTGTGAAATAGAACATTTGAAAAGAGAGAGAGAGAGAGAGGGAAAAAAGACGGAAGATATGTAGATAAGAGAGCGAGAGAGAGAAGGATGGGGCCGGGGAGAAGGGTCTGAATGTATGAGGGGAAGATATTTGATTCACGGAGGTGTGGAGATTAAGAGATGCCATGCAGGGAGGGAGACCGAGTGGGGAATGTGAGGAAGAGGAGGAGGAGGAGGAGGAGGAGGAGGAGGAGGAGGAGGAGGTAGTGATGGAGTCACTGTCTGTTACCTGCACAGAATGAATCTGGTTGAATCCCACGATGACGCCGGGGTCCCGGTGGCCATCCTGAGGCTCACGAGCTGAATATTCACTGCCTCACAGGCTTTATTATTCTTTTAAAGAATTTAAATACATAATTACATGGAAGAAGAAAAAAGAAAAAGAAGAAGTAGAATAAAGCAGCAGGCAGGAGAATCAAAATGAAGAGAATATATATGAACCACAGCAGGTAAGTAGCTTTGATCCATGGATAATCCCTGTGTATTTCCTCTCATATGGAACCAGCTCCCATTGTTTGCCCCGTTTTGTCAATATATTAATATAAGATATTGACTTTCACAATCCTCTCGAGTCGCAGCGCAACTTCTCCTCGCATCATATCTTTTTTATGACATTTACTCATCAACAACTTGGGTATCTGGCTATATACCACCGTCTGTATATCCACCGCGTGGCATTTAATGAGTGGTATTAATGGTATTAATGTGAATATGGACAATAGCAGCAACATTACACCATATAACATGCATTGTTACGTATTATATTGTAGTGTATGCTTTCTTTTTGCAGGTGTTTTTCTATCGATGGCTTTATATATATATATATATATATATATATATATATATATATATATATATATATATATTTACCATATATATATATATTTCCCAAATATAAAAAAATACATATATATATTTCCCAAATATATAAATAAATATATATATATTTCCCAAATATATAAATAAATAAATATATATATATATATATTTCCCAAATATATAAATAAATACATACAAATCTACAATGAAATGTTGCAAAAATATATTGGCAATAAATGACAAAATGCACAGAACAAATGTATAATAATTAATTCTGATTCCCAAATCGATATTATGAATATTTGAGATTTAAAAAGTGAACTTCAGAGTATCTCTATATCCTCACACATGGCGCTAACAGAGAAAACCATGGCAACGGTCCCCACGTAGCTAACAGTGTTTAAGGCCCTCCGCGGTTTGTTTCTCCGGCTGTAACCGACGTATATTTAGTTTTATTGACTGAATGCATCACTCCTCTATTGGAAAAAGCCACTTTCCGATAAGTGGACGTGTTAAAGTTCCTCCTCAAGCGGCTGCTCTGGCTGCTGACCAGGAGCACCGAGTCTGTGATAACATGTTGATTCATTTGGATTCAGACAAAACGCTGCAATCTTCTTCTTCTTCTTCTTCTTCTTTCCCCCCGCCTTCAAACACAGATGGGTTGTGCCACAGTCCACAGCAGATTGATTTCCACCCACTGATCGCATGAGAAAACGTTACCTTCTGTCACCGAGAGGAAGAAAAAAAAAATCAGCACAGAAAACGTTGCAAAAAATACATTTCAAATATGAAAAAAAAACACCCCTCATACTTAATTTCACTCCGTGATTCTTTTTCATCGCTTTTAATAAAGAGAATGCCGAGCTCGATTGAATTACCTCCCGGTAAATAAGCAATTGAACGCCTCTAAAGCTTCCTGCCTGTTTGATGGGGGTGCGTGCTGTGCAGCTGTTGCAGGTGATGACGCTCGAGTCGGGATGCGAACAACAATAACACGTTGCGTCTCGTCAAGGGGGGGGGGGGGGGGGGGGATCTACCATACGGCCTCGCCTCGGTTTTTATTTAAAGCTCGTTTTTATTAAAGCTCTGATGTTTTTCTGACATTCAGTGTGTAACGTTTCCCTCTAAATCTGTAGCTGTGTGTGTGTGTGTGTGTGTGTGTGTGTGTGTGTGTGTGTGTGTGTGTGTGCGCGTACAGATTATAAACAGAGATGGAATATGGAATATGCTCAGTGACAGTGTGTATGGATGCACATACATCTATGTATTAGAGCGGTCTCTCCCATCATAAACGTCAGTAATGGGGGCTCAGGTAAACGATTGCCATGGCAGCGGGGTTTGCACACACACACACACACACACACACACACACACACACACACACACACACACACAAATATACAGCGAAGCAAAGATGTGCACAGACAGGCATCCATTAGGCACCGGGGGCAGTGGACGAGACGGCACATTTATTTACAGGGTTTATTTTACCTGTTTTTCTTGATTCATTATTTATGAATCCATCACTCTCCTGTGTGTTACCGCAGCGGCACATAAAAAAAAAGTTATCCCCCCCCCCACACTCCCCCCCTCCCCCCCAGGCTTCTTCTTTGTCCGTCTCTGCAAACGCCTCGCTCTCTCGTAGTACGTCTTCTTCGTCGTCGGACTACTTCCTTTTTTAAATTCCTTTGATCTTCTTTCATTTCCCGTCTCTAAACCGTTTAAAAAAAAAAAAGATTTCCGATGACTTGCAAATTTTCTCTGGGATTTAATTCGATGGGTTCGGCTCGTAGCCGCTCGCCTCCGACTGCGGCGTGTTATTTATTTATTCCTCGCCGACTCCACCGCAGTAACCCCTCTTTGAGGATTTGGGAAAAGGGCAACGCACCGTGTGCCGAGCCACTTCGTCATCGTCTCCTCCGCCTCCTCCGTCTCCTCCGTCTCTTAACGGCTTCTTTCTCCCCCAATTTCCCCCCTCCCCCCTCCCCCGTCTTACCCGGTTGACATACTTGAAGTTATTATTATTATTTCTGGAGCTTCTTTAGCACCGGTGGCTGTGTGAAGAGCCCAAGCCTCCGTGTGTGTTACACACAGTACATTTCAACTCAGTCACAAATTACAAACTCCCCTCAGAGGGCGTAACGATCCATACACACACACACACACACACACACAACATCCCTGACCTGTGACCTTTCACATCGGATCAGGAGCAACTCCCATGAAATAGGAAAAAAAAATAACTTTCACAGCAGAAAAAAAGGGAAGAAACCTTCGGGAGAGCAACAGAGGAGGAGCCTGACAGAAGAATAGATGTCATGTGACCAGATGGTCGCATTACATAATGACATAAACACATTCAATGAATATGACAGAGTGTGTGAGTGGTTGGTAGTAGGCGTGGTCCACGATCCTATGGAGGTATCAGAAAACCTAAAAGGCAAAGATTTTTATGAAGTAGAACATTTGATGTGTTTTATTTAGACCTTGAGAAAACACTGTTTTTAGGTAGAGGATAGAATTTTTTTTAAACGCCGCGAATATACAAAACCAACGGCGATGAGCATCAAAGCTCCGCGGGGAGCCGTTAACTAACTTTCCGCGGGATGAATGGGAAGTCATCAGCGGGCCGGTGGAAGTCTGCCGCGTCCTCTGACACATCTAAAAGCACTTAAGCTGTGTCTGCTGAATGACCAGGATCTGATAATGTCAGATTGATTATAGTGGAGCCCGTGGTAGCCAGAGCCCTGTGGGGCTCCATCGCTGCTGCTGTCTGAGTATATTTCAGGTTGTGGCAAAGAAGAGGAAAATAAAAGCCCTTTTTTTTCCCCTCCTCCTCCTCCTCTTATTCTCACACTTTCTTTTTTTTCTCTTCCCTTTTCGCACTTTCTTTCCCTTGTCATCGCCGCTATCTTTTGCTGCCCGGCGCCCTTATTGAAGATGCTGGATAGTGGCCATGGCTATAGTGTATAGAGAGAAATAGGACATGCAGTAATAAAGGCAGAAGGGATGGCAGGTTATCTGAGGATCAGCATGGGGAGGGGGGGGGGGGGGGGGCAGCCGAACGGAAAATAAGAAATTACAAAAATATATAAAGAAAAGTTGGTCCGTCCACCTCCAGCCCTTCACTATCAAAACACAGGATCCCTGAGCTGTAAATCCAGGCTTACGCTCTATTTTTCTTCTTTTTTTCTCTCCGTACTTGCTGCAAACCAAATGGGCAGAAAGAGCTATTCCCTCCTGCAATAAAGGAGCGCCGTGACATATCGCCTGGGTTACGTGTGGATGGAGCTGTACCTAAGTGTGTGTTTGATAGCTCGACGTGGGTCCGTCGGTCAGACGCCGCAATATCTCGCAAAAACGTAAAAAAAAAACGTCTCCGGGTAGCGAATGTTGACGGATCGAAATGAAGGAATGAGACGGCCGTTACCAAGCCAGAGCGAACAATAAAAATCACCTAAAAAGAAAAGGGGGAGGGAGGGGGGGTTTCGGCAAAAACAACAAACCCGGTGTGTGTTTGTGCATCTTTTTTTATGTGCATCTTTTTTTTCCTCGTTGCTCCAGAGTGGCAGCACACAGAGCTTGTAAGACAAATCCTTTCTAATAGGAAACCCCCGAGGGCTGCAGAGGAGCGTGGTCGATACACAGAGACACACAGAGGGCTTTGAAGATGGCCAATCTCTCTCTGCCTCCGTCCAAATGAAAAGGCGAGAGAGAGAGAGAGAGGGATGGAGAGAGAGAGAGAGAGAGAGAGAGGGCCCACGGGGGACAGCGCCAGGCTAAGTTTCTATAAACACTATATCTACATAGCACCTAAAGATGTCCATGTGTTTGATGTGACAGCGGCCAGATTAACTCACATTAGGGACAACAGCAACCCCCCCCCACACACACACACACACACACACACACACATATACACACACACACACACACACACGCACACACACTGCTGCATCCTCGCATCCTCTCTTATTGCCTGGAAGACAGAGAGACACCAAATGTTATTCAGGCCGACTCAAATAGTTCCCCGGGATTCTTTTTCTCGCATGTTGTCAACAGATTTTTAAAAAAAAAAGAAAAAATAATGTTTTTAATAATATTCGGAGAAGCAACGTGAGGATGTAATTGTCTCTCTTTTTTTTTTATTCTTATTTTTATTTTTATTTTTACATAATTACTTCTCGAAAAAGAGACGTCTCACAGCGCCGGGATGCTGGGTTATTTCCGAGAGGCACGCGGCGAACGACGCGGCGAACAGCAATCATCACCGGGGGCGAGCGCGCCGTTCCACGAGATCTATACCCCCCCCCCCCCACACACACACACACACACACACACACACACACACACAAACATTCAAATTGCCCCTTCTCTTCTGGTGATTCTCAAGTTGTGCATTTTGTCAGCCCGACATAATTCGGAGCCGTCAAAGTGTTGCGAGACGGACGCCGCGCTCTACCTGTGTGTTTGACGTCCTAAGTGTCGGACTAATGGATTCCTCCCGACAGAGAAGTGGATTTCTCAGTGTCGCCGTGTGAATTTGCAAATACGCGGCGGACGAAATGGATGTTTTTCCTCGCGCGGCGGCTTTTTTTAAGTGTGTGTTATTCTGTTTGCTCGCCGCCTCGGCGTGACGGCCGCACAGAGGTTAATAGAAGTTTTTTTTTTTTTGCCCGCATGTGTTGTCGCCGATGTCTCGTCTGACACATCGAGGACGAAGACCACCCGGATCATCTTCTCACAACGCTGAGGATAAGCATATATTAAAGTCCTACAATGCAGAGGTTGAATTCCTCTGTGTGTGTGTGTGTGTAAACTGGAATTACCTGCTGTGATTCACACACTAGTAATAACATAATGGCGATATGCCAATACTCTCATGTATTGACGCGCGGCGGAACGGCATCGTCGTGACGATCCTGTCCGCCTGTCTCCGTGAATGATTGCGGTCAATTTGCAATTAAAAACCCCCACAATTTTCAACGTTTTTTTGTGGGGTTTTGACGTTCGTATCGATTTTTGTCTCGCGTGTTGCATAACAGTGTGACTCATCGATGTGATGTATATCAATACGTTAAAAAAAAGACAGCCAAACCGGTCGTAATCCTCCCAGCTGAACTGATTGATTCCGGGCGGACTCGCTGGGAAAGTGGCGCAGCGTTGAGTCCGTGAACCGGACCGGGCGGGTGAGACTTATTCACTTATAGAGCTGGCAACACGCAATGGATTTAACCTTTTGACCTTTTGTTTGAACCTCTCTGCGCATCGGGCACTCAGCATTTACATGATGGTATAATTTGAATCTTGCTTTATTCGGACTATGCTATCTTTTGGGGGATCTGCTAATATCATTGGGCATTGGCCGAAAGCATGTCACCTCCGATACGACAGGGGGCGCTGTTTTTACTACAACTCTAGGGCTCAAGTTTTGAAGGCATTGGTTCATTGGTTGCTGGATTAAATCTTACCCAGATACAACAGATAGTTTTTTTCTCATTGGCTGTTGTGTAGCCCATTTCTTTTTTTTTGATTGGCTGATCACAGCACGTCACAGCAGAACTCAGGGGAGCGCTTGATTTCTCCACGGTGAGGTTCCTAATCCAATCCACCGTTACATGCGGCGATAGTCGGATTATCAACCAGATCGGATCGAGTAATCCAGAGGTGTTAATCGGATCGTAGTCGGACCGTACGTAGTCGAACAAAGGTGTTCACATGAAACGGATCATTCTATTTCAGTCCGACTAAGCCAGTTATTCGAATGCATGTAAACACGGTCGTTGTTGCAGCCGGGCGGTAAAGTTAGGCGCTTTACCCACAGCACCCATCCTGTCTGCTGATTGGTTAACGAGGGTCGGGGATCAGAAAGTTCTAAGCGTAGCGTCCCGAGTTGGACGAATCGTAAAGGTCGGACTTGATTGTTTTGCTCCAGATTTGAAGTCTTTCTCTCTACTATCGATCAGTCAATAATCAATGAATAGTTTACTCTATAGATTGTCAGAAAATAGGAATACAATAGCTATTTTAATTTGCCCGGAATTGAGCGAAAGTCTTGCGGTTTGTGGGAGAGTTGAACCCGAGGCCTTTGTGATTGAGGACCATTAGGTCAGAGTGAATCAAATTAACATCGGCGCCTCGCATGAAATGTCTTCGTTTGACTGTTGATCACAGCGGTCGGCTTATTTACGATTGCCACGGGTTACGGGATGAAGGCGGTTCGAGACTCCCGTCGAGAAACTGTGGAAATGGCTTCTCCCCTTGAGCCAAAATGGGCTCTAATGCCTTTTCCTCTCTTCCCCTTTGATGTCGACTATAAATATGAATGGACTGGGGGGGGGGGGTTATTATTGTATAGAAATCTTTTTTTCGGAGATGTTTGCGGATGTTAACGGAGGGGAACACGGACAGCGAGGGAACGGAGGGGGAGGGGGGGGGGGGTGTCAAGAGGGTTTAAGTGCGTGGACTGGATGTACTTTCTACATCTCTTTGTTCTCTCGCTTTTGAACATGGCCGTACTGGGAAGAATAAATGAAATCATTCACGGCGTGATTTCCTCCGTAAAAAAATAAAAAAACATGTCCCGCTCCACGGCGAACTACACGGGAAAAGCGAGCGTTGTGGATGAGGATGCCGTGTGTCTTAATACGGCAGAGCGGCGCTGAAGAGGAAGCATGGCATCGGAGGCTTTCAGCAGCCCACGCGCTCCCACGCCGAGCCCGTATATTTAGCGAGGGGAAAGGCTTCTTCTTCTTCTTTTTTTTATTTCTTTTTTTCCCTTCCCCGTGCGCTGTGGTGCGAGAGGGTGCACGGGGGGTTCTGAAATGTTTGTCTTTGTTCTCCTGGCAGAGTTGTGTTTTTTTTCTTCTTTTTTTTTTTTCCCGCGTGTGGGCGTTCACAGTTTCTAGGAGCACCTCGGGAATGCATTTCAACAGATGGAGGTTTTAACTAGAGTGTTGGCTTCCAAAAAAAAAAAATAAATACAATAAATCAGGGCTATATGCTTTTTGCAGCCTGCTATTTTTAATTTGTTTGTTTGCTTGCATGTTTGTTTGCTTACATGTGTGTGTGTTTTTTGTGTGTTCTTCTTCCACCAGAAAAAAAATCACAGGGGGCGTGCGGGGCAACGGCGGTGTTGCAATTACGGAGACGTGTTTAAGCGACTAATCACACGTATGTGACACTTGACACGCGTGTGCCTGTGGCCGGCGCTGCTGATATTGCATCGCGAGTATTTCCATAAACTATAAGAGACGAAACGGTTGAATCCTAAGCATCACCATCGCCATCATCAGCATCGTCGCGGCGTTCACTGAAACTGGCGGGGCGCTGTCCGTGGTGCTGAAGCTGCTGGCAGCACAGAGGCACCGTTTCCTCCTATAGACTCAAACTCGCCTGTTTCTCTTTAGTATGAATTATGAATGTGTCCAATTCTCCATCAAATTCATTTAAGTCTATTTGCCTTCCTCCATCTGGCCTGTACTATTAGAGAGCGAGCGAGAGAGAGAGAGAGTGGGAGAGAGAGAGAGAGAGAGAGAGAGAGAGAGAGAGAGAGAGAGAGAGAGAGAGACAATGAGAACCAGCAGCAGCGGGGTTGTTCAATACGTGTGACCTGAATGGAATGTGTGTGATTCATTGTGAAATATGCACATTAAAGAAAAAAAAAATATTTTCTATTTTTTTGTTTTTTTTTGCAAGGCAAAACAAATCCCGGCACCTCGGGGCACAGCCGCAGCGTGTTATGACACCCGTCGAGTCGGCTGCTTTCCGTCTTTTGTGTAGAACACATTTCTTATTTGATTTGGCAGCCTCAGAAAAGAGTAATTGCTTTTCTGACCTGTAATTTTAACTCAGCCTTTGTACAAACCCTAAATGCATACCTTTTTGATTTATGTCTTTTGTCATGTTGCCAAACTCCTTTTTTGAATTACCTTGAGCCCACGTGGGACCGGCTGTTACAGGAGCTTTCAGCTCTCCCCGAGCTGGTGACAGGTTAAACCATTTTTATTTTTTTGGGGAGGGTGCAATTTAGTTTGTTTGTTAATGAGTCACATATGATGAAGATGCATTACACCGCATCCAAGTACCGTAAATCACAGGGGATACGCGATCCACACGTCCATCCTCCGTCTTTTATGTTTATAGGGTTGAAATAAAGCCGTGTCTCCAAGCACACCCACTCTCTCTCTCTCTCTCCTTCTCTCTGTTTCATCCTCTCCTCCTTTTCCACACATTTCCATCTCTGTCTCGGAGCCATTTTTCCCTCTCCTCGCTCAGCGGTGGTGGCACTCCTTCTGGGACTGTGGGTGCTGGAGCGCCGCAGGCTTCCCCTGGAGCCAGAACGCAGCCTACAAACACTCGGTGTCCAGGGCCAGACAGAACTCCTTTATATTAGCAACGCCTAAATAAAAGTACAGCCATCCAATACCCGGATCCGGCTTTCAATGGACGCATGATCTGTTCTCCAATATAGGCCACGTTAGCCATCATGTACTATACCATTTGTACTTTTTTTTTTTATTCCAGTGGATGTGACGCTTAATTCCTCTTCCTGACGTACACACCTCGTAAAGTATTGTCTAATTTAGTCTCTGTGTAGCCCAGACAGTTTAGAAACCATACAAATAGGTCACTGTTATGCTCTATAAATAGTTGTGTGGGTGTGTGGGGTGTACAAGCAGGCTAGTGTGTTCTGTGTGTGTGTGTGTGTGTGTGTGTGTGTGTGTGTGTGTCAGGGATGCTCTGTCTAATTTTAGGCTCTTGGGAGAAGAGATCAGGAGGAGTGAAGGAGGGGTGAGCTCCGGCTCCACAAGCTAATGCTTTAGTGTTTTTAATAACTTGCTGTGGAGGTATATCCACCGCCGTAATATATCTCCTCAGTCGGAGATACAGCCGCTCCATACATTACCCGGGTGTGAGAGAATTATAAACAGCCGAATACAGCCATGGCTTTCCAATAAACCGATATTATTAAAACGTCTATGTCTAATAAATAAAAGGGGATTTAATCTGCCCCGCCTTCCTGTTTAGACCTCATTCCTATGAAGGAGGCGGAAGAATCCGCCGGGTAAAGTAGTTCCTGACGAGAATGAATAAAGACGGTATAAAAGGTAAATTTATTAACGTGTCCCCCCCCCCCCCCCCCTAACCTATTCTCCGTCTGACTCGCTTGCTCTCTGTGCACTTTTTTTTTTATATATAACAGAGGCTCATTAAAAGCCAGATCTGCATAAATAGAGCAGACAGAATAAAAAAAAAAAAGAAGAGATAAAAAGGCATTCACTGGATTATGGCTATGAAATTACCGTTTTGGATGTCCGATTAAGCTTATGCTTTATAATGAGCCAAAAGGGTTCCATGCCATATTTTTTATTCTCTCCTCATTCAACCCCTGCACTCTCTTGTTTTTTTTTTCATTTTTACTTTCACTTCTCAGTCCACCACGTTGCATGAGGAATATAATCACGTTTTTTCTTCTTTTTTCGCCCACCCGCTCACGTGGAAAGGCCTTTCTTCTAGTACATTCTGCTTTAATGTGCAGAGACAGCTCTGTCCTTTACAGTCATGCCCTGATCCTGACAAATAGACCCCGAGCTCCACTCAGACAGTTTGCTGCAAGCTTTGAGGGTCAGAAAAGAAGAAAAAAAAGCATCACTACCTTTTAGTATGTTTCAGATTATTTTAAATGCTTTATACTCTAAATACCACTAACAATAATTGACTCTTGAGTGGATATGGATTGTGACTGAGAGGGCCCCGTGCATACTGCTGACACGGGTGATGTATTGTATGATGATTTCAATGCACTGTAACACAAAAAAAATCATGAAATCCAATTGATTTTATTACTTATCTTATTAATATTCCGCCTCGTCAGCATCGCGCATTGCTTTTCTTGAGCGTTTTGATACTTGCGAAGCATTAGCCTAAAGCTTTATCATCTTATATCTCATATAGTGTCAGTCTCCATGTCAACAGCGGATCCCCGCTGGTGTAAAGCAGAGCGGTGAGGACAGGGGAGCTGGAGGAAGCCATCCCTCTTCTGACAAATGACACACACAGTGGTCATTTCTTTAGTTTTTTTTCATGTTACTCTCCTTTTTTGATACACCTGCTCAGTTTTCCTTGAGAAGAAAAAGAGCAGATTGTTGTTTTTTCAGGCTGAGGCCTCTTTCATTTCACACGGGAAGAAAAGAGCCCCATTAATATTGTCTTTCCCATACATTGTGTATACGCCGATAATGCAGGCATTGCTTGGAAGATGAAATGATATAGTGCATTACTGTCACCCTGGCGGATGACACATGGCGCCCTCACTGGCTGCCTGCTTTGAATAGCCTTGATGCTCCCGGAGCAGGAGAAGAAAAACAGAAAGATATAGAGGAAGAAATGCGGGGAAGAGGGAAGAATAAGTTATGATCACAGGGAAAAAAGGGAGAGAAAACAGGAGCAAAAAGGGGATATGACATCGCACAAAACAAAGAAGTTGCAGGAAAACGTACAATATTTCTTCTAATACAGCGATGTCGTGGTTAGTGAACAAAATCCATACAGAATGCTGCGTTCAAGTCCAGTGGAATCGGGGATGCTGCTTAAAAGCTGCACAGTGTTATGAATACAGATATCCAAAAGTAAAAATGCAACATTTGTCACATTAAAGCCACACTAGAGGAGTGAGAGTGCCTTCTGTGAACGGTTCAAATTGAAATGATGAAGACTATGATCTGAAAATTTGCAGAGATTACACAATAAATGACATCGGTGTGTATGCACATCGCACCATAAGGGACTCAAAAGGCCAGATTAGCCCAATCCTACCAATTTACACTAGCGTTCAAAAGTTTGGGGTCACTTAGAAAAAAACACTGTTTTTTCCAATGAAAATTACATTAAATTAAACAGAAATACACTCTATACATAGTTAATGTGGTAAATGACTATTCTGTGTAGTGTGTAGAGGCCCATCTCCAGTGTTCTAGTGGTACTTTGTGTTATTGCCTTAGAAGACTAGCAGAGGGTTAGAACCTCCTTGAAACCCTTTTTAAAATTTTGTTATAACTTTTTATTTTGCATTTTTCACAAACAGATTATTCCTTGACATTGAAACCCTTTTCATGTGAGCGCAGCTGAAAACAGTTATGCCGGTGAGAGAAGCTCTAAAACTGGCCTTCCTTTGAGCGACAAGTTTGAAGAACAACATTAATATTTACAATGAAAATCATTATTTCTAACCTTGTCAATGTCTTGACTAGATTTTGTATTAATCTTGTGTAATAAATAATAAATAAAAGTGTGAGTTGTAATGTAAGACACAAAATTGTCTGGATGACCCCAAACATTTGAAAAATTATAGTATTTTAAATTTTTATTTAGCACACGGATCTGGCTAAATAACTGCATTTTAGACTGTAATACCTGTTGCAATGCAATATTGACTCGAAATCAATTCAAATTGAATTGATAATGTTTTATATATGTGGAAAAATTGCAAAACCTCAAACTGAAGCGTTAGCGTGCTTTGCTTTATTCTGGTTTCCCTTCAGTATTTAGCTTAGATAAAGTGCCTATTCCCATCATACATTCTGCTTTAGTTAAATTTAGATACTATGCGATATCGAAGCGTTAATTTTTTTTTTCATTATTCAAATTTTAATGACACGTTGCACTGAACTTAAAGAACTGCGTCGAGTGGAGAAAAAAAACACGTGAGTGGGATATGAAAGCCGTATGAAAACAATCTGTTTGATGTGTAGCGTATACCGTATGCATGCTAATAAAAGAGGCTTCCATATCCAGAATGCAGCTTCCACGCGACGCCGTCTGGCTCCATACGGGCAGAAAGGGACATCACGACACGGAAATGCAACATGCGTAGACGGCTGTGAACTAAAATACTCACACCTCCGCCTGGGAGCCGTAGCTCCACCCACAGCGAGTACATCCCTGACGTGTGTGTGTGTGTGTGTGTGTGTGTGTGTGTGTGTGTAGAGGTTTTCAGCCTATAGAAAGCGATGCCGACGTGTACCACCCTCCCATAACACTTCACAGCCTCAGAATCTGTCATCATCATCCTCCATGTTTGCTAGTCTCTCTCTCTCTCTCTCTCTCTCTCTCTCTCTTTGGGCGTGTGACCTATGCAGACTTGTGGGAACCGTGTAGTGACGGCGTGAAAGCTAAAAGCCTCCCGAGAGAAAAAACAAACACCGGAAGTAAACATCAGAACAACCCCAAAATGTCGGCACACGAGCCGTGTGTTTGTCAGGCGGTCCCGGGTCCGCCCCCAACGGCACTCCGTCTTACCGTGGCAAACTGTCACCGCACAACATATTGCTTTTGGAGAGAGGGAGGCGGCTGCGGCTGCAGGCTGCAGGCTGCAGGCTGCAGGCTGCAGGCTGCAGGCTGCAGGCTGCTTGCATATGCACTGGAAGGAAGACCCTCGTCAAGGAGCCACGCTGTGAAGTGCTTCACTTTGCCACGAGAGGAGGTGTTGCGTATATTTAAAGTGGCTAGGAGGCCTTCTCAATCATGTCCACACACACACACACACACACACACACACACACACACACACACACACACACACACACACCGTGGTGCACATGCTCATATGCACTTGATCAGCTTTCCGTTTTTGTTGGAAGCCTAAAGTGAGAATTTCAAATCCCCCCCTTCAGTCCGCTGCCATTTCACTTTCACCCCGTCTCTCACCCTACACACACCCACGGCGCTCCCTCCCTCCCTCCCTCCCTCCTCCCTCCTCCCCCCCACACTTTTGCCTCAGTGGGCAAACCGAAGGGTTTTTTATTTCCCTGGTGGAAATATTGGCCTGTCAGTCAGATCAATTGCCAGTGTCCGGGGCACTTCACGGTTCCTCTAATTATAATCCGGTGCAGCTGGCGCGGGCCCACGTAGCTGTGGGGCAGCCATTGTAATAGAGGCATCACCGGGCTATAGATGGATAGAGCGAGAGGAGCGGCGGCCAAAGCCTCGCAGTCATCGCTCGCGTCGGCGGAGAGGCTTTTGCTCCGGCAGCCGGCGCCGGGGCCGGGGCGTCTTATCTGGCTCCTCCATGCGGCTCGCTGTGCGCTGGAGGAGTGCATTACCAATTCTCTACCCCTCTCTCTCTCTCTCTCTCTCTCTCTCTCTCTCTCTCTCTCTCTCTCTCTCTCCACATTCTCCCCCCTCCCGCCCGTCGTCCTTATGAGAGATCGAGGCGCTTTGTCTCGAAACTACTTCTCTCTCTCCCCGGATGGCGCCCGGCGAGTGAAACTTTGGGCTTTTCCAACCGACATAAGTACTACTATAGGTAATAACATGAGTAATACCATGAGTAATACCATAAGTAACACATGAGTAATACAATGAGTAATACCATATGTATTACATGAGTAATAACACAAGTACTACTATAGGTAATAACATGAGTAATACCATAAGTAATACATGAGTAATACCATGAGTAATACCATAAGTAATACATGAGTAATACAATGAGTAATACCATATGTATTACATGAGTAATAACACAAGTACTACTATAGGTAATAACATGAGTAATACCATAAGTAATACCATAAGTAAGACATGAGACATGAGTAATACCATGAGTAATACCATAAGTAATACAATGAGTAATACATGAGTAATAACACAAGTACTACTATAGGTAATAACATGAGTAATACCATGAGTAATACTATAAGTAATACATGAGTAATACAATTTGTAATCCCATATGTAATACATGAGTAATAACACAAGTACTACTATAGGTAATAACATGAGTAATACCAAGAGTAATACTATAAGTAATACATGAGTAATACAATTTGTAATCCCATATGTAATACATGAGTAATAACACAAGTACTACTATAGAGTCCGACCGGTTTGTCGATGCGGCGCTCCGACGCAATTTGTGTTTATCCTCGCGAACGTGATGGAGTTACGCGTCGGTCTGTCGCGCGGCGCCGTCGGATAACCTTCAGTGCCCCCCCCCACCCCCCTACCCCCCAACCCCCACCCCATCACCCGCAAACCTCGCAGGGCTCCTCACCAGGGGAAGTGTGAATACTATGGGTAGAAATGGCACTCCGCCACCACCGCCATCATCATCCCCCCTCCTCCCCTCCCCCCCCCCCCCGCCACCCCTTCTCCTCGGTGGCATTGTGTGATTTCCATCTCTCAACATGCTGAAAGAGGTGTGAGAGAGAGAGAGAGAGCGAGAGAGAGAGAGAGAGAGAGAGGGGGTGAAAAAAAAGAGAGAAGAGAAAAGGAGTGGAGAGCAAGAGAGTGAAGATGAACCAGAGAGAATGAAAATGAGTGCAGACAGGAAATGGGTGGGGGGTGGGAGGGGGGGTGGCAGATAAGCAGGGCAGGGGTGCATGCAGGGGTGTGGGGGTGGGGGGGCGGAGCAAAGCAAAGAGATGTGTCGGGGAGGGAACGGAGACAACTTTAATACAAAAAAAGACGTTAAAAACGAGAGAGTGCAAAAGGAAACAGGTGTGGGGGGGGGGGGGTGTAGGAACAACTGAGACAAAGAACAACAAAGGAGAGGAACGAGAGAATACCGCCAGAAAAGAGGAGCTGAGTTATAGATGCTGCTGCTGCTGCTAGGGAACTGTGCTGGAGACGAGGAGGACGGCTCTCTGTCACCTAGAGCGGGAAGGGGGACGAAGAGGGAGAGAGAGAGAGAGAGAGAGAGAGAGAGAGAGAGAGAGAGGGGGATGAACGAGACATACAAAACACTGAGAGGAGGACAAAGAAAATACAGACAAAACACATTAGAGGGAGAGCGTCAAAGGGGGCGGGAGCAGCAGAAGAGAGGGTCCCCTTTGACGGGCGGGAAATGAAAAAAAGAGGGGAGAGGGAAGAGGAGTGTGTGTTGCTCATCCCAAAAGGAACTATTCGGATGTACAGTGTGTGTGTGTGTGAGTGTGTGTGTGTGTGTGTGTGTGTGTGTGTGTGTGTGTGTGTGTGTGTGTGTGTGTGACAGCGAGCCTCAGAAAGCGAGTGGGTCGATGAGGGATTAACTGGCTCAGATGGAAAACTGGGAATGTGCGTCCTCACTGGAATGATAGTGCGTCTGTGTGTGTGTGTGTGTGTGTGTGTGTGTGTCTGTGTGTGTGTGTGTTTTGCTGTAAGTGTAACGCTGTGTGAAAGCATGTTTCATACCACTCAGGACATGCTAAGCGTAACTCGTGTTTTATCAATAATTTAGATATCTTGTAATACTCTGAAGCATAAAATGTCCACGTCTGCTGTCGCCGCGGATACGTGGACATCATCTGAGTGTGTGTGTGTGTGTGTCTCTGTGCGTGTGTGTCTGTGTGTGTGTGTGTGTGTGTGTTTACCCGAGTGACACTATGTATGTACTCTCTGTGTTTTTGGCCTCAAACATGAATTTGCACTGCTGCTGTTGGAAAAAAGGGGGCGGAGGGAGGATGGGGGAGGGGGGGGAGAGAGAGAGGGGGGGGGGGGTTTAAGCCGCATGGTCTGGCAAACCAAATAGACCATGAAAGGGGAAAAATAACCAAAATCTGACCCTCCTCCCTCTCCTCAATTCCCCCCCAGTTTCCGGAAGATCACTTCTTCTTCTTCTTCTTCTTCTTCTTCTTCTTCTTCTTCTTCTTCTTCTTCTTCTTCTTCTTCTTCTTCTTCTTCTTCTTTTCCTTCTCCTTCTTCTCCTCTTTCTCCTCCTCCTTCTTCCTTCTTCATTCCTTCTTCTTCTTCTCCTCTTCTCCTTCTTCTTCTTCTTCTTCTTCTTCTTCTTCTTCTTCTTCTTTTCCTTCTTTCTTCTTCTTCTTCTTCTTCTTCTTTTCCTTCTTCTTCTTCTTCTTCTTTTTCTTCTTCTTCTTCTTCTTCTTCTTCTTCTTCTTCTTCTTCTCCTCCTTCTTTTCCTTCTCCTTCTTCTCCTCTTTCTCCTCCTCCTCTTCCTACCATTCATCCTTCTTCATCTCCTCCTCCTCTTTCTTCTTTTTCTTCTTCTTTTCCTTCTTCTTCTTCTCCTTCTTCTTCTTCTTCTTCTTCTTCTTCTTCCTCTTCCTCTTCTTTACTTCATTCCTTTGTGTTACAAACCACCGGCTCCCCCTTTTTTTGCTTTCCTCCTTTATCTTCTTTTATTTTTATTTAGTCCCATACATTATCCGCACACCGTTTCGTTTCCACGGCTGCACTACACCTTCCTCTCTCCTCTATACCCATCCCCCCATCTCCTCTCCCCTCCTCCTCCCCCCTCCTCCCACCTCCTCCTCCTCTGTCCTCTTCACCCCCTCCATCTCGACTCCCCCGCTCTGTCAGAGGTGTGACAGGTGTGTCACGGCTCTCTCCGTCACTCTCTCTCAACTTGTTGACCTTTGTCTTGGAGATTACTTCGCTCGCGGCGCTCTCCTTGCCAGCCGGGATTGACAAGATTGCCTGGCAACAAAAGCTCCAGCTGATGCGCTGTGACCATGCCACCCCGTCGGCTCCCAGTCAGCTGCCCCTATCTCAACCTCCCACTGATTAGAGATTGGGCCGCGTGTGTGTGTGTGTGTGTGTGTGTGCGCGCGAGCTCGTATTTGTCCGTGTTGATCCCGCGTACCCATTTAGACGTCTCTGTAATACGCGTCTCATGCCTGAAAGAAAGCGATGATGAAAGTCATGAAACTGGAGTGGGGAGAGAAAAAAATGCAGAAATGGAGGTTAAAGAATAGGAGGGAAAAGAAGAGAAAAAAAGATGATGGAGAGAATCAGAAAGAATAGAGAGAGAGCGAGAAACGAGCGGAGATGAGTGTGAAAAGAGGGGGAGGCGGTGTAAGTGCGTGTGTGTGTGTGTGTGTGTGTGTGTCAGGAATGATGCCTATAGAACTCTCTCCACCATTGTTTCTTCCAGTGTGAGCGCTGTATAATCACTCAGCCTTACCACAGTAATGACACCATCTGGGCCCGGGGAAGACGGCAGCTGAAAAATGGATCGCATAGATCCGAGGCGATTAGGGCATCAGCTGCACACGACCTACCCTCGGAATGAATTCTAGCGGCTAATAACTACAGTATAGGTGTTGCTGCGGAGCCCCCCCCCCCCCTACACCTCCACACCTCCACCCACAGCCCCCACAACTACACCTGTGGTAGTGATGGTGGAGCAGGGAGAGTCCTCCTCACACTTTGCTTTCAGACTCAAGGGCCAGATAGTACAATATGTTAAAATATAATAAAATCACATCACAAGTAGAATACATAGAACTACACATGCTTTATGAATAGAGTGCTGTATCAATGTCTCCAGTCACTGGTAGTGAGTACCATGAGTACTACCATGAGTACTACCATGAGTACTACAATAAGTACAACATGAGTGGTAATACCATAATACCATAAGTAATACATGAGTAATAACATAAGTGATACTATAGGTAATAACATGAGTCATTCCATACGTAATACCACGAGTAATACCATGAGTAATACCATGAGTAATACTATAAATAATACCATGAGTAATACCATAATACCATGAGTAATACTATAAGTAATACTATAAGTAATACCATATGTAATACATGAGTAATACCATATGTAATACATGAGTAATAACATAAGTACTACTATAGGTAATAACATGAGTAATACCATGAGTAACACATGAGTAATACCATAAGTAATACTATGAGTAATACCATGAGTAATACCATATATAATACATGAGTAATAACATAAGTACTACTATAGGTAATAACATGAGTAATACTATGAGTAATACTATAGGTAATACCATGAGTAATACCATGAGTAATACCATGAGTAATACCATATGTAATACACAAGTAATAACACAAGTACTACTATAGGTAATACTATGAGTAATACCACGAGTAATACCATAAGTAATACATGAGTAATAACACAAGTACTACTATAGGTAATACTATGAGTAATACCACGAGTAATACCATAAGTATTACATGAGTAATAACACAAGTACTACTATAGGTAATACTATGAGTAATACCATGAGTAATACCATAAGTAATGCATGAGTAATAACACAAGTACTACTATAGGTAATACTATGAGTAATACCATGAGTAATACCATATGTAATGCATGAGTAATAACACAAGTACTACTATAGGTAATACTATGAGTAATACCATGAGTAATACCATATGTAATGCATGAGTAATAACACAAGTACTACTATAGGTAATACTATGAGTAATACCATAAGTAATACCATATGTTATACATGAGTAATAACATTAGTACTACTATAGGTAATAACATGAGTAATAACACAAGTACTACTATAGGTAATACTATGAGTAATACCATGAGTAATACCATATGTTATACATGAGTAATAACATTAGTACTACTATAGGTAATAACATGAGTAATACTATGAGTAATACCATGAGTAATACCATATGTAATACACGAGTAATAACACAAGTACTACTATAGGTAATACTATGAGTAATACCATGAGTAATACCATATGTAATGCATGAGTAATAACACAAGTACTACTATAGGTAATACTATGAGTAATACCATGAGTAATACCATAAGTAATACATGAGTAATAACACAAGTACTACTATAGGTAATACTATGAGTAATACCATGAGTAATACCATAGGGAACAATCTGAATTGATTGTTTCCCTCCTCCCAGAGGGCGGCTCGTGGTCCTGTGATGATAACCGACTCTTTGTTTACGTCTGCTGTGTCGCTCCATCACTGAGTGATGATTGCTGCATACAGAAATGTCCCTTTAAGAGCCGTTGGGCGACGCCCCCGTCCGTCTGATTGGACATTGTTCTCTCTCGCCGGTCCACCTTCTCGCTCCCCGTCAGCAAAGCCCACTTCAAAGCCCCGACACGCTGTTTACCAGACGCCGGCGGCTCCCAAACATTCTCTAAATAAAGCTCAGCTATGTTACTTCATTTCAGCATCCATTAAAAAAAAAAAATTCAGTAGAAAAAAACCCTTCATTTATGTTTTTTCTGTAAATCTTTCTTTCTTTTTTTAACATTATTTATCGCGAAGAAGCGGCGTCGGAGAAAAAAGAAGAAGAAGAAAAAAAACACACGACAATGACGGTTTCTCGATGACCTGTTGCCACGGCAACGCTCCTCCTATTGATCCAGCCAGCCCTCGTCTCCTTTTCACATTTGCCTTCACTCTTCGCTTTTTTTCCCTCCTCTCTCTCTCTGCACCTCTTCCCCATCCGTCAGTCTCTCCCTCTCTTTACTTACTCTCTCCATCACTCGCTTTCCATCTGTCGCTCTCGTTCCGTGGTGCAGATTGATGCCTCGTGGGTCTCACCTGGTTCAAGTAGACACTCCGCTCTCCGGTTTCTTCCTATCTGTCAGATGAGATCCGCACGCTATCCGCCTTCATCCATAAACACGTTTTATTCAGAATTTTTTAAATCCTAACCCCGGGCGGTGAATCGGTAAATACTTTGAAGTGCAACCGCATGGCGTGATTGTATTATTAAATATAGACAAACTCCAGGCTGGGAACAAACATGCACGTCATGCTCATTTCAGCTCATTTGAATTCATCCTGTGATCCGCGCTGCATTTTGCCCCCCCTGACATTTGATTTTTTTTCTCCACTCCCTTTTTCTGTATCCGTAGAACCGCTCTCGCTTCAACTTGCACAAGCATATGAAATTAATGAGTTTTAAAGTTTTTTTTCCACTACTGTTTTACAACTTCCAGCTCACGCTGGCGTACACGCGTCTCGCTGGAAGGTAAAGTACGAGTGACTTGACCCCGTCCGCCATTTGCAAATGTAAGATAGCGTTGTTATTCTCCTCTTCCTGAGCTATCTGCGGCGCGACACGGTATTCCTGTAAGGTGTTTTCTCCGAGTTAAAAAAAAGAAAAATTAATCCGGGAGACGATAATCTGATCCAGACGGGAATCAATTTATTTTTCTAATTAAACCATGTACACAAACATCAACTTTTCACTCGCAATCAGGCCCAACTCGGGTCACGATGACGGAGGGGGTAGGTGTGTGTGTGTGTGTGTGTGGGGGGGGGTGCATTCGCCCGCGACTGCTAAACAACGTCGACTCACTCCGCCGCACATCGGGAGAGAGAGAGAGAGAGAGAGAGAGAGTTATTTATTCTTCTCCAAGGCCAGTGTAATTGTGTTTTGTATTTATTTTGCACAAATTAAACCTTAAAAACTCCGAACCTATCTCTGTGGCCTGAGGGCTTCTCTCTAACTTCAGAATGTATCAATGTGTGTTGATTTAATTTTCCTATTCATAAGGCTTTTTTTTCTTCATTCACTCCCCCCCTCCCAACCCAACACACACACACACACACACACACACACACACACACACACACACACACCCTGATATGAATTATTCAACCAAACAATGAGAACGGGAATTGCAGAGTGACACCCTCGCTCGTGCACATGAACATCTCACACACACACACACACACACACACACACACACACACACACACACACACACACACACACACACACACACACACACACAGTCATGCAGTACATGCAGCATTTACATCGCCACCCTATGTGGTTTCCTCATCTCTCTCTCTCTCTCTCTCTCTCTCTCTCTCTCTCTCTCTCTCTCTCTCTCTCTCTCTCTCTCAGACGGGCGCCGTGACTAATGCAATGAATATGGCGGGGAATGTTTTGAGCACGGCGGAGAAAATTCTTCTTTTTATGGTTTCAAGGAAGAATACATTTGAAAAGGGGGGAAACTGCACATGCAGGCAGCACGCAGGCCTCCTACACAATAGCACGGTTGTAAAGCATGCGTGTACATGTGTGTGTGTGTGTGTGTGTGTGTGTGTGTGTGTGTGTGGCTGCGTGGGCATGTGGGTACGTGGGTGGCTAATACATCATATTATTTATGCCTGTTAATGGACAGCCGGCATCGTATCCTGTAGCTTTTCGGATCGTGAATCTCTCGGTTCGCATATCGGATCATCCTCCGATACTAATTGACGATTATTGATGATCCATATTGGCAAATACCCTAGAAGAAGTAATTTCCACCGCTCACGAGTCAGTACAACCCATCAAAAAAGCTAAATGTTACACGTTAACTTTGAATTATAGTCGTCTCTAGAGTGTTCTGTCTTCATAAAAACACACGATTCAAGTGATTAGGAAATAAAAGATTGTAATCTTATTCAATATTAGTTTTAATGGTGTCTTATAAGCTCTTTAGAGGTTTTGTAAACAGAGCATAATATCTATTTATGGTGTTGTGAAACCATCGCTCTCTTGATTTATCCAAGTTTCCTCATCAACGCTACAGTTTACAAGATTGCACGTGAACGCATCGCGATAAGGTTTACGATTCAGCTGAACGGAGCCTGAACGCACCTCAATGTATCCGGATGTAACCTTCATCCGTTAACTAGCTCTCCTGGTTGTTTACATGCAGATGTCCTGATTGCATATTTTTATGAATATCGGCGGATAACGATCATCGGTAAAACTTTTACACCCCCACCGATGGTTAGCGTTAAACTGCGTGATTAATTAATCCGTAAGCATCACGGAGCGACAGCGGCCCGTTACCCCGCGACAGTAAATACAATTACCGCGGTATAATGTGAGACTTAAAGGGCACGTTCCGGTTTAATACAACCACAGGGATATGGGTTCTAGTAATAACTTCCTACTACCCAAGTGATTTGCTGAGCACAGCGAAATAAAAAGATGTCCGACGGGGCAAGAAACGCAAGCAATCAACTTTTTCCCGGCTTAACTTTGACCCCGCTGTACATTACTTTGCCGTAATTACGCCGGCTGTAGGCAACATTCACAAATATAGATTACATCCCTGCGTCCAACCTTTAACGAGTTAGCGGAGCGAGTTTATTCTCGACGCGACGCCGTTTCTCGTCCGGCGAGATCTCCAACGTTAGCCGGTGTCTCTCGCCGTCCCTCCTTCCCTTCCTGCGTGACTTCTCCTCCTCTTCCTCTTAACAGCCTGTCCGCCCGTCGTTCCCTCGCTCCCTTTTTCCTCGCTCCCTTTTCCCTCGCCTGCACTCTGCGGCTGCCTTCACGGTATGACAGCCCGCTAATGAAAGCAAGATAAGCATGCCAAGCAAACTGTTCATTTCGAATTAGAAGAAGGAAAAAAATAAAAATCCCCCTCAACACGTACGGAAAAAAAAAAAAAAATACACGCCTCCCCCCCTCTCTGCAACCACCCCCCCCCCCTTATCATCGCCGTATTCCGCCCTCCTCTGCCTGTCCCCAGCTCGCCATAGCAAATTTGATTGGGTCCGGATAGGGAGGAGAATGGCAGCAGATAAGGCGCCCGGAACTGTCGCCAAAACGAGGCCCGATGCAGCCGGCGATAAGGGCAGAAAACGCAATTATACTGGCAGATATTCTCATATTAAACCCCAAACACGGGCTGCCACCTCCGTCGCCATGCCTCCACCCACCCACCACCAACCAGCACCATCACCATCCCTCTCTCCTTCCATCCCTACACCTTTCTGGGAATGACGAGTGTCTAATCTCTGCGGGTATAGATCTCTCTCTCTCTCTCTGAGGTCTTAACATGGCCGTAATCACCCTCTCTTACCCCCCCCCCCCTCACCCTCTCTCTCCATCGCTCCCCAGTCAGATGGACCGTGGTAGATAACGGCATCACAGAAAAAGACCCCCCCCCCCCTTCCCCCCTCCGCGGAATAGGCCGCCGCTCCTGTCAGCTTGGAGATAGTTCCAGCTGTTTCCCTGTTTTCTCCCTTAATGCGTTCCACACTTAGCCCCAGCATCTTTTTTAGGGTGTAATGTGAGGAAATACATGTCACAGTTAACGGCGGCATGCGTGATTTTTTTTTACTTTTTGTTGTTTTGTGTGGAAGTCCACCATTTTCTGGCTCGGCAGCGGTAGAAAAGTGCGGCGCCGCGGTCCCATTTTCTCCTCCGTATAGATTATATCGGTCCTGCTTTATTCATTAGAGGAGGGCTACTATGGAAATACTGGACATTTGTTCCCTCTGCCACTTAGTCACGACCCTTTCAGGAGGCAGTTACTAGGGCTGGAACATTTTCTGCTAATGACAGAGGGGCATTCCCCTTCCCCAAAGCTCTCTGTCAAGGAAAATGGACTCTAATTATGATAATGGTGACTAGCGCTGACAGTCAATAGAAAGGCCTTCCATTATCCCAAACATGGCGCTATCCATGTCGGCGGAAAAAACAATTCCGTTTTTTTATTTAGTTTTCGCCTCGTATATTATATTCAAAGAAACAAAGGCCGTTTCTCAATCAGTGTACTTGTGCGTCCTTTCCTCTACTTGTGTCCTTTCCTTTCCTTTCCTTGTGTCCTTTCCTCTACTAGTGTCCTTTCCTCTACTTGTGTCCTCGTGGATTCGTGTCTCCTCATCAGTCTCATCCCGGGTTCATGTTCACGTTCAAAGTCCTCTTCTCTCTCTTCACGGTCAAAACGCCCGGATGTGACTCGATCCTCCCACTTTACCCAGGATGCATCAGAGGAGACTTGTGCGTACTCTGGCCAGCAGATATCCCAGCATGCATTTCACCAGCAACCGGAAAACAATAGCGGAGGAGAAAATAAACTACTGAGAGATGACTTTTTATAAATACGACTGTTGTTGAGTCACGGAATGTCATTTTAGGATGTTCTGTTTATTTGACTGTAAAAAATTATTCACAGTGAATATTTAGAGTAAAGTCAGGAGCAAGAACAGCTGATGTGGTGACGTCATCAAGTCAGCTGCTGGTCCAATCGCAGAAAGACCGTCCTCCCGTTGTCCCGTCCTCCCGGACCAGACCCCAAAAGAACACAAGTCTGTAGTCGTGTTCTTTGAATTGAGAAACGGCCAAAGTCCCGACTAGTAATAACACCGTGAAACGATAACGCCGCCATACCCAAATCATCCAGAGCGGGACTTCAAACGGACGTCGTCGATGACGATATCGCGCGCCCGACGTTTGCTTTGTAGTTGCACGCATTGCATCACAGCGAATAGGGGGGGAGGGGGGGGGGGAGGAGATATGTGATGGGGCTTGTAGTTTCTAGGGGAGCGTGGGGGTGGGCCGGCCAACACGCAGCATTCTGCTGTTTCCTGTCCTCCCGCTGCGAGGGCCGCGGCTGCCACAGCACTATTAGGGGGTCCGGGTCACCGCCTGCCGAGCGCTCCATTGTCAGACCGCCGCTTACCCGACAGAGAGGGGAAGGAGAGGGCCGACCTCTATTGTGGCGCCGGGTTGCAAAACAGCAGAGGAGACGGGGGAAGAGAAGAGAGAGGAGAGAAAAAAAGAACATCTGATGACTGTATAATTACACAGTGAATGCAGTCCTCCCCACACCAGCACATTTTTTTCTTCTTCTTCTTCCTCCCCCCCCCCCCACTATTCATTCCCTTTCTTCCCCCCTGTCTCCTTCTTTTTTTCCCCTCTTTTTTTCTCTGGTAGAGTGTCTGCTAATTAAGCGCTTCCATTAGGCAGCCTGTAATTGGTTTGAAAAGTAATGACAAGCAAGTTTATTTACAAGGTAATTAGAATAAAGGCAGGCTTTGTGCTGATAATAATCATTTACAACCACGGTAACAAAAAAAAATACAAAAAAATACACAACCGAGATTATTTGACGGACAGGCCCGTTCGGCAGGATGGATGAGGTTATTAATGTTTGATGCAATATACCCGTAAAGACGCTCGCCGCTGTACAAACACACGCCGTCATCTCTGATAATCTGGGGGAGATTGAGCTAAACCGAAGAAGACGCGGCGGGCATCTCTCTTCGTCTCTTCGTGTCATCGTCGTTACGCTAAAGGATGAAAACCGGGAAGAGACCTTTTTTCTTCAAAGGAAGAGATAGACATTGCGCAATCCTCCCACAGCAGACCGGTCGGCGGGAGCAACAGAGATGGCGAGAGAGGGAGACGACATGTAGGGCGAGAGAAAGGGAGGAGCGGCGGGGGAGGGGGAGGGGGAGGGGCAATGCCCCTGCACTTGGACATCTCTGCCCTTCACTTTCCAGGCAACAGATGGAAACGGTGTATTAAGGCACCCAGGGGCAACCCTGGGCACCCTGGCATAGCCGAGGCACGGCCGGGTTCAGGGGGAGCGGGTGGGCATCTGTTCCATGCCCTTAATCGCTCGCCGCACCCGCCATCCCCGCGGTGAGCTTGGCTTTGTGTGCGTGTGTGTGTGTGTGCGTGTAGTATTGGTATCTTGGTGTGTCACCTCTCTGCTACTAAAGGAGAGATTTACTCTCTCTTTGCAGGCCGCCGCTCTCACAAACTCAGGAGCTTATTCATCTTTTTTGTTCCCGTCGATGCGAAGGCGTGGAGCGCTTCTCGCTCCGTCGTGGCTTTTTGCCGGGCGGGGGTCGAATCCAAATCTCCGAGAAAAAAAAATCCCACGTTGAGCAAGACATATGGCTGGCATTTAAACGCAGGTGGACACATGGATTGGTTTTGGCATGTATACGATCATTATGCGACTCCGGGGACGGGGGTCCCGGTTTAAAGGCCTCGGGGGGGAGCGGCTCCCGGGCATCGATCACATGAAGTCTGAGGCCGGCGGCGAGGCGGGCCGCGTGAGACGAGACGTGACATCGCATGACAAGCGAAGCGTCCGCGGTCCGAACGCGTCGAACGCCGTCCAGGCGCGTGCACAGATAGAGCCCTTAGTGGTGCTCAAGCTCCGCCCCTTTTGCCCTGGATGAGAGAAAGTGGCCCTTTTTTCTTCATTAATAGGTATTTAAGAATTAAAATCATCAATTCCCCCTAAATGTGGGCATTTATTCGAGTTATTGTGAGAATTTCTCGCCCCCCGCTCCTCCTCCTCCTCCTCCTCCTCCTCCTCCTCCTCCTCCTCCTCCTCCTCCTCCTCATCCGCGCATATTTATTGAAATCGCATTTTTCGCTCCCATCATTTTGTAAATTAAAATAAATTGTAATTGTTAAAAGAAAACATGTCTGTTTTTTTAGCTCTCGTGTAGTCTCACGACACAATGTGTTTCAGGTGTTGCCTAGCAACTAATTACTCGCTAACTTTCAGTGATCCATAGATGAAGCATTTTGGTGAAGCGCCTTTTTTTTTAGGGGGTTTGAGCACCTGCCCCCCCGACGACTGCAGACCGCCGACGGAGACTTCGCCTCGGCGCAACTTCCTCCGCCTAGCTTTTAAATATCGAGTCGGGTTCCACGGCAAACATAAACAGCCCTCGGTAAATACGATCGGCAGTCATGTTTCAAAGCCACGGCTAATTCCATTAAGCTATTGATCTCGTTCCGCCCGGGCTCTGGCCGTGCGCCGGCTACGAAAATACCTGTTTGCTTTGCCCCCGGCTTCGAGCTCCCGGCTCAGCCCCGCGCTGCCGGTCCGTCTGCCGCCGTCCCGTCCACGCCACGGTCGTGCAGCAGAGTGCATTGTGGGGGAAGTCAAAAAGAGAAAAAGCTCACACACCACGACAACAACGCAGAGACGCTGACTGAGCTGTTCGCGGAGATACATCCTCAATAATACACTTTTCTTTTCTTTAATGAATTTGAATGATGGTTGTTTATATGCCATATGTAGAGTATGAAATCACATGTTTATAACAAAGTAGTAACACTGTTCTCTAAATCAAAATCACATGTTTATAACGTAGTTGTAACACTGTTCTCTAAATCAAAATCACATGTTTATAACGTGGTAGTAACACTGTTCTCTAAATCAAAATCACATGTTTATAACGTGGTAGTAACACTGTTCTCTAAACCCCCGGTTGTCCGTCTATGCGTCTCTCTCTCCGCAGCTTCTCGTTGTGTACCGTGTCTTCATCTTCTGCCTCCTGGCTACATCTCAGTCCAAAATTATCTGTACGAAGGAAGAAAAAAAAAGTATATAAGCAGCCCTCCCCGCCTGAGCGGCGCTCTTTATTGCTGTCAAACCAAGCTTGAGATTTGGTGGGAATCGGGAGTAAGAAAAGAAAAGGGGGAAGAGAGAGAGAGAGAGAGAGGGAGAGAGAGAGAGAGAGAGAGCTCCGGCTCGACTGGAGAGTTAGCTGTTGTTCCACTTGAGTTTGACTTTACCGAGCAAATCATTTGGTTGACTGGCGTGCTGTGCTTCTTGTCCCCCCCCCCCCCCCCCTCACCCCCAACCACCACCACCACCAAGCCCACCCGTCTTTTCATCTCATGTGCCACTCTGCCGCTCTCCTGCAGATTGGGGAGAGAGAGAGAGAGAGAGAGAGAAAGATAATGTGTGTGTGTGTGTGTGTGTGTGTGTGAGTACCCCCCCCCCCCCCCGCCCCATGTCCTAGTGGTCATGAGTATATAAGCAACGGCAACCCACGGATCACTGAGCAGCGTTGCTACAGATGAGGTACATTTGTGGCCCCCCCACTCTGGCAGCATCATCCAAAATGGAGTGCATCTGTGTGTTTGTGTGTGTGTAGGTGTGTGTGTGCGTGTGTGTGTGTGTGTGAATCGCCCTACTTTAGAGTCAACGAGGACCTTATTAAATTTTAAAGTTCGCCCAAGCAAGTTTTTTTCGTCAGCTTTTTTTGAATGCAAGACCACACACACACACACACACCTGTGCGTAAGCCCACACGTGCACTCACAAACTTATTAATGGTGCACTCCGAGTTTACAGTCAAGTTTATTGTCTTCGCCCCCAAGAAATGCTCGGTGAGCCACTTCAAATTCCCGCCTCGCGGACTCCGGACTTCGGGAAGACGAGAACACATCCGCACACACACACGCTGTACAAACACACACACACACACACACGCGCGCGCGAACGCTCGTAGTGGCTGAGCTCTGAGGAGTAACGAAGCAAACAATGAGTTCCCCCCGTGCATCGTGGCGCCCTGCTTTAGATGTGAGTCATCAGCACTTAGAGGCTGATTGATGGCCCAGGAGTGAGGATGATTGTGGGAGATGCCAGCTCCCAATGACAAGCAATTACTCACTTTGTGTAATGAAAACCGTAACACCGATCATCGGAGCTTTACACCGTGCTAACGCTTTATGTAATATCGTAGGTCCCCCCCTCCGTCCGCCCTGGCTCTCCCCCCCCCCCGCCTCCCCGCCGCCGCCGCCATCATCCCTCGGGTGTCGCGGCAGACGTTTACTAAATAACATAATTTGTAACGGCTGAAGTGATGGCACAACGGGCCCGCTAAGTGAGTGAGCCGAGGCGAGCGTCTCACGGCTGAGGGGTTGTTTCTCTTCTTTTTATTATTATTATTATTATTATTATCATTAGTATTAACGCGGATCTATGGCGAGAGAGAGTTGTGGCGGGTCCGCTAACGGCAGCCTCCCCCCCCACACATCGGCGGCCATTATGGTCTCTTCTGATTACCGTTCTAAATGTTTGCACGCCCCCCCCCCCCCCACCCCCCAACGCCATCATCCGTCCGGCGAGGTGTTGCTATGGCAACCGAAAGCTTAATTACGTTTCGTGAGTATCTGTCTGTGTGCATGGCCGTCAGCTTTAGAAAAGTATTATAACCGTGAGCATGCGTGTGCATGTGTGTGTGTGTGTGCGCATCGGTGTGTGTGTGTGTGTGTGTGTGTGTGTCGGTGTGCACACGAGCGTGTTTGTCAACAGCTCTGTGGCGTGAGATAGTGAAAGCGCTGTCCTCCTCTCTCTCTCTCTCTCTCTCTCTCTCTCTCTCTCTCTCTCTTTGCTTCTGCCAAGACTACAATTACCCCTGCACTCTTCTCCTCCACAAAATCACTGTAATTATCTGTAGCCTGCATGGGCACAGTGGCTGGCAACAGGTGCCGTGTGAATGCTAATGGCGTCCCCGCCGGCCGGGCGCCGCTCTCCTGGCCGGCCTCTGACGGAGCGACTGTCATGGCGGCAGGACGGACACTCCAGAGTGGCGCCCTCCTTCAGCGCCGACAATAATTAGGCTTCCCAGCAATGTTCAGTTGTGTGGGATGTCAAGTGTAGTTAAAATGTGCAGCTTTTCTCCTGTGTGTGTGTGTGTGTGTGTGTGTGTGTGTGTGTGTGTGTGTGTGTGTGTGTGAATTATAGCATGGCAGCCTTTTTCTCCTTATGGTAATGTGTGTACATGAGCCTAGTCTGTATATACACAACAAGTGCAGACACATGCACACACATACATGCATGTGCACACACACATACAGACACACACTAACACACACACACTTGCACACACATACGTGCATGTGCACACACACACACACTAACACACACACACACACACACATAAAGACACACATTAATGCACACAAACACACACATACATCATTCACACACGCACACACGCAGACACACATGCACACATACCAACACGTACACACATTCACATACGCACACACACGGACACACATATGCAGGTGTACACACACAAACATGAACACACATTCACATACGCACACAAACACACACACACAAACACACAAACACACGCACGTGCACACACACACATGCACACATACAAACACATACACACATTCACATACGCACACACGCGCACGCACACAAACACGCACAAACACATGGACGTGCACACACACACACATTCACACGCACACACATGCACACATACAACACTTACACACATTCACATACGCACACACATACACATGCAGGTACACGCACACACATTCAAACACACAAACACGCACAAACACACGCACGTGCACACATACACATACATTCACACACACAAACACGTATACACATTCACACACACAAACTCACAACCACACAGACACACACACAAACACACACACACAGGCATGTGACATCACTCCGTGGCGTTGAGTGAAGCGTGCCGCGGGTCGGAGGACTTCCTGTCTTCATGAAGAGGACTTCCTGTATTCATAAAGAGGACTTCCTGTCTTCATGAAGAGGACTTCCTGTCTTCATAAAGAGGACTTCCTGTCTTCATGAAGAGGACTTCCTGTCTTCATAAAGAGGACTTCCTGTCTTCATAAAGAGGACTTCCTGTCTTCATGAAGAGGACTTCCTGTCTTTATGAAGAGGACTTCCTGTCTTCATAAAGAGGACTTCCTGTCTTCATGAAGAGGACTTCCTGTCTTTATAAAGAGGACTTTCTGTCTTCATAAAGAGGACGTCCTGTCTTCATAAAGAGGACTTCCTGTCTTCATAAATAGGACTTCCTGTCTTCATGAAGAGGACTTCCTGTCTTTATGAAGAGGACTTCCTGCCTTTATGAAGAGGACTTCCTGTCTTCATGAAGAGGACTTCCTGTCTTTATAAAGAGGACTTCCTGTCTTCATAAAGAGGACGTCCTGTCTTCATAAAGAGGACTTCCTGTCTTCATGAAGAGGACTTCCTGTCTTTATGAAGAGGACTTCCTGCCTTTATGAAGAGGACTTCCTGTCTTTATGAAGAGGACTTCCTGTCTGAACCTCAGCGCGTCCAGATGTTCCTCTCCTCTCCTCTCCTCTCCGGTCCAGATCTGCCGACGTCAGCGCTAAGCAACGATACAGCCTCTTTAAAGTGATTTACACTAATTCAAGGCAAGGACGCCGGTGTGTGTGTGTGTGTGCGTGTGTGTGTGTGTGTGCTACCCCGGCTGCTGCTCTTTGACTATGGTCTCGCGCCGCCCCCCCACACGCGTGTTTATGGCTCACATCCCCGTCTTTGCTGCTTGAGTGCCGATGAAGATGAGCAGCATCCCTTTATTCCTATTGGTTGTTGTTGTTGTTGTTGTTGTCTCGGTCCATGGGGGGTGCGGCTGTATTTTTAATAGACCTCACCCGACACGGCGGCGACACACAGGAGGATACGCGGCGCTCCACTGACTGTCGTGTAAACACGGATCGAAGAAGGCGAACCCACGCGGCCCGCTGGGTTTTTTTTCGGGGTGAAGACGAAAAGCTTTTTCTCAGGTCGTACAAATATGCACGAGGGGATTTTCTCCAATCAGAGCACACACACACACACACACACACACACACACACACACACACACACACACACACACACACACACACACAAACACACACGCACACACACATAAGACGGGGCGCTGTCATCTGAAGTGATGGATCGGATCCCGTCTGTTTGAGTCTCCTCTCCCTCTCTCTCTCTTTCTCTCTCTCTTTCTCTCTCTCTTTCTCTCTCTCTCTCTCTCTCTCTCTCTCTCTCTCTCTCTCGGGGCCCTCGGGGGACGAGAGGACGCGATATTGAATGTAAAACATTTTTTGCCGGCTTATATTTTGAATGCAGTACAAGGAGATGAACAACACAGGGATGGATCAAATCAATAAATGAATAAATGATGATGGCTTTTTACATTTTTAGGAACACACACACACACACACACACACACACACACACACACACACATACACACGGCCTTGCCTCTTCGTTAATGGCCGTTGGACGCGACCTTTCCGTCCCTACAAAGAAGCAGACGTCCTCTATACGTCGTCTCTCTCTCTCTTTTCATCCCGCCCCCTCTCTCTCATGTTAACTCGCCCATTATTCTGGACATTCAATGTTTAATGCTGTTTGTTTTATATCCCTGACTCATTTCTCTATATAAAAACGTGCGATGACTTTCTCTACCTTTTTTTCCCCCATCAAATATTCATAAATGTCATTACTAATAACTTTCATAGATCATCTAAATTGATCCATCTGTCTGCTTTTATCTTTGCTGGCCAGCATTGATCCAGTAGCAGGGGACTATAAAATCAGTTTCATTCTGTATTTTTCCCCAGATTAAATCAAACGTATTACACACATTTCTTGTTTTCCATTGGATTTCTTTTGTCGGGGGGGGGGGGATTATGTGTTTTTTAAGAGCACCTTTCCATCATATCGTGAGTGTCTAATCATGTGGAGGATGAATACAATCCCAACAATTCACATAAAGATGTTCTAAACTGATTGAATATCGATGAATTTATTTAACGCCTCTACCGCCATTATCTATTTAAAGTGATTTAAAACAGTTAAAACATCAAATCTCTTCCTTCTTTTGTAAACTACAGCGCCTGAAAATTATTTTAGTGTTGAATTCTGACATCTTTTAGATGACCAACAGGCGCCCATCACCTCCTTGTTTCCATGACGTCAGCTCATCAGGATGAATTCCTCGACAAAATATTTGTCATTTGCATTTCTAGCTAATTAATCGGTAAATAAACGAAGGTGCGCCGTTGTTTGGTGACGTCTATGAAGCCGAGGCGTCCCTCCTCTTCCTCCTCGGGTCCGCGCTCATCTTCAATACGTAATAGATTCTCTCAAAGCGTTCGGGATGTTCCATTAATCATTCTCCAGCTAATTCCTCTGACATGACATATGCATTACGTGGCATGAGAAGCGCACATTTTCCATTTTGGCCTAAAGATAACGAGTCATAAGAAGTTTTAATTCCTCCCTTTTACCTATTTGCTACTCTTCTTCCTTTTGTGTCTTCACTCACTTCATTTTTCATTTTTCAATCCCTCTATCTTGCTCTCTCCTCCTTATCTCACTCTCTCATTATTTCATCAAGTGCTCCTGAATTATTAAATTGCCTTTTTATTTTTTATTGTCGTCATAAAACTCTTAATTTTAAAAATGAAACACTGCGATGTGATACATCACAGCGTGCTTTTCTTTTATTTTCTTTGGCTTTCTTCCCATATTCTAGACAAATGACTCGTTATCGTTAAGTTTATCTAGCATTTCTGACTAAACATACCCAGATTATACTTTGTTTTATCAGTCAACTTTCCTATATTCATCCCTAGCCAATCCCCATAGCTGTGTATTGTAATGCATGACATTAAATTGACATATACATGATAATCACAGTTACTTAAACCATAACTCGTGCCATTTTCTATTCATATAGAGCGTATTTTCTTTGCTTTTCTTCCCATATTCTAGAAAAAATTACTCGTTAACGGAAGTTTATGTAGCATTTCTGACTAAATATACCCAGATTATACTTTGTTTTATCAGTCAACTTTCCTATATTCATCCTTAGCCAATCCCCATAGTTGTGTATTGTAATACATGACATTAAATTGACATATACATGATACTCACAGTTTCTTAAACCATAACTTGTGCCATTTTCTTTGCTTTTCTTCCCATATTCTAGACAAATGACTCGTTATCTTAAGTTTATCCAGCATTTCTGACTAAATATACCCATATTATACTTTGTTCGCTCAGTCAACTTTCCTATATTCATCTTTCGCCAATCCCTGTAGTTGTGTATTGTATTGCATGGCATTATATTGACATATACATGATAATCACAGTTACTGAAACGCTAACTTGTGCCATTTTCTGTTCATATAGAGCGTATTTTCTTCCCATATTCTTGAAAAAATTACTCGTTAACGTAAATTAATCCACCATTTCTGACTAAAGATACCCATATTATACTTTGTTCTCTCAGTCAACTTTCCTCTATTCATGCTTAGCCAATCCCCGTAGCTGTGTATTGTAATGCATGGCATTAAATTGACATATACATGATAATCACAGTCACTGAAACGCTAACTCGTGCCATATAGAGCGTTTATATGCACAAAGATGTCCATCCCCCCCTCCCCCCCCCCCTCCCCCCCGGGCACGTCGCTGCTCCGGAGGTCTTGGCTGAGCCTCGTTGAAATGACAACAATTTGTTGTATTGTTCTCCTCTCCTCTCCTCGGATGCGGCGCTTGTCTGTTTTAATGATAGGCCCGAGCCTCCGAGTGTCCTCCTGCCTCCCGTCCGCCGCCCTGACACACAGATGAGAGATATAATGGAGATTGTGACTGATGCAATTACGGTGCTGCTGATTGAAGGAGAGGCCAAATTATCACCGCCCTGATTGGGCTTTGTCTGGACTGAGAGCATGCCACGCTCTGATTAAAGTGTCGCAGAGAAATGTGTGTGTGTGTGTGTGTGTGTGTGTGTCCTGGACAGTAGAAAGACATTGGAAGGGAGAAAAAAAGAGACTCTTTGTCATCTTTGACCTTCACCACACGAGAGTCCTTCTTAACAAGAGCCCAGGATTTGACGTTATCGGAATATGTTTCACGCTTATGCCTTTTTGTGTTCCCGAATAGTAATGCTTCTCTTCTGGAGACCCTACCTCCGCCCCGGGCGCGCATATTTGCCCCTTCAATTTCTTCTTCATTGTTTTTTTTTTCTTTTCATTTTTTATAAATGTCAGCTTCATTGGATATTGGCTGCATATTGAATGTGTGCTGCACCGTCCACCTTCGGCCACTGGAGGCCTCCTTTCTGTCCTCCTGTGTTCTGGTCCTGCAACATTACCTCATGCTCTCTCTCTCTCTCTCTCTCTCTCTTTCTCTCTCTCTCCATCTATTTGTCTCGCTGTTTCTGCCCGTGTTTTTCTCACGGATTCTTCTCAGTCTTTGCCTCTCCCTCTTTTTTTGGGCCTCTCTCTCTCTCTCCCCACCCCCTCCCTCTCCCTCTCTCTCATCTCCTTCTCCTCTCTTGCATCAGCCTTTTTCAAACAGCTCGTCTTCAACTGAGCCCCAACTTCAAACATACATTTTAAAAGAACCGCAACTATCTCATGTGTGGGGGGGAAAGAAGAAGAAGAAAAGAAAGAAAGAAAAAAGGCCCCTGAGTCTTATTTGCCCAGCACTGCCACACACACACACTCTCTCTCTTTCTTCCTCCCTCCTTCCCTCCATCCAGCCCTCCATACGTCCCTCCTCATCCAAAATGGTGTTTGTTTATCATCAGTGGAGCATTCTGGCTCCAGGTTCTTGCATCACAACGAGCAGCCTGGTCGACATTTACGCCCGTGCATGTGTGTGTGTGTGTGTGTGTGTGTGTGTGTGTGTGTGTGTGTGTGTGTGTGTGCGCATGCGTGCACAGTGGGTGCCGATGGTTCATTTTCTGATTTCACAGGGAGTTAGTTCATCCCTGTGGCTGATCCCAGGGGCCAGCTGTTGGCTGCAGGCTACTGCAGCCTCACAGCGTGGAGGTAACCCACATCATGTAGCCCCGCCCCCCCCCCTCCCCCAACCCCCCCTTTATTTTCTGCATGGTACCAACTCGGAAGGCTCTACTCTCTCTCTCCCGGCAGGTGTCCGATCCCTCGCTCCGTCCCAACAGTCTGATCCCCCCCCCCCCCTCGCTCTGACCCGGTTGCAGACGGCCTCTAGGGGTCCAGAAGCGATGGCTCAGTGAAAGTTAACCCCTTCACCATTCATGGCTTTATGCCTTCTTAAAGCAGGTTACTGATAGGTGAAGCCGTAATCAACGCACGTGTGTGTGTGTGTGTGTGTGTGTGTGTGTGTGTGTGTGTGTGTGTGTGTGTGTGTGTGTGTGTGTCGGTGTTTGTTTGAAACCAACGCTGATTTAATCTGTGTGTGTGTGTGTGTGTGTGTGTGTGAGGGGGGGGGGCGACACAGCTTTTTAGTGACAGAGTATCAGGCCTGGAGATCCAGGCGTTATCTGAGGAGGGAATCTGTCAGCTGAGAGAGCTCTGAGTGACGGGGGTCTGAGAGAAACCCCGGGATCATCCTTACTTAAGAGCGTAGCCACGCTCAGTTACGCAAAAAATAATTCGCAATCTTTCATTTTTACGAAGAAAAAAAATTAGGACTTTTTCCCGAAAAGCAACTTGTTGGAAATCGTACTACAGATTCAATTAAACCAAATCCGGTCATTTGAGTCTTGCGAAATATTCTAATATACAAAAAACGTTATTTGTCAAGCGTCAAATCCCACGGAAACCAGACGCCACACGCTTCAAAGTACATCGTCGCGCAGAGCCGGCGCTAAAGCGGCGACAGCCACGCCACGCCGAGATCACGCCGAGCGGCTACGCGCGGCCGGCGGCCACTGTTCCATCGCTAGCGGCGCCGCGGCGTTCGCCGTCGCACCTGCCGAGCGTCGGTTGCTTTGGAAGCGGGGCGTCGGGATTTGTCTTCGCCCGGTCACCCGCTGATGTATCTGCGTACGGAGGAGGCGGGTGGATGGAGCGCGGCGCGCAGCTTGAGTCCCCGTTAATGCAGATGGCTGCTTCTGCTGGCGGACGGGTCGGGCTTTCTTTTTTTTTTTTTTTTTTTACGTGCGATGCCAATGAATATTTATGTATTTAAAAGCACATTTGTGGTGGGAGGCTCCCGTGGCTACGAGAACGAGACTTTGACTTGGAGCCCCAGTGAGTGTCAGGAGGGCATTGGAGTGTAGCTTAAGGGGGGGGGGGGGGGGGGGTATTCAGCCTCCTGGCTTAAAACATCTTTGTCTTTATCAACATGAATATACATATATACACATTCTGGAAACATGAGTGGGCAGTCCTTCTTTTCATGTATATTTTTCTTAACGTTATTCATCCCGTTATTCAAATTATTTGAATTGAAATTGTTTCCCAAGTTTAAGTTTGTTGACGACCTAAATAGCCCTTTAATGAAATAAAAAAGTTAATACTTCTTGTATGTTTTAAACATGTGAATTTTATGTTTTCCCAGTTGTCCCCAATAAATAAAGAAAAGTCATGAAATATGCATAAAAAAAAAATGTATATAATTTTTTTAGAGACGTTAAACATTGATTGGGGTCAAATTGACCCCAAAGGTAACATAGGGTTATGATAGTGAGGTAAATGTGGCGTACGTGGACCTCCGTGTTCGCTCCGGGACACGTGGAACGCGTCGCCGCGAAGTCACCGGCTAACGGAACGCTACGCATTTACTCTCTCGGATCTTTTTTAGGGTCGGATTGCAGTCGCGGCGTTTTCTTCTTCTTTTTAATGACGTAATGCGGTGAAGCCACAGAGGAAATGTCGAATTGATTCTCGGGGTGGAGTTTGCAGTCTTTGATTGTAATAGTGTAATAATGGAGTGCACTCAGCCCTCTTTTGTACTTCCCTATTGTGCATGTGCTGGATACCATACAAGGCCACCACTAATCAAATCCTCTCTCTCTCCCTCCCTCTCTCTCTCTCTCTCCCCTATGCCATCGCCTCTGGTGCATCTCCAACATCAGGTAAGAAATTGTTCTATCATTCCACCAATCAATAGCAATATGGCCGGTAGCTAGCGGTACATCGACACTGTCTACACTCAAAAGATTTAGATGTGTGCAAATGGCAGCGGGTGATATTTTACTTTGGACAGCAACAATATTGTCAAAGCCCGGGTGGAGCGGCGCAGTAAATCCACCTCTCGTCCTTTTGTTTGGATCTTTTTATCAAGACCGATGCTTCCCACGTAGCGACAGCTAGCGGTGGAGCCGTGGGAGGCGGCTCGAGGTGAAAAAACACGCCTCAGTGCTCCTGTGCAGCTGCACCGCCGCTGTGTGGTTTGCTCCTCCTCCTCCTCCTCCTCCTCCTCCTCCTCCTCCTCCTCCTCCTCCTCCGCCCGCCTGTGACAGCTCCACCCAGTTTATGACAAATGGCGGGGCGCCGAGCGGGGCTAACAGGGAGCTAATGCCTGTTGGTTCATTAGCGGTTCAGGTCACCGCGGGGCTCAGGCCCAGGCGTGCGACGCTCTACGACGGGCAGATGCACCGCTCTCTTACGTAACGCACAAACATACACACGGAGCATCATTCATTTACACTTGATTACCCTTCTTTTTTCTTTTAAAAAGGTGCGTAATACAGGATTGGGAGCATTTCCATTCCCTCTCAACGGCTCTCAAGAGGGCTTAATGCACAGAGAGTCGGGCACGCTTAGATAAAAACACAGCAGACATTACTCCGCTGTGTATTTACCCACTGAATAGTTATTTGCTGCTATATTACTGTAATGCTCTGAATGGATATTGCTTCTTTTTAATGATCGAGTCCGAGTGTCCCACATAAGTAGGGATGCACTAAAAAAACAATACGATCGGGTATCCAGTCGGATGCTGCGCCCGCGCGATGCTCGAGAAGTAAAACTACTTTCATCCGACGGCCCTGGCCGTTAGCCTCCGGTCAGCTGGACGGCGATGACCGGAACGCCGCGGGTTGAATCCGTCATAACGGGCCGCCGGCGGGTCGACACGGCCCGGAGAGTCGGGGGCCGGGTCCTCACCCGCGTCCATTAGTTAAGCCGCGCGGTCTCCGGGCCGCTAATGGTGGAGCATTAGCGAGCGTCTGGGCGACGGCGGGGCAGGTGTGTGTGTGTGTGGTTTTGTGTGTATAGGTGAGCAAAACCCAACGCAGAGTGTTAGGTTGTGTAAAAAAAGGGATTCGGGTCGTATATTTTCTCAGAAAGTTGAGGAACATTTGAAGAGATGAAAACCCGATTTCACCGTCTCTGTTCGCGCTGCTCGGTGCTCACGCTGCTGCTTATCGACGATAACTCACATTGTAATTAAAATATGATTACTTGTGCCGCCCTGACCTCTGGCCTGTTGACCTTGAATGATGAAGCGTCTTCCCGGTGATTAGCTGGCGTCGGAGGGTTGATCCGGCCCTTTAAATGCCGTGACTTAAAGCACAAAAAAAAAGAAGAATTTTAAATGTCTTTTATTGGCATTTGGGAACACCCCCACATCCCCTTATAGCTCATCCGCTCAATCAATAAGCAGGCTACGCACGATCCATCTGTATCATTCTGACCCCCCCTCCCCTCCCTTCCCTCACACACACACACACACACACACACATACTCTTTCTTCTTATCTCTTATAGTCACTCACTCTCTCTCGCTCTCTCTCTCCATCCTAACTAAGGGCTCTCAGAGGGCCACAGCCCAAACTGCTGGCCCTGTCTGTCTATTAATAAATGGCATTAACCACCTGGCCCTTCAGGGACTATTCATTTTAAAGATGAACTACCTTAAAGTACAACACAATGCCGTCTCATTTTTACTGCTTCCTCATTACTGCTCAGGGCGGCTCAAGACTCATCACCGGCCCTCCTCCTCCTCCTCCACCTCCTCCTCCTCCTCTGCCCTCTCATCCCACCACCCCTCTGTCTTTTCCTCCTGCCTTTAAACACTCCCTTCCCCTCGCTGTCCTCAGGAGCTAAAAAAGCGACCCGCAGCATTCGTATATAGCTAAATCAATAGCGGGAGCAAGAAAAATGATTATGATCACAATGGAAAGGACGCAATGCCCCTTTTTTCTTTTCTCCAGATGGATTTCTAATTTTGCTAAACTCACATCAACTCAATGCTTTGGCCTTTTTTGAATAGCCAAAGTCCACACACACACAGGTCTGTAGATGCACTTGCAGCAATCGTGAGGATAAATCCAGACCCCCGCGCTAAAGTGTTTTATACTTATATAATTACCATAATAATCACGTTTATTGTGGAGTGGCGTGCTACGCGGTACCACGGGCGCTTCATTCGCGGCAATTACTGTTGAAAAACGTGCCGCGCGGTGACTGTGTCTGCACAACAAGCTGCCCGGGCCAATTTACTGTGAGCCGTGACAATGAGGTACACACCGCTAGCCGGGTAGATTGTTTACTACATCACATATAGAGCCGTTTCCATAGGCTTTAATTACTCCCCCTCTAAATAAGCTCGGGTATAACGCTTACTAATTCCACAAGGAACGGCTAATATCAGGATCAAAGTGATCACCGGAGTTAAAATTGGGAATTGGGGCATTTGATTAGGCTCTCCTTCTCATTTACGCGACAGTATTTTCGTTTTTTTTAATAGCTTTTTTCCGTCCGTATTATCTTTTTTTTTCTTCGTAGAAGATGCATCAGAGTCGTCGCACACGTCTTCCCTCGTGTCTGAGTGTCAAAATATTTGTCACGGGGTTTGTTTTAGAACCTCGGCATCAACGGGTGACGGGAAGGTTTTTTTTTTTTTGAAGGCGCGCAGAGAGGAACAGCCTCATTATACTCGGCGAGCCGCGCAGTTATTCCCTATGAAGTGGAGATAAAAGCTGGAGAAAAGCTGAGAGCAAGAAGAAGAAATAAAGAACACCCCCCCACCCCAAAAAAAAAAGAGAAAAGAGAAGAAGGAAAAAAAAATATGGGAAGAAGAAGAAGAAGAAGAAGAAGAAGAAGAAGAAGAAGAAGAAGAAGAAGAAAAGATGAAGCTTGAAGGAAGAGAAATGTGGAAAAGAAAAGGGGCCCCGGATCAAAAGGATAAGGGGGTGGAAGGAAGGAAGGAAGAATGGAAGGAAGTAAAGAAAGCACCATGTGCTTCTAAAAAAAGAAGTGAAATACAAAGTGAAAGAGATCAAATTATAGCAATAGCAATAGATAGTGACTCCACCGGTACGACTGGTTTATCAGCGCAGCTTAATGGTTTAAAGTCTCTGTCTCTCGCTCTCTCTCTCTCTCTCTCTCTCTCTGAAGTCCCAAAGACAATTTCAAATTACTCCATGCTGATATGGCTAATGTTAATTAAAAGCTGAATGCCTTCGCCCTTATTGTGTGCTTGTGTTTAAAGGGGCAGACCTTTTTCTTTCCTTTCTTTTCTTCCTTTATTCCCTTTCTTTAATACATTGCCCCGGCATATAAGCATAATACGTATAATAGACCTTCGAAAGAGCCGAGGAAGGAGCGCACAGATTGAGTTTTATTACATTTTTCGTCCGCGTTTATGGGCTCTGTGGATGGGATCTCGCCGCAGACGGAGTTTGTTGTGAAGCGCAGCCTTTGGCCTGTGAGCAATGGGTTCAATTCGAGCCGTGACAGCCGTGTCCACACCATATTCTGTGTGGCAGATATTTTAATCCATCATGTGTACGTGCCCAAACAACAACGAGTTTGACTTCTTTTCTTTTTTAAAGAGGAAAGTGCATCGGTGGTACGCGTAGAACTGTCTAGAAATCTGTGTAAACCATTCAAACTTCTTAATATTCTCCTTTTAGCTCGATATTTTCTTCTTTAGCGGTGATTTGCATACAACGCACACTATTCCCTCTATTATAATAAACCACATTAGTGCGTTTAAAAATTGAATATTTGCATTGAAAAACAACAAATATTGGCATTAGAAGTTTTAATTGTATATTATAAGCGGCTTAAAGTTGGTGTTCAACAACACATCTGCATTTAATCATTTTATTTTAGATATATTTTGTATTTTCTTCCGTTGTTTTATGTTGTATGTTTGTTTAATTCATGTGTAAGCCTACGTGCCTCGGCCAGGACGCTCTGTAAAGGAGACTTTGAATCTCAATGAGGCTTTTCCTGGTTAAACACATTTAAATAAATTCAGCAGCTCTTCATCCCGATTTCAACGCCGACCGGTTGTTTAATCCGATCCGCGCCGCAAACCCTCGCCCCGGCGTCGGCGTGGGCGGAAGGTCAACTGAAGCCTCGCCGCAAAGATATTTGGAATCGACGATTTTCTAGCAATCAAGGTAGTCGAGTTTCTCCGGGAAGCGTTTCATCCCTCCGACGACCCAGAGGCAGAGGTGAGACAATTCCCCCTCTCATTGGATACTAATCCTCTTGACTGGTGGAAAAGTAATCTGGAGGCGCCTCGGAGGCTCGCCGCTCCGGCACGCCGCTATCTCCGTGGCGCTCGGTCGGCAACGACGCCGGGGGTCTCAGGCGGCGCACGAGACCCGCAGTTAATAACACGAGAGTCCACAACGATGGCATTGGAATGGGTTTCGGCTAACTTTGAGAAACATCTCTCTCTCTCTCTCTCTCTCTCTCTCTTTCTAAATGTATTATATATAAATATATTATATCAAAGGAAATATTCTGCTTGCTGCACACGTAGAAAGGGAGGCCCGCCGCACCTGTAGTAACGAGGTGTTCTCGCAGCAATATATACATTGAGCCACGCCCATTCATAGGAACACATTAAGCCACGCCCACTCACAGGAATACATTAAGCCACGCCCACTCACAGGAATACATTGAGCCACGCCCACTCACAGGAATACATTGAGCCACGCCCACTCACAGGAATACATTAAGCCACGCCCACTCACAGGAATACATTAAGCCACGCCCACTCACAGGAATACATTGAGCCACGCCCACTCACAGGAATACATTGAGCCACGCCCACTCACAGGAACACATTGAGCCACGCCCATTCATAGGAATATATTTAGCCCTACCCACTCACAGGAACACATTAAGCCCCGCCCACTCACGGGAAGTCATGCAAAGCAATCAGGAAGACTGCTTGTACACAGTCACTAATTCACAGACACACACACATGGCACGTGGATACACCCCCCCCCCCCCCCCCCCACACACACACACACACATACACACACACACACACAGGTAGGTGGTTCCAGGCGCAGTCCATACACTCGTCAAAGACTCCAGGCTCCGCTGGCTCTCTGTTTGTGTTCTTGTCTTGTCTGTCGGTTCCAGGAGACAGATGCAGCGTATAGTTGTGTTGAGCTACTGAGTCGAGGAGAATCACTCTGTTTCCGCGCTGAGACGCGTCAATCACCGACGCTCAATAAGCCATCTGGCATCTTCCTGGCAGCGGCTACTATCCATGGATGGCCCGGTTTATATTAAGACCGTATGACTGATTATTTGGCGAGAAAACAAGTAGACTTGCGTTTTTTTCCCTGTTTTTTTCTTCAAAAAACGCCACGGGGCTTGGAGTCAAATCAAGGTGTAGCGGAACACGGCGCCGTTAAGACGCCACGGAAATAGCCGTTTGAATGATGAACCGGCGGCTCGCGGCCACACGGAAACCGTCTCGATGAGATGCTGCACGCCGCCCGAAAAAAAGAAGAAGAAAAAAAAAGCCAACTGTAACTACCGCCGCCGCCCGGCTTTGACATTCTATCGCATTTGTATCCGCGCGTTGAATATTCAATCAAATGTTCTTTCCCGGGCAGATGAAACGGCGTCCCGTCGACTCCCGTATATATATTTATACCTGACGCCACACGCGGGGCGAATATGTGCACGTGCGATGAGAGGGGGGGGGGGTGGGGGATGGGGGTTTGGTACCGACCCTCCCGGGATTCTGGTCCGTGATGAAACATTCAAGAGGAGTTGCCAAGAGGAGTGTATTCAACGCCCGGCTGTAAAATGAAGCTCCGGAAAAGCAATCTCCACTCACAGAGACCTATTGCTTTCATTACCGCAGAAGCTCGGCGCATCAAAGGCCGTATTTTACCAAGACAAACGTCGTGTCGCCGTTCTTCGACGGTGGGAGGTTCTAACGGCTCATTTGCATACCGTGCCCACGCACGCCGCATGCACAAAGCGCACAATAAATATTTATATGTGTGGATGAACATTCCTGGGTTTTCCCATCACGCATCCTAAAGCTCTGGAGCTCGTACAGTACGCGCTCGCCCCACGTTAAATGAAGATGAATAGATCGCATTTAATTGTACTGTATCTGCGCTAAAGCCGCTGATTAATGCTCGCCGTTTATTTCGGAATCGGACGCCGCCGTGATTTACGAGCGCTTTTTTAAAAGCTGATCGGTTCCGAGCGCGATGTTCGTTCTTAAAGCGACGGCGCGTGCGGAAATACAAACGTGAGCGTAAAAGTCGCAAACGCGGGGCGGTGAACTGAGAGCGAAGGGCCGCGCGTGTGTGTGTGCGTGTTTGTGTGTGTGTGTGTGTGTGTGTGTGTGTGTGAGTGTGTGTGTGTGCGTGTGCGTTTGTTTCTCTAATCAAGCAAATGAGTGTCATAAAGCAAGTTGGGAGGCAGGAGGAGACCAGAGGAAACCCTCTGAGGACAGCCCCCTCTCCCCCCTCCCCTCCCCCGCTGTTGGGGGAATGGACCGGCCCAACCCCACCCACACACCACCCACACACCACCCACACCCCACCCACATAACATTTCAGCAATTACACTTTGATTGATGCCCTGACTCATCAAGGTTACTGGGCCAAGGTGAGACCCGGCCGGCGGTGTCACGTTGCTTTATGGTTCCTGTCCCGGACCCCCGGCTAACGTAGTCCGTGCATTGGCACTGTCCTCCGGAAGAAAAAAAAAACCTCGCCATCGGTTCTGCTTTAAAGGACCTGAGTGGACGTTTTTTTGCTTCTGACGAGCCTGACAACCGTTTCTCGTCACGGAGACACTCGACTGCTGCCGCCACACAAAGAAAGATGGAGGCATTCATTGTTTCAAAACAATGAATTCCCAACTCCGGTCCGATAGAAATGTCACTCGGACGATTACAGGCTTTTATTCTGAAGTAAACTTGCGTTGGAAATGTTGGAAATGTTGAATTACGGGAAGTTATGAGTTATGAGTCAGTGCTTTCCCTCCTTCCTTGAAGTAAATGTTGCTTTATTTCAACTTAAAGCTAAAGATTACGCCGTTTAGAGTACAATGAAGCATATTATTGAGCTTGGACATAATCTTTTGGGGTATTTTTTGTGCTTAAATACAGCGATTACTGACCCGAGCTTTGTTTTACAACCGTTACAACAAATGTTTTTCTTCCGCCTCTCTGATTCGCACCTGTGACTTCTCCATGGCAACGGCAGCCGAGGCTCCCGGGTGTGTTAGAATATAACAATAGATGAATTAAACAATGTATTTAAAACTTCTAGCCAATTTAATCACAGAAGTTTAGTCTATAATTAGCAACTTGTGGGTGGATTCTTTTGTAAGCTTCTTGCATTAGTTCGTTTTTTGGTGTTTTTTTGCTGGGATTTGCTCACTCTTTGTCAGTATTAAATCCTCAAAAACTAATTTCAAACTATGAAAAAAGATTCATACATTATCCATCCGTCTTTCACTTTGTGTTCCATTGAGCATATGGGGCAAAAATACTTCTGAACCCCGGAGGCTCCTCCCCTTTAGGCCAGAATAATGACATCACTTTTATGGAATAAGTTGTCGCTTTATATTTTTCTGGAGGTGCTGAACGTGTTTTTCCGGCGCATGCGCGCTCCGCCTCCTGCCGGGCCGACCGCCCCGATCCCAGAGGAGCGCCGCGGGTTAATCACACATGTTGCTCTGCATTAGAGCTTCACCTGCCGCCGCCGCCGCCGCCCACCCTTGATTTCCTCGCCCTCGCCGTCTTTTTTTTCTCCCCTCCCAGACCGAGTTGCTCAGCAGTAATGGAGATAACTGCCGTGTAATAGACTTTTTTTCTTTTTTTTGTGTGTGTGTGTGTGTGTGTCGTATCCACTGGTGTCAACGCGGCGTGGGCTCCCTGTGACATGGCTATTGATTCCTGATTGGGCCTGCTCACTGGAGAGGTTGGAGAGATGGAAAGGCCTGCCCCAGGGCTAATGGGCCAAAGGCGGGGGAGAGGGGGGGGAGAGAGAGAGAGAGGGGGAGGCTGAAGGGTATAGGACCCGGCCCGGAAAAAGCGCCAAGTCCCATGGTGCAACACTGTCCTTTAGGTAAATGACTCATTTCATTATAATGATTTACTGGGAAAAACCCTTCGGATGTCCGCCTGTCATCGCTTGACTTTTTAGGAGTCTCTCTCTTTTTTTAATTTTTTTTCTCCCCACGCATGCAGTTTTTTTTCTCCCCCCCCCCCCTCCTCCATCCCTCTCCTCCACCTTCCTCCCCAACCGGCCTATCAGAGGGAGCGTCGTAACTCAGGTCCGGTCCGTAAAAGCGTCAGGGCGGCGGCAGCGCGCGGACCTGGCATTATCGGGTCGGCCCGGACTTCATTACCACAATTACAGCGAGGTGCCGGTGGCCGGCGTAATGGTTGACCGCTCAACCCATTTGCTACCGTGTACTTCTCCTTTTTTTTGTTTTTTGCGACCATCGAATGATTGCGAACCACAAAACGCTGCCCGCTCCCCGTCAGACAGCCGGTTCCGAAGCACTCGCTTAGTGCCGCCGTGTCCGCTGCCAACGGGAGCCACGGCAACGGAGGACGCCAGAGCCAAAACTGATATGGGAAGAAGAAGAAGAAGAAGAAGAAGAAGAAGAAGAAGAAGAAGAAGAAGAAGAGGAGGAAGAAGGAGAAGAGAAACGTGCTTTAAATTACAGTCGGTGGTTATTCTATTTCAGGGGGTGGAGAGAGTTTGAGTTGGAGAAAGTTTTGAGCCCAGACAATAGCCTTGACGAAATAAATAAATAAAGTTAAGCCTAATCTAATATGTGGAAGCCTGTCAGAGGAATGGGGTGCTCAGGGGGGGAATAGTGTGCATGTGAAAGGCAATTGGAGGATTAGAGGGAAAGGCCAGACAGAGAGAGGGAGAGAGAAGAGAGAGAGAGAGACATAATAAAGGCAGAACATTTGTTCAAAAGAGGACACAAGTGGAGGAGGAAAGAGGAGGAAAGAGGAGGAAAGAGGAGGAAAGAGGAGGAAAGAGGAGGGAAGAGGAGGGAAGAAGAGGAAAGAGGATGAAAGAGGAGGAAAGAGGATGAAAGAGGAGGGAAGAGGAGGAAAGAGGAGGGAATAGGAGGAAAGAAGAGGAAAGAGGATGAAAGAGGAGGAAAGAGGAGGAAAGAGGAGGGAAGAGGAGGAAAGGGGAGGAAAGAGGAGGGAAGAGGAGGAAAGAGGAGGAAAGAGCAGGAAAGAGGAGGAAAGAGGAGGAAAGAGGATGAAAGAGGAGAAAAGAGGAGGAAAGAGGAGGAAAGAGAACAGGAGGAAAGAAGAGGAAAGAGGAGGAAAGAGGAGGAAAGAGGAGGAAAGAAAGGAAAGAGGATGAAAGAGGAGGAAATAGGAGGAAAGAGCAGGAAAGAGGAGGAAAGAGGAGGAAAGAGGAGGAAAGAAGAGGAAAGAGGAGGAAAGAGGATGAAAGAGGAGGAAAGAGGAGGGAAGAGGAGGAAAGAGGAGGAAAGAGCAGGAAAGAGGAGGAAAGAGCAGGAAAGAGGAGGAAAGGAGGAAAGAGCAGGAAAGAGGAGGAAAGAGCAGGAAAGAGGAGGAAAGGAGGAAAGAGGAGGGAAGTCTGCGAGAGGGAGCCTGAGAAAGTGAGAGAACGAGGGAGAGAGATTACGGGGAAGACTGGAGACTGTATTTTTTAGGAATTAACGCTTTATTGGGTGCAGAAGCAAAGAGAGGAATAGAGAGAGAGAGAGAGAGAGAGAGAGAGAGAGAGAGAAGAATGGACACGGTTGAGTGGAAGCTTTTCTCGTCCTTGTCATTTTAATCTGGGGTCAGACAGGAAGTCTCAATCAGGGCGAAAGGAGCGAGAGAATAATCCGGCAAACTGAGGCCTGACGGCGAGTCGCCCGAGGGTCAAAGGTCGACCTCCGTGCCGCTGCAGGACCCTTCATTAACTCTCGGAGCGGCGGACCCCCGCTGCACCAGGTGCGGCCTTGAGCGACGCCCCCTCGCCATTCTGGGGACGCGAAGCACTTAGCGGGCCTGGAACGCCCCGGAGGGCGGCGAGCCAATCAGTGTGTGGTCAGAGTGTGGTCAGAGTGTGGTCAGTGTGTGTGTTCTACGACTCGCCCCGCTTCCCATTGGACGGGATCACGGCTTCTTCAGCTTTGGCCTTTTTTTTCCTCCTGCTGACCGGCCAGGTGAGGTGACCTTTAGCCCCCGGCTGGGTAACTGGTTGCTTTGCTTTATCCCGCCCCCTCCCCCCCCTCCGCCCTCTAGAATGTTCCAGCATTAATATGCCCCGGCAGTATTTCCCTTATCCTCTTTAGCACCTAATCAGACTTTATTCAGATTTGCACAGCTGTAGTTCATGTATTATGCAGCATTAATTGCTACTTCAATAGTCATTAATAACCAGTCGGCCGGCCTCTGAATAAGCGACGGCTGTGCAGCGGGACGACGACGAAGATGATGATGATGATGAGGATGAGGTGTGTGTGAGAGACGGAGAAGGAGGGGGAGACATCGCCCGTCATCGCCTTACAATGCGCGTCCTTCAAACGGTTATTTATGCCACGTTACGATGTCGACCGGAGCGTAATTACCCGGCGTCAGCTGACTTTTTTTGGTTTTAAAAAAAAGAAAAGTTTTTGAGATTCGCAGGAGACCCTCCCCCCCCCCCTCCCCCCACCCGAGTGCCCTCTGTTGGAACATTTCTATTGAAATATTTGTTTGCACGGCTCAGTGGCATTTTAATCTCCCGTTGTTTATCAGTTTCCGCTTGATTTATTTCTTCACCTTCGCCTATTTATTGAATTTAATTACACCTCAAATCCCAATGCAAACCTGCTGCTGCTGTCGAGGGCTGAGAGAGGGAGGGAGGGAGGGAGGGAGGGAGGGAGGGAGGGAGGGAGGGAGGCGGAGGGATGGAAGGAGGAAAGGGGAGGAGGACGGGGAGCGATATGTGTGCGTGTGTGTGTGTGTGTGTGTGTGTGTGTGTGTGGGGGGGGGGGGGGTACCGACCGACCGTGACTCAGACAAATGGCCCACTCTTTTCCAAAAGACGTGCCCACTCTTTTTTTTTTCTTATTATTTTGAAGCGTGTAACGTGCACACGCAGAGAGAGTCCAGCGAAGACACACACACACACACACACACACACACACACACACACACACACACACGCACACACACGCACACACGTGCTCTCTCACACAACCCCGGCGAAATGATCTGCAGTCTGTCGGTGGCCTCGCTGACCACATAAAATATCGTCCAGTTAATTAGGCTGTAATTGCGCAATGTGCTCCCGGTTTTATGTGCCGTGCATCGGGCCATAAAGAGGCCGCTGTGTGCGCGCATGGCTGCAGGAGAGGGGGCTCTGGAGTGCACGCCATAGCATCAGCCGCCCGATGCAGCTGCGCAATATGTCCAGAGGTCACGTATATTTCTCTTTTGAAGGGGAAGTGCAATAGAGGCCCAACCTCCACCTCCCCCCCTCCCCCCCCCCCCCCCCTCTCTCTTCTCCATCCCCTTCTCCAACCCAACGCTGCTGTATTTCTCTGAAAAGAGGCGGCACCATTTACTGGATGGAGGGAGGGTGTGTGTGTGTGTGTGTGTGTGTGTGTGTGGGGGGGGGGGGTTTCACTCTCGCCGCGAGTGGCGGTCAACGGGCGTTTCGGCGTTTGGCAACGTCCCTCGACGTGTCGACACGTCGGTGGAGGTTCTGGAAAAAAAATTACGATTTTCGGTTTTCAGTTTCGGAAAAAGAAAGTAAAAAACTAATTTTTTTTTTTAAAAAGAAAGTCCCGCCGACGTACGAGAGTCGGAGACGGAGGTTCGCCTCTAAGCCCTTCACTCTGTTTGACTTTGTGCACAACACCCCGACAATATTCGCCGTACATATTCGCCGGATGCCGCGCGGCGGAGGCCCGCCGGATTAATTGCGCTCCCTCCACCGGTGATTGAATGAGTGTGGACAAGGTCATCAGGTTCACATATTAGAGACGGGGGGGACATACTTTATGCCTCCCATGGCAGGAATGTAAAGGGACTGTTTTGATGGTGTGCATGTGTGTGTGTGTGTGTGTGTGGCTAAATCGGCGCTCCTATGGAGAGAGCATGCACAATATACTACGCTCATGTGACAACTCGCTCTGTATTTATGTGTAATTCTCCATGTGCTTCTGTATCCTGAGGTTAGTTTATGTGTGTGTGTGTGTGTGTGTGTGTGTGTGTGTGTGTGTGTGTGAGAGTCACTGCTGTGTGCTGCCGTGCTGCAGGGCCAGCAGCACACAGCAGCAGCGGGACAGAGATGTGACAGTGATGGCTCCTTAGCCCCGGGCCACAGCTGGGAGGCCCGAGACACACCCACGCAACTGACCTTCACTGTCACCACTGCAGCAAACACACACACACACACACACACACACACACACACACGTGCACGCGCACACGCACGTCAAAGGGCCAGGCGTCACGTGGGCCCATGTTCCTGCAGCCCTAGCAGTGAGTATGCATGAAGCTAGAATACACGTGGTGTACACACACACACACACACACACACACGCACACACACACACACACACACACACACACACACACATATCCCTGAACTTCTATCTTTGTGAGGGCACCGGCTGACGTAATGCGTTCCCTAGCCCCTCGTCCTTACCGTAACCATCACAACCAAGTGCATAACCCCCGCCCCCCCGCCTCTTCTCATCACCTGAACCTTCATCCGAACCCGATTCTTTAACAAAAGCGAGGACCGGCAAAAAAAAGAGAAAAGTCCTCGCTTTTCTAAAGATAAGCTCCCTCTTCAGGCCTTCGACGTTAACGCGTCCGCACAAAGAGAGACGTGCACGTACGGCCGTGGAGATACCTCGGCTCTCAAGGCCTCCTAACTCAAATTGGTCCTCGCGGAGATGGATGTACGAGTGCACGTCTGTGCTCCTTCTGCTCGCTCTCCACCCCCACGCCGTCCCGCTCCTCTCATCCTCTGCTCTCCCCCCGTCCTCTCGGTGAGTCAGAGCTTATCTCGGGCCCGGGTGCAATGATTCACCAGCAGTGTGTGTGTGAGTGTGTGTGTGTGTGTGTGTGTGTGTGTGTGTGTGTGTGTGTGTGTGTGTGTGTGTGTGTGTGTGTGTGTGCGTGTGTGTGTGAATAAGCTGCTTTCTGCATCCAGCGCTGTCTCTCAGACCGGCTCCGTACACTCATACTTCATTATGGTCCACCCCCCCCATCCCCCCCACCCCCCCCTTCTCCTCACCCCAATCGTTTCATCCCACAACCCCCGCACGCTCGCGCTTGTCTGAGACGTTTCTTCATCTTTTCTTTGTTCTTTTCTTCACATTTCATGCGATGTATACAACACGACACGCGCGGCGGTATCTACAGGGTTCGTACAGTCATGGAATTTTAAAATGGTCATTTCCAGGCCTGGAAAAGTCATGGAAAAAACTTAAATCATCAAAGTTTTGGAAAAGTCATGTTCATTTGAGTTTAAATTCATGGAGTTTGAAATAATTCATATGTTTTTTTAAAGAAAGCCGCTCAAAATATAAGCCGGCGCACGGCTCAATATGCTAAATTTTCTAAATGTTTCATGTTTATACCGAGATTTTGGTTTAAAGTCATGGAAAATCATGGGAAAATCATTGAAAAGTCATGGGAATCCATTGGTCAAAATGTGTAAGAACCCTGTATCTATAATATGGCGCTGAAGAACTGGATTTCTGCGGTTGGAGATTGGAGCGAATCTCCCCGGCCTCTCGGCGTCTCCGTGTGGATCTGTATGCACGCGGCGGCGAGCGCCTACAGGTCGGGGCGTCGTTTGTCTGGCTCCTCCGTCAAATCAGTCGTCAGATGGAAGCATGGCGTGCATGAGAATGCGTCGGGCAGATGGGGAGCGTTACATATTTAAGCTCGGAAGTTTCAAAGTGTCGGCGCTCCCCGTCTACGTTCCCTCCGACCTTCTGTCGCGGTTGTCGTTAACGACGCCCGTCTTGATGACATCATCATTTGCAAAGGCCATAACTCACGCGGTGAAACCTTGAGGAAAAACATGTTCATTGTGAAACAGTCGGTACACTTCATACTGCAGTGAACCGCCTCTTACTCGATAGTTCAGCCTAATCTCTTCGGTTCACATCCCGTAATCCTCTTCGACTCCTGCACACGGCTTGAACTCGCTTTATTTAAAGGAAGAGTAAAGGATGCTGCGTTCACACCAAAAGCGTTGCCAATTTTTCGCGTGTAAGCAAAGTCAATGTACAGCGATTGACGCAAAATAATTTGCAACGAAGGCGAGTTACCAATCAGCCAATAAGCGTTGAGATGCTCCACCATTGGTGAAACTAACTGGCTGGAAGAAGCAGTTATCCAGACCTGTGTATACATATATATATATGGATATATACATATATAAGGATATATATATATATATATATATACATATATATGATGTTAATGTTCTGAAATCAAACACAAGGGCCTTAGATGTTCCAACAATGTGGGAGGTCCTGAATAAGTATAAAGCAGAACTAGTGGTTAGTTAATATTTAGTTAGTATTTAGTATTGTTATTGTAATTCCATTCGTATCTTGTATTAATGCTCTAATGTTCACCCGCTGCTGTGATCGTGAAATGTCCCCACTGTGGCACTAAAAAAGGAATATCTAATCCAATCTAATCTAGTTCTTCCATTGTGAATAGTGGAAACGATAACTGTTTCCGCGGAGATAAGCCCCGCCCCCTCTTAGGCGCGAATGACGTGAAAAAAACACAAATAGTCAAGCGAGTGAAACAAATATTCTCGTCATTAAAAGCTTGTTGCTTTCGAGTAAAAAAAAAAACTGCGTTGTTTGCCGCGGTCACGGCATTCTTGGAGGTATGCTAACAAGTGGTTTCTTTATGGCGAGTTAGTCTATTACGCACTGCGGGGAAATATCTTTGATGGCCCAC